>JAUESP010000304.1:4215000-4765000 GCA_030914335.1 Drosophila borborema | reverse complement strand
GATTCAATAATACATTTTTGTTATTTTTTTATATGCTCATTTTTGCTAGTTTTATAATAATAATGGAAATAAGTTTTATCAAGATTCATTAAAAATTTACATCAGATTGAGAAATGGCTTTATTTGTTGTTAAGTCATTATAATGTATATAATTATTATTATTAGAATTCGATTTGTAAGAGCGGAAAGGTTGTCCTCCCTGTTCTCGTTCTAGATGGACTCCTTTTCAATGTAATCTCGTTATATTCGCTTATTAGAGCTGAGGAATTGAGGGATAAAGATGTTGTTGAATTGAAACTATGAGCGAGCATTTGTACCATCTTTGGTGATTTCGCGAATGAAGAAAACGCCATTTGCAATTAAATAAATATTGTGGACTTTAGTTATATTTACTTATGAATATGATGTTTGTGTATATTTATCTTTTGTATAATAAACTAACTGATATATTATTGATAGATATATAGATATGATTGTCATAATAATAATCTGAAAGTTTGATTATGATTGTCCGTCTAGAAACAGAATTATTAATCAAATAAGATGTGAAAGTTGACTTGTTTCTTAGCTAAAATGAGGCTTTTAGCCGAAGTAAGATTCAGATGAGAATTAACTGAAGTGATTTGGTAAGGTGCTGGATATATTCTCACTCTATTGTTCAGACTAGTACTAGAGTGAGCTAGACTTAGCTAGAGTGAGAGTACATTTTGTACTGATGTGCTGCTGATTGCTTGTTTGTTATGTCTCCGCCCAAGGAATGTTGAAATATTTTGCTGTTTCATTGGCCAAAACGCAAGGCTAACTCGTCTGAGCGAAAGTGGGCTGCCTGACACGTATATTTTAAAAAAGATGAAATTCACTTTATTCAGCCTAGCCTTTGTATTCCTTCCTCATTTGTAATATTTCCATTATTACGTTTTTGTACATAAAGAAATCCATTGTCAAGAGCAATTGTTAGCCCATTTACATTTTAGATTTGTATTTATAAAAATATGCCTACAAATGCATAATTAGTCGCGGCTTAGCTCAAATGAATTCACGTTCGTATTATAAGATTGAGTTAAGACTTGGCTCTAAGGGACGACTGACTTGGAATAATGAGAACGTTTCTAAAATATACATATAATAAATAAAAAAGGGGAATGTAAGAAGCAGCTATATCATGTCATGTCACGATGAGACAAGATTCTCTTGTTTCTTAACTGTAGCTCAGTGCTGTACAGCTACACTTTTTACGCTGGTATCTGGATTGAAGTACGTGTTTCTCTAAACTCATAAATTGTAGCCAGCACCCGCCGTGCTGAAACCAGGCCAGAGCGAGTCTGCCAGATTGGGCCCGCAGACGAAAATCAATTGAATTGTAATTGAATTGCAAACACTTGAGAGTCAAAAACCACCGAGGAAACGTATGAATATTTTATGTGAACGATTTGGCACTGAGAACAACGAATAACGAACAACGAACAACGAACAAGGAATAAAGGGAAGTTGCCTACATTGTGTTGTATTACGAAGTTACAATAAATACCCTAGCAAAAACATTGTATCATTTTTGATGGCTGATTGGCTTTTGAAGAAGCATAAATCAATATTTTAATCGAATATAAATAAAACTTCACAATATCAAAATGTATTTATTATATCAATACGTCTTGATTTTAGTATTTAAATTATTATGAAATAGTTAATCCATTTTCTAGGGTGTTAAAGATGTAGGGAAATATAAAAGTGTACAAATGCTTTTACCCAAATTACCCTCAAAATATGCAAAAGCGGAAAATAAATTTCGTCCTGGGAACAGCGGAGTTTACAAAATATTCATTTTGCCACAGTCATTGAGAACAGGACGCAGAAGAATGGTGCGTACAATGGAGCGTATGAGCAACGATGTCAGCACGTACGCATATCCTTCATTTGCGCAAAAGGAGAGTGAGCGAGAAAGACAGAGAAGGAGAGAGCAATTGGCAAAAAATCGAATTGGAAATGTTTTTTAAGGGCATCCAGAGGCCCTCAAGTCTATTCCGACTTGCCACAAAGAAGCATAAAACAAACCGGAAGTGTAAGCAATGGCAAAGGCAACGCCAACTGAAAACGAATGAGGAGCGAAAATGTTGAAGTGGTCATGCACGAACTGTAAATGAAGAAGCCGCCATGACGCTCTGTCTCTGCGTCTGTGTCTATGTCTATGTCTATTGCTGTGTGCGTTTCCGCCGGATATGTCGCGAGTGCGCTAACGCGCGCACTGCGCTTTTGGACTAGAAAAAAAAAAAAGAAAGAAAACAAATTAAGCGGCTTTCGTGCGAATGAATTTTTGACTTAAAGCCCTCATCTCCGCTTCTATATCGACATCTAACTCGTGACAATTTGCAATGCTATTGCAAAAACACTATTGAGCTTCACTAAAACTTCAATCAATTGATAATATTAAACGGCAAGTTGTAAACATGGTTTGAATGAATGTTGTAATAAAAGATGATGTATTTAACTCGTATTAGTTTTTAAATAAAAAGAATTGATATGATAATAGTTAGTACATAATGAACTGACCACACTATAATTAACTAACAATCTTCTAAGTTATGAATAAATAATTGGCTGGGTTACTCATTCTAAGCCTACAACAAAGAGCTGTTGAGCATGTTGGCAAAGCGCACATTACAGACAGCTAAACATTTACAGAATATGTGTATGTAACATAGAACTGTTAAACCTTAACAGGGGGAAGCAAAGTGCATATTACAGAGAGCCGTAAGGCACAGAACAAAAAAAATGTATGCAGAAGAAAGAAAGAGAGGTGAGGATTCACTGTTACTCAATCGTGCTGAAGGTTTACAGTTTAGGAGCAATAGCAGAGAGCTGTTAACAGCTTGCGAGCAGTAATTGAGATCTGTTAAGTATCAAGTATCCCTGCAAGCATTTTTGATGTTAACAGAGCATAAATTAGTCTTTTAAGAGTCGCGCACTGATCGAATAGTCATATATCCGCTCATTTTCTGATCATAAAAGATTCCCCCGTCGGGAGAAAATGGTACCCTAGCCGCGACTCTTCCTGATGTGTCGCTTATGACTCGCCGTTTTAATCATTTATGACTCTTTTTCGAGTCATAATTTAATAATATGTTTTTTGTATGCTCAACCAATCATATTTTAAGCATATAGAAGTGTCATTTAAGTGTCTTTTTTCGATCGCTCATGAGATTAATCATTTTTTAATCATCAAGGCGACTCAGAAAAGACTTCTCAAGACGATTTGTGTTAAAACAGACTTCCAAATGCTTGCAGGGATACGTGGAATGCGTGTGTGCATTCTTATATAAATACATATATAAGAATACTAAATGATAATGCATTAACTTTGCTTCTTGATGTGCTTTATTCTACGTTTAATTCTCATCCTTATTTATTTATTTATTTACATATTTATATATATTTTTTGCAAAATATGTTCTAATAAATTTTTCCAATTTGTATTAATTTTTAATTCTGTTTGACAAAGGCGACGTGCTTCATTCATTTTATTCATATTCATAGAGAAATTCGAATTCATGTTAAATCAAGAATTGAATTAATTGGAAATGTTCGCAACTTGATTACTTTCACACACACACACAAACACTGTGTGTTTTGGTGTGAAAGGTGCGTAAGGCTGCAGAAAAGTGGTGCAGACGTGAGGCATTCATATTGCCTTTCGCACCTTGTGAGCTACGTGTTTTCTGCGATGCAGTCGCACACACGTGTAATTCATCTTTAATATTTTCCTTATGCATATTTGCCCAGACCTGAGAGTCAGTGAGTTCTCCTTGAGCTGGGGCTGCCTTCGGGAGCAGTGCAAATGTTATTTCGCTTAACTCGAATATGCCATTATACACATCACACACACGAGCACATATATAAAAAGTTACATATATAGTTTGCGCTGGTGAGGAGTCCATAGAGTTTGAAACTTTTATGATTGCTGCTGATGCCGTTTTTCCTGCTGCCACCGACGCGTCGCTTCTTCAGCTGCTGCTGCACGCGTTACAGTCTTTCAACAAGCGCCATCGGCTAGATTGTCATATTGCAGAAGATAACAACCTGGCAGATGGACAAACCGACAGCAAGACGGACAGCAACATGCATATCCTTTTCCTTACATGTCGATGATGTCGCTGTACCGCATCAGGCCTCGCGTACCTGTTCAAGTTTCTCCTTTGGGGCTGCTGCTTTTTATGACGAAGGAAAATTGTGCGAGCTGCTGTTGCTTCTGCTGCTTTTGCTGGTCCTCCTCCCCTGCTCAACACCCTTGCAGCTATCCTCTCACATCTTCCGCTGCGCTAAGGAAACTCTGTGTACTCAGCAGCAAATGTATTTTGCAAGTGCATCTGGCAGCACCAGCACCAGTCGTAACAACAAAAACTTGTTGATTGTCGTTCAGGCGCAACTCCGCCCCCAAAAACCCAAGCAAACAAAGCTACAGTTAGTTAAGTGTGAATGCATTTCAACTGAATTTGCGCTCCCCTTAAAGGCGAGCATTTCACGTAAATTAACTGAAACACGACGGGACGGGATGTCGATTAAGGCCACTTCACAGCAGTCCTTGTGTGAATCCACTCTCGAGCCTGACAACATGGAAATTAGATCCATGCCCACACATTCACGCCGTGTCTATCAGGATGTTTCGCTGGGAGTGACATGGACAAGTGTTAAATAGCGTTGCTAATGGCAGTTGAATCCTAAAAGTCCTCTCACATCAACATGCCCAACAGCTGTCAATTGCTGCTGGCGATAGTGCAGCTCTGACAGGTCAGGAAATTATGCGAATATTTTGTGATTTAAAATATATTGCAATTTAAACGATTTACATGTATTGCAGCATAGCAATTAAATTGCAGTATAATTTTACAATATGTTATTATTAAATATTTAACATTTTCATTACAGCATTTTCTGTTCTCTGTTGTGGCTGTGTGCCTAAAGGAAAAATTGTACAATTAAAACTCATACAAAAAATGAGATAAAATAAATATAAATTTTAACAGTGAAATTGTTTTTCTTTGTGTAATAAAAGAGAAGTAAAAGCATTGCATTCGAGCCCAACCGACTGTGCAAAACGTCTATATAATAGAGTATATATATCAAATATCCTTTTTATACCTTCAAAAGCGTTAAGGATGCGAATGAACAAGACGAGCAAGACGAAAAATTTCAGAAAATCAATAGACTCTCACACCTAGTGAATTCGTGGCTTCTATTGAATACTTTTTTGATTGCTCACAAACATTTTTGCTGGCAACATAGTAAAAAATTATTTGAAATACTTCAGAATTGTTCTCAATTGTGCTTTAATCTTAACATTTTGTCAGTTGTAAAGATAAATCCTGATATGCACCTTAATTTTCATTAAATTGTCAGATCTGAAAACTAACAACAAAATCGGAATCTAACTAGGTGTTAAATGCCTTCGTTAACATTGAATTATGTACCTATTATATATTTATTATAAATATTGGAAATATTAATTATTAATTTTTCATAACATTATTATGAAAACCATTTGAGACTGAAAATACTGCAACTTTGATTACAGATGTGCAGAAATATTTATTTATATTTAAGATTAGTGAATTTATATTTAATTTAGATTATTTATAGCCCAACAGCTATGGACTTAACACTCACCGCTATTTTGTAAAAATAATCAAATAATATGAAAATATTAAAAATACAATTAATTCAAAGTTAATATGAGTGAATGAATTTGATAAATCGTTAACATGTTTAGGCTTAGCTATTTTCATGGCCTACTTTGCACTGTCTTGTACGCGCTCAACTTTCGTTGTTTCAGCTGAATCTCTTGAGAACAAAGCAAGCAGACTCTGCAATACAAATACCTAATTAATGGGGTCTTAGCACAACTATACCTCGGGTGCACAAAAGCGTTTAATTACAAATATGTTTGCCAGCCTATGCGCGGCCAATTCGGCCATCGGCATCGGTCGTGCCAGAAAGGCCAGCAGCAGCAGGAGGAGGAGTAAATCGGTTTCATGTTGTTGGCAGGCCCAGGACCGTTCAAATGCAGATCCAGCAACGCCTTGAATTATGTTCAGGCCTTTCATGGGCTGCTCATTTAGATGCCACAGAGTACTCGTAGGCAATGCGGTGTCGATTCTGTTCTCCAATTTATGGAAGCTGAAAGCACATGCACACAAGTAAATAGGAAATACAGCTGAGCATGTTATATACATATGTGATAAATATATGAATATAGGCAATATTCGCACCCAGAGCAGAGCAGAGCAGAGCAGTTGGTTATAATAGGAGACTGCATTAGTTATTACATTTAATCAAAAGCGATCATATTTGAATTTGGTTTCACTGCAATACATATACTTTTGACCATGATGTGCAATCATTTAAGATAATCGCATAATTGACTAATGTTTGCTATGCAAATAGAAGTAGAGTTGAATTGTAAGACACGCTGCTTCACATACATTGTCTATCACTTCTGTCTCTGTAATTTGATGGGTGTGTGCGTCTGTGTCATGTGAGGAAGCAAAGACAACAACTCTCGGTTAGAGCTCTGATTTGCAGTGCCCTGTGGCAAGGGAACAGACAATTTTGCAAATTTCCTAATTGCACTCGGTTTGGCTTGCTGGGGCTGAAAATGATGTCGCTTGGTTTACCACATTGCCAACAATTTTGGGGTGAATGTCAATTGAGGTAGGTGGCGGAGGCGTGCAGAGGACACTTTGAGGGCCAATTTGATTTCAGACTTGTATGCATTTGTAATGACTGTTCTTGTGGGAAGCAGCTGCTTGAAAACTTAATGTCGATGCCATGGAATGGCAGCCATGGAGATGTATAAGTATCAATATATTCAATGGCCAATATATTGCTCAGTTTATGCATAATCCAATAACCAAATACTGTGCAGAACAATGAGTGCCGAAAAGTAGGCAACGCATTTTTAGAATAGCAATTATGTTAAACAAAATCCCTAATTGCTGTTAAATGTGGTTTGATTAAAAAAAAAACTCAGCAGGTATTAATGAAATTTAATTTAATTTGCTTTGGTGTTGACAAAACCTGTTTCTGCTGAAACTAATTTAAATTAAACACTTAGGCGTGTTTATACATATCCCGAAATATAATTTGTAAAACATACGAACTCCCAATTTATGAGCGTGCATGTGCATAGCGTTTATCAGAACACATACATACATGTGCATGTATGTATGTATGTAAGTATGTATCTGGCTGAATGTGTTTACATCTGTGCCAGCTGTGTTGATTTAGAGACCTGGCACGTTTTCCCGTTGCACAACCTTTCCATGAGCTGGTGGCAATTGCAATTATGTGAGCCTACTAAAAGCTCTGACAATCCCAGCTGAGTTGCCTAAACATTGAACAATAGCAATACAGGCATATAGAGCTTGTTATCGAAAAGCCGAGCATGATTACAGCTTGACTGGCTTACAAACATAAACATAACATAACACTGCACAACAAAAAATTTTGGTAATAGAGTGTGTAACGAAATTCTGAATATGAAAATCATTTTTTTGTAAATAAATATATTCACATTTCACATTGATTGAATTGTCAATATTTTTCAATTGGTTTATATTAAAGCTTGCATACTAATAAATAAAAAATATGTATATCAATGTAATATTTGATCTTTAATTGCATACAAAATCTATTCATTTATAAATTTGCTTTATTCGACTGGCATAAAAACTAAAATTTTGTCGTATAGCGTAATTGTTAGTTTTTATCAGCATAATGAAAGCAGCGCAGTATACGCGAATTAAATCGACTGGCTGAAGAGCACTTTTCCGACTGAATTGCACAGAATTATGATGACGAGGTTTAAATTCAGTCAAATCAAATGGATACAACGGTTGCGGGGCATGTCAACTTATCAACAGCTACAGCAGCAGCAACAACAACAACAACAGCGACAACTACAGCGACAACTGGCAACAGCCACGCGGCAAGGACAATTCGTACAACATTTTAGTCATTATAAATGTCATCAAGCATTATTTTTTCCATCAACTGTCGCCAGTTTCTGGCGAAATGTTAATGGCTTTTTCGGTGGGCTGAGCAAGGGGCATGGGCAGACGCTTAAACTACTTGACAGTGGGCATTAATGCTGAAACTGAAACACAATGTACTGCAGGGCTAGACATTTTTAATGAAACAAAATTAAGCTGGAAATTGAAACCGGACAGCGTGTTAATGAGCAACCCAGTATGTAATTACACTCCATGATATTAACGACTGACTTCATTTCAGGAATGGGTGGTGTTTTCTCGTGTCACTTAATTATCAACTGCTCAGCAAGTTCTCGTAAATAACACGTTATTACATTCCGTAACACACATAAACATAAACGAGGCTATAATTATGTACCTGTCATAAAAGTGTATTCTAATATAACCTAAGCTACTAGTTGTTGGCCCAAGGCTTTCGAGTTATCTTTGTGAAAGTCATTAAATTAAGTTAGGGAAGGATATTCGAATGCCAATCACAAAGCTGCATTGCTTTAATGGAGAATCCTTCATAGTGTTCTCTGAGATCTTTAATAAAAATTTAGGCTGGCATAATATAGAATATATTATTCTTTCTATGCTAAATCTAATGTGAAAAAAAAGTACATAAAATAAAAAAAATAAAGAAATAACAAGTAAGACGGTTCTAGTCGAGACGACTGCAAAAAACAAATACTCTTCTTACGAACGTATGGGAAGGCTTCCTATATGGACGATCTTCATGAAACTTTCGAAATTATTAGCATTTAAATGTGTCCATTTGCCATATTACAAGTGTCTAGTACTTAAAATTCGATTTTTTAATTTGAAGCAAAGGAGCGTGGCATTCAAAATGTAACTTACAAAATCTGCGTATTAATTATTTATATATTTGATAAATTGTTGTAAAAATACTCTTGAGCTGCTGATTGCATGGGGAGAAGCACGGACTGAATCTTAATCATATGAATTCGATTTCAACAGAAATCGAACACATTTTTAAAGTAATTTGAATAGGAAAAAAAAGGTGTTTAGCAATTAATAAAATCATATAAATGTATTATGTAATAATTTTTTTGGGAATGGAAGAGTTTTAATAATAAAATAATGTATAACAATAAAATCATATTGCTAATGTCAAATTCCATTAAGAAGAACTGCTCCTCCCTCACATCGTCATGTTATGCTATTAACAGTATTTTGCGCTGTTGATAGCATAACTGCGACTACAGTTCTTCTACTGGTTCGCAATCGGCGATTAGGACATTCTTGCTACATTTTTTCTGTACTACTACACCTTAATAAACGATTAAGAAAAGACACAGCTTTTAAGCAAAAAAAAGTCGAGGAATTACAACAACGATTTTATATTTATAATCGAACCTCAACACATATAATAATGTTTAATTATTATATTTGCAATTGTAATTTGACATTGAAATCATGAGAGAAAAGTTTTTTTTTTAAATATTGTTACATTTTACATAAACATACATTTCTGTTAATTTGTATAATATACTAATAACATATTTATAAAAATAAAAATAGGAATGTTGTTAACCAAAAATGTATAATTAAATACTGTACACAAATAAAACTGTATAGAATCTATAAAACATTATTGATAATTATAGTAAAAAGTTTTAATGTAATATTTGACTATTAATTTAAACGACTTAAATGCCTCGTTACGTATTTAGCTCTAAGATAGCATATATAGTCTTTGGCTTAATGGTATTTGATTTTCCAAAACCTACTGCGAATGCTAACTGGAGGACAGGGAACAACAATTAATGTTTTTATTATGGCGAGGAAAAAGCCGGCTGCAACAATAATAAACAATCGGCAGCTAAATGGTGAGAGAATGGAAGGTCAGAGCAGCCTAATGCCAAATGGAAGCCATCAAGACAAAAACCTTAACTCCTCGTGTAAACAACAAAAACATTGTTATCAGACATTGATGGCGTTGGCGCCATCACGGCTCATAACAGGCAGACCAAGAAACGTTAGCTGAGATTGGAATTGGCCGTCTTCGAGTGCGGCTGTAGCTCTCTGTGGGTGTTGGTGCGGGTGATTCGCTTTCAAAATTTAAGCAAGTTTCAATGGACTGTAAATGAATAGAATTTACTTGGCCCACAGCTAAGTTTACGGACTGTTGTTCTCTGCCCAAAGTGCCAATGTTTGGCTCTATTTGTGCTCTAGGCTGCTGTGGGAAAGCCAGTTGAAAATAAATAAAAGCGTTCGAGCTAAAGACCTAGCAGCTAAAGTACGTTTTCTGCAAAGCAAAAGCAAGAGCAACAAAAAGAAAAAAAACCTTTGGTGAACTTTCTTATGTTAGCAGAATTTTGATTTACGACCACTTAACGTTTTTTATGGCTGCAGACAACAGAGTGCGTTTGTGTCCGTCTCAGCACTAAAGCCTACAGATACATAAATTGGATCCCAGAGTTTCTGTTTAGAACATTATTTCCAGTTAGTTTTTAAGCAGTTTCTCGCCTTGTATTTGTTCCATGTAAGTAGTTTTCGTTTCGAGCTAAATAAAAAATTGCGCATGGTTGGAATTAACTACTTAATACTCTACTCTGCTATATAAACTAAAATAACTTGCTGATGTTTGGGATTAACAATTATATTTTTCTATTTTCTTTATAAATAGATAATGTAATACTCAATGTTTCTGGCAATGTATTGTAATGCTGAAAAATATAATATCGATTTTGCGTTGATCACCTTAGATTTTAAATAATATTATTAACGAATTACTGATTATTCTATTGTTCACAATTCTATACTCTTACAAAATACCAATTTTAGTCGTCTGCTCTTCGTTTAACGACAATCATAACGACCCTGCACGAATAGCCTAAGTAGCCATTTCGCTCTCACTCAGTCAGAATGTTCGGGCACAGCTATGATTGTCTCTCTTCCTCTCTCATGTATTCAACATTAGTGGAAATGAGAGGAGTGTAGCTAAGACGCAAACCCACTCGGATAATACTCGTACAACATACATAAGCTATCAGTACGATGCAATCACGCCTACATAAGCAGAATTAAATTGAACCCTATTAGGAAACGGTATTTACATATAAATATAGGTATATAAAACCAATACACATATATGTATGTATATGGAAGACTAACAAAATAAGCAATACAAAAAGAAAGAAAAAAAGAAATTAAATATATAAATCGTATTAAATAATTAACATATATTAAGACAAAAGCACTCCATATATATTCTTGATTGGGAAATCGAGCTGCAATAATTTACATCAATTATTCTACACATGACTGAATACTTGAATAATATATATACAAATTATATAATATATATTACATATCTCACTACCCATAATCCTGTTTGTCATCAATAATGTTTTTCTACAGCAGCAACTTTGCTCTTTCGAAATGAATATAAATACATATAAATGAAGATAAAACGCTTTGGAACAAGGGATATGGAGACTTTATTGGGGCCAAAAGCATGTCTAATCATAGATTTATTAATAGTAAATATCTAATCAGCGTATTAATATAATTTTCGCTTTTGGGGAAACACATTTAATAAACTACATAATGAGACTATTTTAAAATTAATTTGATTTATTTATTCATTTTTATTATTTTTTCATATTATTATTATTTAGTAAATTAGATAATGAGACTTTTAAATTTATTTATATATATTATTTATGATTATTTTTTATATTATATTATATTTTTATTTATATTTATTATATTTTCTCGTATTATTATTACCAAGAAAATTAGATGTGACGCTTTTTAAATGCATTTTTTTATATATATAAATATATATATATATTTATTTATTATTATTTGCTTGCTATATACATACATATATATGCTTATTATTGGAACCCAAAGAAAAATTGTTGTATTGAATATATTTCTGCTGACTCTTCCTATTACACATTCCCAACGCATTTGCTATTACAAATAAATACTAGATGTTTGAGATACTTTAACTTTCGTGCATGCAAGCAGTTGGCTTCCATATATGGAAGTATTTCAGCAGCAGAAGTTACATAAAGATCGCACTAAAAACGCAAAAGTTAAAATCTCATTTCTCATGTTGGAGAAGCAGGCACAGCTGCAGCATGAAATGTGCATTAAACGGCGAACGTGCGTGCTCTTGTGTGAGTGTGCACACACACATACACATACACATACACTCTGTGTGTGTGTGTGTGTGTGATGCTTAAATATTTAAGGGAGCAGCACCTTGATGCTTAGCTCTGTAGTTTCTAGTTGGATGTTCGCGCGTGAAATCTTCTTATATCTTTCAAATAAACCGCGTTGCATATTGCAAGGAATTCGCACTTGCATATTTGGTAAGAAACTTATATAATATTTATTGCATTTTGTAATAAGCCAGCGGCAGATATATGAATGTATATACAAAGTAGCTCAAGAATCGTCTCTGTTCCATTTCCAATTTATATGCAGTTCATTAAGTAGAGCGCGGAATCCGGATTTCGATGGCTTAGCTGTGTGAGAAGAAATGTTAAATGAATTTCATTTCATAGATTAAAGAGCGAAACACAGATTAAATGATATTTATTTCAATTTTATTTATGGAAATGCAAGTATACGATACTAACGTTGCATTCCTAATTTTAATAAGAACGATTATGCTTGTATTTCTGTATATTTCAATTACGTGTGTGCCTGCTGTGTGTGTGTGTGAGTGTGTGTGTGTAAATACACATTACATTATATTTTATTTTACTGCTGATGCTGTTGTTTGGTTTTTGTTTATCCTGTATTATTTAATGCGAACACACATTGCACAATTGTGAGATAATAAATATTTTGCATTCATATTTTTACTTAGTGGCATATAATTTAAAGTTGCGGAATCTGGTTTGAGCGTTTGGTTGCAAATAACTGTATTTCATTTATGATTATTGCATAATTGATGACGACAATAATATCTCGTTATGATGCACTTGCTAAGTGCCAACGATGCACTCGCCTGGCAATTCGCCAGGCAGTTTTTTTTTTGGTCACAAAATAAACGAAATTCTAATTTACAATTTTATTTTAGTTTTTGGCCATGTCTATTGGGTACAGAAGTTAATTAGTTTTTGAAAACATACAGACATGCAGAATCCATTAAACTCCCCCGCATCAATGCATTTACGGGGTATTTCGAATCTTCTGTGTGTTCTGGTTCACACACAAAAAAATGAATCTGTTTATACTATAATCTTTATATAAATTTGTTATGTCTCTTTTTTTTTTGCAGTTCTTTACAATTAATATTTAATTTAATTATTAAAAAAACGAAAAAAGCACTGGCCACGCTTACATATTCATTTATTTAATTGCAACCTTTGAATAAATCGTGAAACCCACATCCATCCATATGCCAATGCTTCAATTGAGTACGAATATAAATTTCCTCTCTACGAGAACGTATTTAGTTATATTACATGCTTATTGCTATGCTGCTTGGGGATTTACTTGTTAATTCGTCATTTTGATTGCTGTGAAGCCAATGCATTGGCTTCCAGTTAAAACATTATTCGCTCATTTGCCAATGAGCCAATGAAGGCTCGTCCTGGCTGGAGTGACAGCCAAGGACTGCCAGCCGCCTGTCTACTGCAAGAGTCCACTGACGGTAAAAGTGGTTGCCATTGTTGTGGCTGTGGCTGTGGCTGTGGCTGCCACTGCCATGTGGCTGACGTCTGTTTCGTTTGCGATGGTTTCTAGCTGCTGCTGCCAGAGCTGTGCACCCGTGGACGTCGCCTTCTCTGTGCGATTGGGGCTGGCCCCCTCCACAAGATGGGACGTCGGCACAACGGGCTCATAGCGGCGCGTTCTCAACGCCTGCGGCAGTGGTCACGACGACATGTAGGTGCATTGTGTCTTTGGCTGCGGCTCGGACAGCTCGATGGGTTGGATGGCGGCGCGCTTCCAGTAGTCGCGCACCGTCTCAACGGTCTCAAGGATGCGCAAAAAGTTACGGCCAGCCAGCATAGCAACGTCCTCCTCACTCCAGTTGTGATCCTCGAGAAGGGCGGCCAACAGCTCCGGGTATTTGGAGACATCCTCCAGGCCCAGCGGGGGCGTCTCGATGCCATCATAGCCGGCACCCAGACCAATGTGCTGAATGCCGGCAATCGCTCTCACGTATTTAATATGCTCGATTACATCCTGCAGCCGTGCCTGACGCCCACAGGCGACATCTTCGGGGTCGAACGAGAGCATAATAAGACCGCCGTTCTCGGCCACCAAACGCAATATATCATCGGGCACGTTCCTCGTCGAGTTGCAGAGCTGTCTGGCCGCCGAGTGCGAGAAGATGACGGGCGCTCGTGTCAGCTGGAGCACATCACGTGCCGTTGCGTCCGAGCTGTGTGAGAGATCGATCATCATGCCCAGGCGGTTCATTTCCCGCACAATTGCCTTGCCGAAGGGTGTCAGGCCCTGCTCCATCGCCGAGGCACTCGACCCCGCCCAGGAGACATCGCAGCGATGCGTCAGGCTGAGATACCGCGCGCCCAGCGAGTAAAACGAGCGCAGCACGCCCAGCGAAGAGCCAATTGTGTGCCCTCCCTCAATGCCGATCAGCGAGGCCAGCAGGCCGCGCCTGTGCGTGGCCACAATGTCCTGCGAGGACGTCGCCAACACCGTATCTCGAGCATACATATCAGACAGCCGCCGCACAATGTCTATCTGCTCCAGTGCCAGCTGGACGGCATCCAAGCCTTGTGCCTCGCAGGGCACGTACGCCGACCTGAAGCGAAACGCAAGAAAAATATAAATATAAAACATAAATAGACTTAACTTCTTATGGCCCCTTCCGGCAAGGGGTTGAGTAATTGAAAAACTTTTAAATTTATATGCTTAAGAACGCGCCACGGAATATACAATATTTTATACGTATAATCAATTCAGAGAGGCGGATTTCAAAATACCTAAAGGCACGTTTCTGATTTTCTACTTAGGCTGCAGCCAATGAACCTTTGACCCCTGTTTTCCAGCCAGAAATTTTGCAAGCTTCACTGAGATTTCTATATCTTTGATCTTGCGGTTTGAAACAGCAGCATCATCAGGTAGGCGTGCTCGACACGAATAACGATTCAATTTTCGAACTGACTGACAAATTATATTTGTTATCGAATAAGTTGTCTGGCTGCCAGGAAATATTTCTTAATTGAAAATCAAATTTAAAGTATTCTTTGCATTAAAATAGACACAAATAGATATAAAATTCAACGGAATAGGCAACACTCAAGTACAGCATGTTTTGATTTTAACATCTTTTACTTTTCTAAGACGCAAAGCACTATTGTGAATTTATATCGAATAGTTAGAATTAGCTCTCGTCAACATGCATCAGGTTTGGACACGCTCTGAGCCATCCACCGTCGCCAAGGAAACCCATGAAATATTTCCAAAGGACTTTCCGCAGCCGCAACAAACCACATTTGTGCCATCCTATGAGAAGGAGCCGCCAGCGATGAGCCTATTGTTGGGCTGGGAATACGGTCGACTATGGCTAAAGGAGCACAAGCAGTCCATAGAGAAGGAGACGTCCAAGCAAAAGCCATATTTTGTTGAGTCGGACTTCAGCTGGTGGGTGAGCAAGCGCACCGTGGTCTTAGATCGCCGGCAGATCTTCTCAAAGAAAAAGCAGAATCCGCATGTTAAGAACTGTAACCTGACGGCATTTGCTCTTTCGAAAATCAATCGGCTTAAGTACAAGGAGGAGGAAGCAGCAGCTGCTCAGAACTTAAAGACCTCTAAGAGTTCAGTTGCTGCGAAGTCAGGAGCCACTGATGCGGCGAAGTGCAAGTGCAAGGACTGCAAGCAACGATGCACTGGAGGCCAGGCTACTAAGAAGACAACCCAGAACCATGAGCAACACAAGTCCATATCAATTCCTTGGTATTGAGATGAATGACATCATTTAATACAATCGGCTGAAATGCCAAAGAGATCTCTGAAATTCTCCAACTTGGATGCAGATGCAGCACATTGACATCGATCTTTTTTACGCTTTTCGCAATTGTATTAAATTTAAATATTTAAATAACTGTTGTTCTCCTTTTTATCTTATTACAACCCTCATCGTTTATTATTCTCATTAGTGAATGACTCGTCGCCTCGAGAATGCGCTGCACGTGCCCCAGCCCAGCTCAGCTCAGCTCTTGCCAAATGCCATTATTATGCAACGAGCATTCTAGCCATAAAAGTGGTTAACTTAAGGCGCATTTGAATTTTAAATGCAAGGATATTCGCAATAAGGCAGGCCAGTAAAAACTTCTATAGCCAAGCGAATGGCTAAGTTCGTGTGAGCTTCAACGGAATTTCAGTGGAAAATTGAACAATGACGACCACTAAAATGAAGTTCGAAAATGGCCCCGAGTTGCGCTTTAGTTGACGGAACGGGCGAACGAGTTTTCGGTGTCAGAAGTCTGTGAAATAAAATCGAGTGGATTGCCTGCCCATCAGCAGTTTTCCCAAACTGCAGCTGTCTGCTGCCTGTCATGCGCCACGCCCACTCTTGTAGCTCGCCCCCGCCCGGGGGCCATTTGAATTGTTTTGCCTCTGTTGCTGGCCCTGGCATCTGGATAGGCATTTTGGCCGGGTGCTAAAGACTGCCTGGCAGCTGGGCCAGGTTGAGTTGGCTGTTTGCCCTGCTCTGCCCTGCTGCCGCACTGTTTGGCTGTTGCCAAATTTTATTTTGCAGTCAAATTGTTGGCATCTCTGCATCGTGAAGTGTGTTCACTATGCATCGAGGATGGGCCCACGCCTGTATCGATGAAGTGCACCCAGCGCTAGGTAATTGTTATGGGTGGATGTCAAACATGCCGGAATGTTTGTTATCATCGGAGAGTACTCCGTTAAAACATCGTAAAACAACTGAAATTCTCTTTTCCTCGACTGCCCGACCCGCAACATGTTACAAGCATTGAAACAATGATTGCAAAAAATATGAACTCGCATAGTGAAGTCAGAGTATTGGGCTTTTAACGAATTCCCTTATACTAGCTGCATGAACATTGCTGAAGAATTTAAAGTGCAGGGAACTAAGATTTTTAATAGGCTGCTGGATGCCTGGACGCGGTAATATTTATGAGAAATATTTGTTAGCTCTTCTTATAATAGTAATTCAATTTTGTTATTTTATTGAGATCGAATCGTGTTGAGATTTAACAATGTTTAATGTACCTCAGTATGAGACTTTTATATGTACATATTTTTTATATTGTATATATATTAAGATGTATTTATTTTATTTATATATGAACCATTAACAATTATCTTCATTCTATGCAGATTAACTTGCTAATATTCATATATTTTTGGGGCAGTTCTTTCAGTTCTATAATGAGACTGGAGACTCTCTTTGAATTCATTCAAATAAATTTAATCGAAATATACACACATGTAATAATCAATTTACCAGTATTCACATGATAATTAATTGTTATCGCATGCGATAAACACTCGCTAGCGGCAATGATTACTGTAAGCAAAAACTTTGGGGAAGCTCACTGGCGCTCCTTACTACATGTGGAAGCATGGATATAGAAAAAGATATCAAGTTTCCTACAAAATCGAGGAGGTGATCAACAAGTATCTAGAGGAATTAAATACTCATTCAAATAAGCTGGCCAGGCGCCAAGGTGCTGCAGCCCAAAGTCTCCTCCTCCTGCCACCACCCTCAAGATCTGCTCGATCGTGTCTTGACCTGAACATCTACCTCATTCTGATTGACTTTGCCTTATTCATATTTTCTACCCCTAAAATAACTTTTCTTAGTTATGTTTCCTATGCTAGACTTAATCAAGTTTGTAGTAAATATATGAATTAACTAGCTTCTGCTTAGATTAAGTTGCCTGAAAGGTAGAGGTACGCTAAGCAGTAAATAAATATTAATAAGGAGACAAAACTTGCGAACATGATTGTGGTGCCATTGCCTAATCTGCTCTAATCGAAAGATAATTAATTTCTCTTTAAGGTCGAGTCACGCGCATCGGCTCAGCGCTTTGAGAACGTACACACATGCTAAATGCCAAGTCTAGAGAGAGAGAAAGAAAAATCTCTTAGAAATCTCTTATAAATATAAATATAAATCTATAGACCCAACTGACGTTTGATAACCTCAACACAGATAATTCATGCATAATCTTTGAAATCTGTATATTAATAAAAATGATAGAGATAAATCTCTGACAATTATTTAAAATCTCTTTTGATATACATATGTATATACAAATTTACTTACCAAACCTGCACACCGACTAGTCCCTGCTTGAGCCGTTCCATATCCGTTTGCGCCCAGGTGGGTCGCACCCACATCGACTTGTGATCAAGGTCGTGACTGAGATGAACCAGCTCCAGACTGCTGTGCGCATACTTGCGCACGTTCCAGGCAAAGTTGTTGTGCCCGTCGACGAGGGGAACTTCTCGCAGGATGCGCCTAACGATGCGAAGTCTTTGCGCGTGAGAGTTGCGGCTAGGCGACATAAAAAAGTGTTGGTAGGCCAAGGTGGCGGCAATGGCCAGCAGACAGATGGCGCTCACGAGAGTCAGAGCCACCATCCAGGAGCCGCGTCGCGACTTGTTGGCTGCACCTGAGCTGTTTCGTGTCTTTCGAGCACTTTTGCCCTTCGCCTTGGAGGAGGTGCCGCCTGCTGATGCTGCTTCCGCTGCCAGAGAGGTGGGCGACTTGCTGTCGAGTGCGATCCCAGCGATATCGCTGCCAACAACAACTCCGCCCGTCATCGCGCTGCCAAAGACCTTCGATTTCTGGATGCTGGCAATTTCGCCGCCGGAATCGCTGTTGGAGATCGAGTTCTGGCGCGAGAGCGTACGGCGTATATTCGAGTGCTCCGTCACGTCTGGCAGACCGCCAAAACCAGTTGTCTGCAATAAAAGCGAATAGGCGAATGAGTTATTTTTACAGCTTTTTATTGGACCTACTACTACCCAGGTAGCATAGGGCGCTGCCCCCCAGTCTGGCTCACGCCAAGCAGCTGCTACGAACTTGCTTCATTAAAAGTACGTCAAAGTTTCCTCGTTGATTTTACGTTCTAATTAAAACTGTTGCGAACTTTGAACTTTTTGTAATATTCATAGCTGCCATGAAACATCAACAAGGCTCAAGCCGAAACTTTTTAATGAACCAAGTGACCAAATCAAAATCAATGCAACCAAAGCATTCAATCTGATATAGCCAGGCGCCGCCCGTTGGCCACAACTCAGCTCTAGCATCATTTAGCCCCAGCAATAATTCATATGTGGCTCGCATTAATTTATTCAATCGCCCAGAGGGCACAACTTTGTTTGCCCAAACTTTCGCATCGAGCTGTCACGGCTTTGATTATAATGTCAATCTGAAGGAATTAAATGAAGAACAGGCTTAAGTCTCATTAGGGTTATAATAATCTGCGATATACCGAAATACCTTCATGCTTTTATATAGTTGAATTGATACCCGATTTCACTGTGAAATCTTTTATCTATAATTCATCGCAATCACGTAATCCTTGCATGTATATTTAGCTCTGCATTAATGTCATATTATAGCGCATGAGCTATTTATTAATTTATTTTTTTTTATTGTTGCATCTGTGCATAATCAGTTTCACCTGGGGGCAGCTGAACATCCGAAAAAATTTTACATTTTGTTTCACTATCTTTATCGAAGCTTAATTTTAAAATTAACTCTTCATAATTTATTTAGTTTATTAATTTATTCTATCTATCGCATTCTCCTCTATATGCGCATTTAAATACATTGTTGTTAATATTCAGCTAACTGAAATTGCACGATAAAATAAGATTTTTTTTTTAAATCTCTGGCCTCGTTAACCTCGTTTCGGTCACTTTAACTGCTTCGAGTTCATTGGTCTGGATTTACGTACGAATGCTTCTTTTGTGCTCGTGGTTAATGTATGCAGGGTATTTAAAACTGTTGAAAGTGGGCAAACATTCTTTTTATTGGCCAGTAGAAAATTTAATTAATAAAAAAATAAATGCTTTCGACGCCCAATGGACTACGCCTGATACATTTGAAACTATTTTTAATTATGAGTTGCGCCTGCATCCGACGGCGAAATTAACTTTTATTAATTCTGGCGAAACTTTCGACATTGCATTGAAAGTAATAACAAGAAGGACTTTCGTTGCATTCACTACACAACCAACTGCAAGATACTCTATAATAATCTAAGCCATGCACAGCAGGTCTTTTTTTCGTCTGAATTATAATTGACTATCGTCACATTTTGCTAGTGGCATTATATTATTTACCACATTTCATATCTTTTGAGTTCAGAGAGTTTAATAAACTTTTGTGGAATCACAAAATGTTGCTCGAAAACAGGGTAACATTGCAATGAGTCTGGCTCAAGTTTCGCCAAAATAAAAGGGAAAAATTATCTCAATTTTTAATAAAAATGCAAATAATGTTCATGCTTCACAGCGCAGCGATGCCTTGCATACTCTGTATTATTCATTTCTTGCTCATTTCAATGAAACTCAAGAGGTATAGATAGTTTCTTTTTCTATGTGAATTTGCTCATTGTTCAAACGGCAAAAAATACATAGAAATCTAAACGAGCGAGTTCTTTATATATTTTGTATCTAATTAGCATATTTTACAATCTTACAGGGTATTGGAATATACAGTTACTTTTGCATTCTTCTGTGTTTTAAGGATGCATCATTATGCGCAATCAGAATTTAAAAGGAGTCCATGGGTGCGCCAGTCTTGACAGTCTTGAAACTGAATTCTAGAGTCCTTGTGACTAAAGGAACTTCCTCAACAGTCAATAATTAACTAGGTTAAGAAAATTACCATTAAATTATTTAAAGAATATTTTTGATATTATTTGATTTCCTAATACTGTGAGCGAGTATTATACAGTCAGAACAAAGTTCTTGCTTTATATTCCAACTGTGCTCATTTCATGCAATGTGCCAATCTGAAAGTTATCCGTTGTCGGCGCAACCACGAATTTTCATCTGGCACTGAGTGACTGGAGAAAGAGTGAAGGGAAATCGTCCGTTAACCGGAAAGCAGCTTTAGCCACATTTCGCACTGAATACCCCTGTGAGGCGATGGCGTCGGCGTTGCCGTTGTTTTAAAATGTGTGGGCGGCGACAGGCAGTGGCACCACAGCACCACAGCACCACAGCAGGTGGCAGTATTTGGGGCATGTTCGACAGTTTGGCTGAACTTTGCTGTGGCTGAACGCTGTCGAGTTTATTGTAATTTATAATTAGTTCAATCGTAGCTTGAAGTAATTTTCGCAAAGCTCTTCAAAAATCTGCTAAAACAATAAATATAAACGGGCTCTAATGCCAATTATTGAAGGAGCTGCCTGTGGAAAAGTTCAGTACAACTCAGTAAGCTGAATAGAATAAACAAAATTACGTGTTCTTCCAATAATTTAGAGAAACACTTTTCATTTTGCTACGACATTTGTACGAAATATATGAATTCATCATGCTGAAGGATCGCGACAGTCAAGATGATTCAGATGAATGCTCCGATATACCCATTGCTCAACGGCCCCATCCGGACATGGACATGGATATCGAGTTTGGCGATGAAACTAACGATATTTTAGAATTTCCACAGATCAATTTGGATATTTTTGATATGATCACAACTATCGACATCGACAGGGAAGTTTCAGCTGAAACTTGGGCAATCTTAGAGACCCTCATAGAGCAGTAAGCAACGAGTCTACGGAATTGCGAAATGAAAATTAATTTGAGCTGGCTGATGCAAAATATTTGATTGATGCAATTGAATTAGTCAATTGAATTGTCAATTGGAATTCAATTAGTTTTTTTTATTTATTTTACAAGCTGCGACACAATTGTAAACTTTGGGATTCTTGATATCCCATTGAGATTGTATTATTATGAAATGTAAGAGAACATATACATTAAATAAAATTATAATGTATCAGATATCTAGTGTTTAACTTCTCAGTAAATCATTCTGGTTATATAAAATCTTAAATTTTGTTTTCTTTAGCTGAAAATGGGACTGATTAATCGGCAAGTGTCCACATTATGCAGATGCTAATTTGTATACTCGAGAATCTCTCAATGAGCATTCAACTATCACATTTTGACTAATGCTAAAGAGCCGTAAAACTCCCACTGTCATTCATAATGTACATGACTAAAATACGCAATTTCAGCAGAACTATGCGAAAAAAGAATACGAATTTTGCAGTAGGGCGTGGCTGACTATGTAATACTCGTTCATGATGAAAATGTATGTATATATTCCCGGAAATGTATAGACTACTGGATTCATGTGTGGAAGGTAATCCATCTACAAAACTAGCCTGCAAAACTTTGGCATTAAGGTAATCTCGGGTAGATCGAAACACTTTATAGGATCAGAATAAAAACGAGTTTATATTCAAAAGTGAAAGTCTCTAAATGAACAACCATTCGTATATATTCTTTTTAGTGCGTGAACGAGTATAATCAAGCGAGCTGAGCGACAGGCGGTAGTCACATGCCACAAAAGACGGCTAGCAAAAGGGGAGCATCAGAACCGGAGCGACGAAACAGGAATAGGAACAAGGACAACAACAAATGGTAGCTGTAACAAGTAAAGCAAAGAATAAACAAATGAAAAAAAAACCGAAGCAGAGCGGAAAGCTTTTTAGTTTCCCGTTGTATTTTCTTTCGGTTTTTGTTTCAGATGCACTTCTTTTCAGAAAACAATTTCGCATGCTCTGTCTACCCTACTGGGTAGCTACATACTTATTTACATATTTAAAACAGCTCGTCCTAGGGGACATACAGTATTCAGAATGCGAATAATTTGAGAACAGCTAGCTTGATTGGACCAAAATATGTCACTAAAATTGTTATTTAGTAGTCTACCCCCCATGCATAAAAGCAAAATTGTAGTTATCAGTAGAGTAGACTAAAGTGAATAATTCTTGTAGTCTATTGAATTTAATCTAGTGTGTGAACCTAGCATAGGCAGAAGGAGCTGAAGTTAATTGCTTGGAAATGAAGATTAAGAAACTAGAAAAAATCTTTGATATACTTAATTTGTTGTAATTAGTTGATAAAAAATGTCTACAAATAATATAAAATAACTTAAAAAATTGGAACATCATTTTACCTAGATCAATTGCGTCACAGTGTGTAAATCTTAGAAATGAAGATTAAGAAACTAAGAAAAATCTTTGATATACTTAATTTGTTGTATTTAATTAAAAAAGAATAATTTAAATAATATAAAAATATGTAAAACATAATTTTATCTAGATCAACTGCGTCCAATTCTATTTTTCATGTTAAATTATATTTTTCATATTTTTTTATTATTTAATTTTATAGCTGTAATTGTCTTCCTATATTTTATTATTTTTTTCAAATATTACTGAACAAATAATACTTGTGGATAAGCTACAAAGCTTTACCTCAGCTGAAGCGGAAGATGAGACTGATTATATTATAAAGTTAATACAACGGAAAGAACAGTTTTTGAAAAATGACTCTGATAAATGCGTTTGTGAACGGAGAAACCTGATTTGTTTCAAACTTTGGTGATTTTCCTCCATTGTGGTTCATTCTTTGACGCTTGGCCATTACGATTTCCATGAAGCCCTGTGGCGTCAGGAGGGATGTAGGTGGGAGATGTAGTTGGAGTTGTGAACATTGTCCATTGCCATTGCTGTTTTGCCGGTTGCGGTTCATGTCAACGTCGGCAAGTTTTTAGTTTTTCAAATGTCGTTGGGGCTTTTCACGCTGATGGACATCAGCAGCAATAAGGACAGCACCCCTTTGTCCGCAATGGGGTTTTTGCTTATTTTTTTTTTTTTTTTATTTTTTTGCTATTTATTTTGCTATTTCTCGCTTGTACACCCTCTAACCGCAATGTTGTTGCTGTATTAAATCTGCCATGCCTGGCTCGAGCAGGAGGAAAAGAAGCAGCTGCTTTCAGTGGAGGCCATTGCTGTGTTGGGACTTGGCGTTTTGTTTGCTTCAGAGTTTGTCTGTTTGTACGTTTGCGTGTCTGTCTATTTGCCTCTGAGTTATCTGGGCGATGACCGGCGATTGTCTAGACCCTGCCCAACCCACCCACCCAACCTTCCTCCCTGGCCCACTGGATGTCTGTTTGACCGCCTGGCCACTCGCTTCTGGGTGTGAATGTGCGCTTAGGTTGCTATTTGTATTGGTAGTTAAGGAATTGCACCTCTTTAAGTGTTCATTAAACAATTGAAAGTTTTTAATCGCCTTTTTTTGTACAGATCTGCTCTGCAGTACACACACACACAGTCTCATTGAAATGTCAAAGTTGACCAAACTTGTGTGCTTTGTGTTTATCGCTCGTTGCTGCTGCACATAGTTCGAATCCTTATTAGAAGCTGCGAAATCAAGCAGAATGTGAACGTATTATTTATAGTTTAAACTGTTGAACAAGTTGCAAAATAAATGAATTGATTCTTCCATCTGAAAGTCTCAATTTATATTTCACCCCTCTTTATTTGCAGCTTTCAGTTTGCGATTGCATGTTGCAGTTGCCTTGCTGCTGCTAATGACCAATGATTATATAGCATTCCATCATGTTATATCCTATCGTAAGTGGAAATGGCAACAGCTTTCGCTTCAAATAAAGCATAGCTTAGCGTGAGCTGACTTGAACAACAAGAATATGCTAGTCAAACTGAACAGCTTGGTTCTGCTGGCACACACACGCACGCAGTCATCAATCAAGGAGCGGTCGGGAGAACGTTAGCTCAATTCTAAAATTCCATTTACTCAGTAAATGTGCATAACCGAAAGTGAATTGAATTGGATCTGGAGCAGCAGCTTGGCAAATCGAACGCTGCAGATTGAAGCTTGCCACTCGAAATTGTTGCTGGGCAGCCCAGCGAATTTGCAGTGTAAACACTTAAATGGACCGCATCCCAAGCCATACACAAAACGGAAAACTGAGAAATGTAGTCAATCAGGATTACGGCTGGCATTCAGCCAGTCAGTCAGTCAGTCAGTCAGCGTGCAGTGGGTGGGCTTTGCTTTTATAGTTTTCCACTTTCAATCCCTCCCATTTCAAATAGAGAAACGAACGACTTTCTTTTGCCACACCGACAACTGAATATTCAAGCATACTTAAAGGGGAGGCATTCAAACATTCACAGGCTACATTAAGTATACATATTGCCAACAATCAGCATAATTATTATCGCTATAATATAAATAACAAAACAAATTATATGAGAAGCCACGTTCTTCAATATATACTACATACAATCTATTCATCTATTCACTATTCGAGTCAGAGCTTTTAGTCTCATATTCTTCTTATTTTCAGAATATAATGTAAATATTATAATTACTTATTATTTGGAGTTTAAATGCAGCGTAAAGCTGTCTTAATATCAGCCAATTTTCAAATATCGTTTTTATTTAAAAATATATTATTTTCATTTGTAGAATACCCTCAAGCATGAACATTCCTGTGGCCTTCAAGTGGACTGCGGGAGTGTATTGATATATACCTCTATATATATAGAAATGTATGTTTCTCTCAATGCATTTTAATCATTTAAATATAGTTTTGGGCTAACAGAATTTTCTATTTATACTCTGATTTTCCATTTTAAACATGTTTCCCATATTTTCTTACTCTTGTTTTCTTGACATATTTATATTATTGTTTAGAGCATGAAATATAATTGTATAAATTATTGTTAAAAACAAGTCTAGGAACCATAAATATCTATCTTTATTTGCTATGGAAAAACATTGGTAAATAGATTCTATATCTACAGACTATAAAATTCTTGTAAGGACTACTAATCCTTACAGAAAACAATATAAATTTGTATCTTTATTTGCGAATATATACGAATATATGCTCACATCTCATATATGTACATACTCGTATATATTTTTATAGCATCAACTGTAAATATATATATATATATATATATATATATATATAGAACACAAGAAACTATGGCAATTGCGAAAAATGAGCCACCAAGGAAAAGTTTTGATGAAAATCATTGAAGCGGTAAAAAGCACCGAGCAGCGAAAAGAAAAGCTGCTTGAATTGCGGCACGGAACGGAACGGAACAGAACGGACAGGTCGACGGAACGGACAAGCTGCAAGCGTGGCAATAATGACTATATTTATGGGTTTGGCAGAACGCATAAAACGCAGGTTCCGACAGTCAAACAAACGCTGGAAGTGCTGCAAGTGCCGGCAAAAGAAAGCGGATAAATGTTCAAGCTGCAGAGCAGAGCAGAGCAAAGACTGGACTGGCTACTTGCGACTTGCGACTTGCGACTGAACGACACTTGCAACATTTAATTTATTATGCAAATGTGAACAAATGGCCCGAATGGTCATAGATGACAGCAAACGTCGCGACGTGAATAATGGCAAGCGAGGACAATTTGCCGTCGCCTTGCCAAAGCGATTCATTTGTATACTTTACGGATTTTCTCTTCATTCAGTTCTGGATGTCCACTGCTGTTGGTGTTGCTGCTGCTGCTGCTGCTGCTGCTGAACCGATGCAAAGTAGCAGCTTTGTGCAGATAGCACACATGGCACGCTTACGAGAATTTAAGATGCAAACGCCAAACAAATTGAGTTACATGCAGATAATCGTTTATCAGATCCCAGCACAATGTGTCCACGCAAATGTTTTCTGATTTGTGGACATTTGTCATGTGCAAGCAGCTTTTGGGAATTGAGCCACTGAAAGACTACATTTGAAATGCAATTCAAATTGGTTGAGAGAAGCTTGGGAATTTAAATTTTACACAAGTAAAATGTATATAGATAAAAAAAAAAAATGTAAATATACATGTAAATAAAAGAAAAGTGAATATATAAAGTTCTTTTCAAATTTTTATTGTTTATGAAAAAGAAAACAAACAAACAATCAAAATTATAAAAATTGAGACAATTTTACCAGTAAATCTAGGTAAGCTCATGCATATTCAAAAATAAAAGAGAGAAAATAAACATTTTGTGAATATATAAAATTAATTTAAATTTTTCATTATTTTCCAAAAAATACACAAGTATTTTTTTTTTTATTAATAATTAGTAAAGAATAAATAAAATAAATAAATTAAGTTATAAAAAGAAAAACAACATAAATTTATTTAGTTTTGCAATAAAAAATAAATAAATAAATAAAATGAGTAAGTTAAAAGAGAAATATAAATATCTAAAAAGAAAAATTAAATTTTTTAAAATTGTTAGCTAAGAATATTGAGAACATTTTGAGCTGATCTAACGAACATATTTATATAAAATAATAAAACTAAATAGGGGTAACAAATATATAGATTTTTAACTGAATTAATGAATATGTCAAAAATGGTTTGAATTTTAGTGTTTGCCAAGCATTGAGATGATTTATGAAAATATATATTAATATATATGTATTAGAGCTATAAAATAAAATTCACAATCCGATAAAATCAGTTTGAAACATGTCACAATCAGAATATATATGATTCCAAATAATAAACTTTAAATAAAATTATTTCCAAGAACAGAGAGTAGAAGTTTAATATCGTAATTATTGTCGAATAGAGAATACAACCCAAACACCTAGAATATATATTTTATATCTGTTTCAAGAGTCGCTCAATATAACAAAAATGCTTATTGGGAAGCAAGGTGAGAAACAACGACTACAAAGTATTCTTTTAAAGATGCCATTTAAGTAAATCGCGGGAGAGATATCTTAAAAGCCCAAATCCGCATTGACGCATAAACATATAAAGTGTTTTTTATGTCGCCGTTCATGTGGCTGGCACATTGTTGCGGCGCTGATTTAAATCGTGGCACGAATCAAATGCGCGTCAATAATCGTAAATGCGTACCGAACGCAATGGGCAAACAAACAGCTCATGAATGCCAATTAGAGAGGCGGCTGAGCAGCTGTCAGCGGCAGGTAAAAAGGGCATGAGAGACACAGAGACTCGGAGACGCACCTGGTAATCCATGTAGTTGTCGAAATGCATGTAGGATCCGCCGCCTACGCCTCCCGGCACGGGCAGCGGCATGGGCAGCCCGTTGTTGTCTAACTCGACGGCGGGCGGCGGTGGTGGTGATGGCGGCAGATTGTCTCCTTTGAAGGAGACGCGCTTGGTGTGTCCCTCGGGACGACGGCTACGGCCCAGGGTGCCCGCGAATCGGCCAGCGTGCATTGCGCCGCCGGCTGCCAGAGTTCCCATCATGTAGGAAAGCGATCCGCAGCCGACGACAGCATCCTGGTGGGGCTGCTGCTGTTGTGAGGCCGTCGACTGTAGACCGCAGCCGCCGAAGCGAAAGTGTGGCATGCAGGTTGTGGTGACGCTCCCTGCACCGCACTCGCTGCCCTCAAAGTCGCTCTCCACATCCGTCACAAAGGCGGCCGGCTGAAAGCTGCGCGGCAGCGTCGCTGCCGACGCCGGCGCCGCTGCTATGCCTGAAGCCGCAGTCGACGTTGGCGGTGTGCGGTTTAATGTGCCCGTGCAAAGAATGTTAACAGGCTGTGAATGCGAGTGTGGATGCTGTTGCAGTTGGATGCTATGTGGATACTGTTCGCTGCCGCCTTGTAAGAGCGCCAATTCGCCGCCAACTCCGGCGCTGCCCCCTGCTGCCGCTGCCCCCTCCACACCAGCGGCGATAAGATGAGTGGGCTGCAACTGATAATAATGCTCGATGCTGCCCTGCGGCTGTGTTGCACCGGCTCCTCCTGCTCCGGGCGCTAGCAGCGCTGTCGGTATGACCATGATGGGCATCATTGTTGGCGCCGCAGTTGCCTGCGGTGTGTTGGTGCCGCACGGCTGCAGTAGCTCCATTTGGCACATCTCCTCATAGCTGAGTGGTCGCAGGTGCTCCATCGTTGCTTGTTGTGGGCGTGGCAGCCGGTGTGTATTTCGAATAAAGCAACTACCTCTTGGCTCTCAGGCTTTCACTGAATTTTCACCTAGACGACGAGCACAGACAGAAACACGCACATGTCCATATGTATGTATACACTAGCAACGCCGCCGACGACGACGCAGTCAACCTCTGCAGAAGATGCGGGGGTGGAGATTCAAAATGATTTCGCGCGCGTACCTTTAAGATGATGCTCACATGGCGCCTTCGCTCGTGCGCTCGACCCAACTTTATCTCGCGACAGTTCTGCAGCAACTAAAAAGAAGCTCTACGACAGCTCTCATTACTTTCAATTCGCCGTCGCCATTTTGTGCAGCCATCGCGCATGCGTTGGTCATGCTCATACTGAACACTTGTCGCCCTCGCACTCGCCCTCGCTCTCTCTCTCTCTCTGTCTCTCTCTTTCTCTGTCGCCTTCACCGTCGCCGTCGCCGCCGTCACTTGGCGTTTTGTTTTGGTTCTGATTTGCGGGCCATGGCGGGCAAATTGTAGGCAGCATCCCGTTCCGCTATGGCGCAAAGTTAGTTTTTTTCCTCATTTATTTGCCGCGACGAGGGAAATCAAGATACTTGAAGCTGCAGCTACCAGACCTGAATGCTAGATTTTATTTGCCGCGTCGCGAAATTCGTATCAAGGGAATGCCACAACCAGTGGCCGTAGCAGCTGCACTTGCTGCGGGCAGCTGCAAAACCAACTGTTGGCCTAGCTGTGCCCACTCAATCGATGCCCAGCTGAATGGCTTCTAATTGCACAAGTCAATGGAAGACAAAAAATAATTGCACTAATGGTGCTCTAATTAAGTGCGCAATTTCATGCTCTTCAGCTTTTATTCATCAAATTAGTATTTTAAGTATTTATTTAAAGGTTTTAATATAAAATATTTGAAATTGAGGCTTGAATGCTTCAAGCAAGGCTCGATGCATGAATCACATAATTTTTATCTCTAATTTTTCGAATGAATCCTTTGAATGTCGATCGATAGTATTACCTCTAATGTATTAAAAAGTATATTTGTGTATTAAGTCTGGTAAGGATTATATAATTGCTAGAAACATGAGGTCCATTTCATGAACCAAACGAATATATTGGAACTATGGAAAGTCGGTGAATGTAGATAAAGGTAGAAAAGTATGTAATCCAAAAATTTAATAATAATAATACTTCACATATTTTTAACATATGTTAAACTTTGTAAAAATTCAACGATATTTGTACTATAACTGGCAGGGATTATATTTCGTTTCTTCACTTTATTTCTTATATATATTCAATATTTAATAAAAATTTATTGAATAAAATATAGAAACTTTGATTTACGAAAATGCTTGAATACGCTCAAAACTTTTTCCCTCGAAAGAATAATGCATTTTATTTCAATTTATTTATTTAATTTAATATAAGCCAAAATTATTGAACCCCTGATATTATTGTTAGGATATTCATTAGTTCATATAAAAATAATGTTATTAAATATATAAATTTCTAAATATTTATGAACTATGCATAAAGTTCTGTGTTCTTAATAGAATTTAATCTTGGTTCGGGGCATAGTTTATTAATACAAAATTATTTATAAATGTGAGATTCGTATATTGGTATATAATGTGCAGGTAGATTGACTAGAAATATATATTACTGACTAACTCCGACTACAAATATTTTGTATATTAAATACAGACTTTTTTCATTCGTGAAAGACTTTGTATTCACATTTAAATTTATGCAAATTTGTTATGTTATATCCATTTATGTTTTAAAGTCCCCAATCAGCTCCACTATTTTTATTTAATGCCAACCAAAGCTCTAACCGGCAAATATAATTGTTATCAGTTTTATTAGACAGGCGAACAGCAAACTGTTTCAAACTACTTCAGTTATGCATTTTTTTTTTTTCAAAGGTATTTTATCTATCCATTTAGGAGCATTTTTTGGTCTCCAGTTTGCTCGCGGTGCGCCGCGGCGTTTGCTTCATTTGCTAGAAGAACGTAAAAAGCACAGTTGGAAATGTCTTTTGCAGATTTTGGGATGAATCGCTTTGTTTTTTCGTTGTTGTTCATTTTTTATATTTCTGTAACTGCTGGCAGCGCCATCGTCGTCGCCATTGGGCCGCTGCCTTCGCCGCGTCGCGACGCGTCGTCTCTGGCGTCTCGTTTACATTTGTTTCGTAGTATTATCCTGGTTAACCGGCGCGCTCATTCATTCGCTGTATGCGTGCCTCCTATACCTGCCTTCCGCTCTGTTTTGGGCTCATCCATCGCCAGGGGTAGCACATCTCGACTTTTTGTAATTACAAAAGCGCGAAACAGACGCTGGCTGGGTGAGGGGTGCGGGAAAGCGGCTTAAAAATCAGCGTGTTGGGGTTTTGTGGTGCTCGTTAAAATTTGTTGCTCTCATTTCGATTGTTCGCCCCCGCTACTACTGCTCGTCTGTTCTTGGCATTACTGCCGAAGGGTTTAGTGCTTTTTCATACCCCAGAGGCGGCGACGGCAACGGCAACGGCAATGGCAGATTCAACGCAATATTGAAGGTGAGTAAGTATTTCGCTTAAATGTGCGAGAGCGGACCTCAGAGAGATCCGGAGCAATGCGAGACTTGTTTGCCGTAATTTAATGTGATTGGTGACTTCACTTGAAGCGCACTTTAATGCACATTCAATTTTCCGGCTAAAAGTTTCCAATTAAAAGTTTTGAATCATTTGCCAACTTGGGCCACTTAGGACTCCCTCCCAGTTGGGAGTACGAGCAACAGTGTTGCCCAAAAGTATGCAGCAGAATATTACACATTTTCAGAAACATTTTACTGTAGGATCATTTAACGGCTGGTTAACCACTCAAACAGTCGCAAAACGGGCAGCGTGTATAATTTGAGCGCTGCCAACTGGACGGCATCAAGTGAAAGCGTTTGACTGAAAAATTTCAGCTGTCAAAAGAAGGACAGCCCAAAATAAATTATTCCACAACGACAAACATGCTCGATTACATTTTGTTTAGGGCATGGTCTATCAGACATTCCCGCTGGCATAATATCTTATAGTTAAGTGAACGCCAAGGCAGCAGAGTAAACATAGAAGTGAGGTGCAGAGACAAATTCGATTTATGATAATATCTAACAAAAGCTATACCATGTATCTAAGATAGTTTACTGCGTGTAAATATTGTTCATCTCAAGCAGAACTACATTTGTGAAAAGATACTTAATCATTTCTCAGTTCTGTTCTCCCAAATAGGAAAGCAGTCCACTTGATAAATTAATGAATTCTTAAGTCTAGGGCTACGTCAACAAGATAAATAGATTATATCATTAAAAACCCACTAATTCTGACTAATTAATAAATAGTCTCACGAAAAGTCTCCACACTTTTCTCTATTCAATGAAAAATTCTGAATCCGCTGCCAGCCATTAGCTAAGCAGATGTCCTTTGTATCCTTTGTGTGTGGAGCAGCAAAGCTAAAACCAAAGACAAATAGTTCAATACTTCAATCACTTAATTGCTTTGACACTGATTACGAATGAAACAATAGCTGAAAGCTAGAGGTGAGAAAAAAATGTTGAAATTTCTCATTGATAGCTGCAGGTGTCAATTACACTGCCAAATGCAAACTTTGATGGATTTCCCTACAAATCGACAGCTTTAATAATAAGCAAATGCAGCTTTTCTATTCAGCTATTCTACTCTATGAATAGAACAATTTATATATATAAAGTCATATAACTGTAAGTTTGTTGTTTTCAAACTATGAAGACATCAAGTATAATTGAACACAATTGTGGTGAGCTGTTCGGGTATTTGATGACCCTTTAGATATTGCGGCTAGTTCAGCTCATTGGCTTTTAAATTATCTGTATCTGACATTGTATCACAGCAGCAGCATCAGGAGCAGTTGAAACTAATGACGCTGTGGCTGATTTAAATGCATTAAAAGGTGAGCACAACCACGGACACGTTTTCTCATTTAAGACACATTAACCACACGCCCACACACAAAAAACAGAGAGACACGAACAGACACACGCATAAAGGTCCTAAACCGCACACACGTTCCGGACCTAACACGGCGGAGCTTTGCGTTCAGTTGCCTCAAAAAACTTTACCCGTCCGTCTGTCCGTCTGTTCGCATGCATGCTGAGCTTTTAAATTAAATCACAAAATACAGATAGAGTCGGTAAGGCAAGCGGAGCGACAACTAAACCAAATAAATGAACCCTTTTGGGCATACTCCACGGATGTCCTTGTGCGCGTCCTTCTTTCTTAAGGCAGATAAAAGGCAGGCAAGCTAGCAAGCAACACAGGACAGGAAGTCAACTTGCCAGCCGGACGATGGCGACGATGGCGACGATGGCGACGCTGGCGATGACAGCGACGCCTCGTGTTTTGCTTGGCAATTCGGTTGGCAGGACAGCCCGAAAGGATAATGGCATAAAATCCAGCAAAATGAAAAGAAAGCGGCAAATCATGTTAAGAGATTTAAATTGGATTAGGCGACGTGTGTGTTTGTGTGGTTCCATATATGTGTGTGCATGTGTGTGAGTGTGTGTCTACGGGTGTGAACTCGCGCTAGCCCTGAAAACCTCTTGCAATGCGGACGCCCAGAATCTACCTCTCGCACGTCTCAGCCATCTCTTCCCTCGTCTTGACATCAATTTCGTCACTTGATGTTTTTACATTTTGTATGCGGCTGTCATGTTTTCGCTTCTATTTTATTTTGTCTTGTTTTGTTTTGTTCTGTTTTGCTTTGTATGCTTGACACAATTCCTCGTCAAGAGCACACGGCTCAAGTGCTGTCTCTCAAGTGTTCGATGGCATTCATCCTATCTGCTCTTTAACAGCCGCCACATCGTAACGCCATGTGCTTAAACGGCTGCTCCACATTGACGTCGTCAAAGTCGCTTTAGCTTTTCGAATTATATGGCTAGACTAAGGCTTTGTGTCAGCCCAGAATGAAATAATGAACAGCTAGCTCGATAGCACAATTCAATAATAATCCATAATATAAATTTATAAAAAAATTAAATAACAGTACAAATACAAATTAAAATAAATTAAAATTAGTTTTCACTTCGATAACAACTAATTAAATAATCATGAATAAATATTGAAAATGGTTACAAAGCCATGCTGAATTTTTATTTGCAATTCGACCCATGTTTAATTTGTGCCAGGGAATTACATAGTTTAAATGGGTCACTGTTGGTTTCCCCTTCTATTTACAATTTATTCATTTTTGTGAATTCTGGGTGTAAATATTTATTTATTTTGTAAGTTTCTACATACCATAGCTCGCAAATAACAGTTATCCGCGGCAATTCTCATATTATCTTCATGAAAGAGACAGCAAGAAAGCATACACACACGCCCTCATTCTTATTTCTGTCTTCGTCTAACAGTTTTGCGTAGATCAATTAAGTATATGTTCTTTTAGGGAGACTTATTTCTCGATCTCAAAAGGGCAATGCGCAGCAACTTCAAATGAACATATACAGCAAAGAAAGTAACACATACAGAATAAATGTTTATCTGCATTGAACGCAACAAAAATATCTTTGAATGAAGATGAAGGAAAAGCCCAAAAACAGATCGTTACTGTCTGAGCGTGAGCGAGTTTGTTGAGAACAGTTGTAATTTGTTACTCTTTGGGTTTATTATTTTTTTCAAAGTGTGAGTGAGCGAGACTTATTTTTGGACTTTGAGAAATGCTCAACGGTTTCTTGCGAGCTCTGACATAAACGCATACATATAAAGAAAGTGACACTTTTGGAAAGTTGGGATATTTTCGTTGATTTTTCTTCACGAGTAAAAGGTACATATCTCAAGCAGCTATAGCCTTCAAATGAGGACATTATTTCAAAGAAACATAGTAAATGTCTTCTCCGATTTTTGGACTTCTAGCTGCATAGTTTACAAAAATTACAGTTCAAAGTTCCCAATGAGCGAATCATTATGACTAAAAATTAATCTGTAAAATGTTATCAATGACCTGATGTTATCGATATTCATCAACTTCATGAATCATCGATATTACGAAGACTGATCTATAACATATGGATCTTATGTTGTCTGGTAGTTATTTTAGGCGAATGCAATAACTTTATTTTATTATGTTATTATATTATTTATTACATTTATTATTTTTGTATGTATATTTTTTGTTAGTTTTGGAAATTGCAAGATTTCTTTGTCGGTTTTATCGGTTTGCGTCCTATTTCAGTAAAACATTTGCATTATCACTTGTATTATTCAATGTGTATATTTAGTAGTTCTATGTTGCATTCGTTCTTGGGCTATTCTGATTGCTGTACACGTTGTATATATCCAATGCTCTGGCCCCCGACGTTTTCTTCGGCGGCTCTGCCTTTTTTGCGTACTTAACTCTGGAAGTGAACACATCATAGCCCAAGCTAACGGAATTGTCATATAAAACTCGATATTTTGGTGGGACGAAAAAAAAGTTGATCATCTGGGCAATTGGCCAGACCGTCCATTCAGCTTTGTAGAGTGTCCAAGCCTTATCATGAATCTCCTCCTTCACCTCCTCCCAGGTGTTGTCCTCCAACAAGCCCATGGTTAGAAAAAAAATGCTGATGTAGAATGGGGAGCAAATGAATTGATCTAAAAGTATTTTGCGGACAACTGTACTGAAACCCCGTTTGGGGTAATGGTAATCCAGATATTGGTACCAATAATGACAGACAATGCCCACTGTGAAGCCAGAGATGCCCATTCGCAAGGTGCGTGTTCGATCCCAGCCTTGGATCTGGCCGGTATATCGCTCGTATGACTGCTCCAATGTGTCACCCAGCATACTCAAACCAATCGAGATGGCCAGATTCGTAAACAGTAAGTATTTCTTACTGAAAGCATTATTGTGCAAGCGGCTGAGTTTCCTCTGCACGTTTCTATAACGAACTCGCATTGGTTTTCTGTTGGCAAGGGAGGTGGGCAGAAGCCCCTGCAGCCGACATCAACAAATTAAATTTAACAAAAATATTTTTAACAATACTGACATTTTGATATTTCTATTATAATGCTGACATTTAAAGCTTTGAAAGATACTAATGAGTTGAGCAACAAGTGAGATAGTCGATGATTCAGCAATAATTTTTGATAGAGTTGAATTTTGCTACGATGAAAGTAATCAATTTTACTATTGGGCTCATGCAGGCATAAAAGTGAGGATGATACAATAGAAAACGTCTATATAGTGTATGTAAATTTTATATATATATGAGCAGAAAATTATTTAGTAATATTTCTATTTATTTCTATTTCGGCTTTAGACAACTTTTAGTTTGATTTGAAAACAACAAATGTTGTCTATAGATAGACTCTGATCCCAAGCGAAGTCATGTGAAAAGTTAAAAGAAAAGGGTATGGAAACACGATTTAACGGCATTTAGCTTGAAAAAAAAAAGTAAAATTCAAACAAGAAATAGGCAAGAAAATCAATTTAACGCCATCAAAGCAAATGAGTTTTAACCAGGATTCAACAAAGCTCGGTCGAGCGACAAAAATGCCATGGCAAAGGGGTATATTCGGTTCTGTGTTTTTTGTGCTGTTGAGGGCTTAGTTTCGCCTGGGGTGCTATAGGGCCAAGGCCTTATTGGTTGGCTTTTGAATAATACAGCATTTGGCACATGTTGCGCCCTTCCACTTGCTGCTGGCTTTAGTTGAGTGCGGAGTGGGAAAAAGGCTGTTTTTGCGTGTCGTTGAGTTGATTTCGGCAAATCATTTGCACACGATTCCCAATACTTTTGACAGTCGCAGCAACCGCAGCCCTTTGCCCCCGGGGGAAATCATCGTTCATGCATATGGATGCTCCCGTACGCTCGACCGCACGAGCCATGGACCGAGCCACTGAATTGAAAAATATTTACGGCATTCAACATTTTACGCTAAAATCCAATTTTATTTTTATATTTCGTCGAAAATCCGCCATAAAATGTACCCACACACTCACACATACACTCAGTCGTGACCCGTTTGTCAGGCATTCCGTTTCGTTCCGTTCCGTTCCGTTCTCAGACCCTATTCCGCAGTCTATCCTTGTACCCGCCAATTGAAAAGCAGGCGCCGTAAATTCGGCTTTGCATTTTATTTGCATTTGGTGGCGCAGATGAGCTTTAGTTTTCCCCAGACTCCCCGACCAGGGTCGAAGGAGCCTCCTATTTCAATAGCCCGGCAACGCGACAAATAAATTTATTTTCCTCCATTATTATTGGCGCTATTCGCCAAATTTGTGCCAGTCGTTTTAATTATTAAACACGTTTTCACGCGTCTCTACCAATGTTTTATGTGTGGCAAAGGCATTTAGGAGAGTCATTTGAATTGTGAAATTATTAATGAAAATTACATAAATTAATACAGAGAATGAATTTAAATAAATTTAATGTATTCTTATGTAAATATTTAAATATAGAAACTATTATGTCGTTCGACAGTATTCAGCAGCATGCTGCTTCCTTGCATACACTGTTTATTATAAATTTGCATACGTGTCTTAAACTAAGTGTTGCAATGTTACATTGTTCGAAAACAATGAATTTAAATAGTTAAAGTTTCTTTGTTCAGCTTGGAGTATGCAGCGACAACAAGCTGGATACTCGCCAGCTTCCGCAAAGCGTAACAATACACACTTTTTGTTTTAGAAACACGAATATAATATACCCTAGCTAAATCATATTTTGAGTTGTCTAAAGTAAATAAAAGTGCTCCAGTAGTATATGCATGCCTTGCTCAGAGTTTAGAATTTAAATGAAATGTGAGTTGTACATGAAGTGAGTTATGTTTTTATTAGAAATTAATATATATTAATATATTATATGTAGATGTTTATTAATATGGCTTAGCATAACTATATCCTTATTGAGAATGAATTTAAAATTGACGATTATACATGTATGCATATAAGCACAGTTTGAAAGTGTAATATATTTAATGGAATGGAAGTTAAGAATAAATTTAACTCATGTATGTATAAATATTTTGGTAAAAAGATTGAATTGAAGTCAATTTAAAAAAATATATGTATACATTTTTCATGAATATTATTATTATTATTAAGAATTTTATATATTATTAGAACTATTTTAATTATTCAAAAAATATATTTATTTAAGTAATAAAGTATATAAAAAAAGTTTTGATAAATATTAAAATAGGTTTTTCTTGAATTTCAGCTTGCACTTTTTGAATTACCAATGATCTATCGATGATCATTTCCATTACTTAAATTTATTAAATTATATATATATATATATATATATATATATATATATATATATATATATATATATATATATATATATATATATAATTATAAAAAATATAGCATATAGACTTTGTTATGTTGTATGCAGGGACTGAATGCTTCTGTTTATCCCTTTTATTTTTTTTATAATATTACAAATATTTTGTAGTACAGAATAAATTGATAAATTCTCTCACATTATTGGCAATAAATTGTAGCTTATAAACTTTTGCATATTGCTCGCTGACTTAGTTTCACAAAATTAAAGCCCGCATGCTAAGCATTATCTACAGGGTAGTTTATGGTCGAGCACTTGCGATTGTTGCACTTTTTGTTCTATCTGTTGGCTTTTGTTATTATTTGGACCGTTCCGCTCCAAATATATTTTTGGCGCTGGCTTTCAATGTTGTCCGTGTGTGTGCAATTTAATTGAATTTTTTATTTCACTCAATGAAAGCAAAAGTTGAATATGCTTGCAGCGAAGCGTAAAAAATGTCATAGTCCCATCCAATCCATAGTCCAGCTCAATCAGCTGCGGTTCATCCCTCCACCGGGAAGTCAACTGTGAACAAACTGTCATTGCCAAGAGTTTGTCATTGGAGCCATTTATGTTGGGTCCTTACACAGACATGCACAACTAAATGGCTCGCTTGATATACATATATTTTAAAAATCAATTCCTAATTGCTTAGCAATCCATTTGCCATGATATTCTGTGCAACGACAGTCTCTCCGAGCTCACATTTGCTTTGCATTGACTTCGATTTATGTAAATAAAATTGAAATGTCTTTTTAATGATATTTTGGACATTCGCACAGCCTAACGATGACACAATCTATGCAATCTCACAACAGTTGCTAGACTGACAATCCATTTAACAATTTACTTCAGTCAGATGTTGCAGTTGTAATTTGATGAATCTGCATTGATGACCACTGAAGTGCCTGAGCAGACCCATTAGATATTTGCATTTTCTTTTATTTAATTCGATTGTGTATTTTAAAGAATACTTTTGCCCTTCCAAAACAATTCACAGTGCACAATTTTATTCGTTTGACTTCGTTTACATTTATCAAGACTTTATTTAAATAATACAAAATTAAATAATGCTTACTGAAAGGGAAATAAAATTTAATTTTTAAAATCATCGTCAGCATCAGACACGTACAAGCATCAATATCATAAAATATTCTTATACAAACATTTAACATGTTACTTTCCAATTAGATAATCTCAACTAGAAAGGTCTTAACAGTTTAATGTTAATGTAAATGTTAAGTTATGCTTACGTTGGCAAAACATCTGAGCATAGACACATTCTAACTTGATTCATAATTTTTGCAAAGCCACACAAATTCATATATAATTCATGTGCAAATATTTCTGCTTAGAGAATGAACAAAAAAAAAGAGCTTCAACAAATTTTCACCCTAGTTAACGTAATTTTACCCAAAAAAAAAGCTGCTGCTTTGTATTAACACGTGTTAATGTTGGCCTGGTTTAAACGCTGCCGGCGGGGTCAAGCAACTTTTGCTACATTTAAATTGCATCGTTGAGGCAAATAAGTCACTTTATAGTAGGCGCAGGCGAACAAACTGTCAACATGACGGCAAACGCCATTGCCATTCGTGCCAATTTCGTTAAGGCAAACAAACAAACAGCCCGGTGCCACCCGTTCGAAGCTGACTGAACTAACTAAACAAACCACAGGCAGAGGACGGACCCACGTTTTGCCTGGGGCACTTTGTAGTGCAGGTGGGTTGAAGCTGCCGAGCTGATTTTTTGGACCCTGAATGCTGGGCCCATAAACAAAGCAGCAGCAACAGCAACAGCAACAGCAAAATGGCTAGCGACACGAGGAGTGCGCTGGATTGTGAACACCTGATTACCAGCAGCCGGTGAATGTGGCTGTTTATGAGGCGCAAAAATGTCATACATCATGCGACACGTGCACAGGCGGCTGATGCTGAAAGCAGAGCAATTCTGGCGCCAGGCGTGCTCCTAATTTAACACATGACAGCTTGGAGTATAACACAACCAGGCAACTGTATCAGAGCATGTAGAGCACAACATTTGAATCTGACGAAAAATGTAGTACGCCAGTCTTTTGGCACTCTGATAGGCTGCAGTGTCATCCTCGTCACCATCTGGCCATTTTCATCAGCAGCGGCAGTAACATCATCAGCCATAGTAGCAGCAGCAGCTGCCAAGTGTGTGTTCGTAACGTGTTTTTGGTCCAAAGTGAATTAAGCCAAAATTTGTGTGCGTTTGCAATGATATGCTCAAAATACGTTTTTGATATATGTATATATCAGACTTGTTATATACATGTTTGTGTATGTAAAGAAAGCACGTTAGCCTATCAAACTCACTTTACTGATATGAAATATGAGTTATGTGCTCATAAGACATGTCATAAATGTGGCGAAAATTAATATTTATTATATTATATTTAGATGTTTATAATTATGACTTATCATAACTACATCTTGGTTAAGATTAACTACAAAATATGTAAGGTCTACTTCTACTTTGAATTTGCATTTTTATATTATTATATTATTATATTTTATTGCCTCTCTTATTTTTCTGTTTTTTAAATTAAGCTAATACCAGTTGCTTTATAGAACTAAAAGTAAATCTAGACATTATTAGCCAATTTGTCGCTGAGTCCACGAGGCGTTTTATTTTGTAAGCCTTTTAAAAGACTGATTTCGTGATTAGGCCCATTCATAAAACTATTCATGCACTGTATTGCATTAGAACGAAAGTAAAGCAAGATATTTTGTGTACATAAAGGGAACATAAAGTGGGAGATAGCTTTCGCAAATGCAGCTGCTGGAGCAGGGGGCTCTAATTAGAATAATTTCGCGCTGCGCTGCGTTCGCCTGGCAACTTTTTATACATGTTACACCATCTGTCGGCTGGGGCAAAGGTTGGCTGGCTGGCTTACAGGTGCTGCCTGTAGGACATACATCCTCACACACAAACGCAAAGCAGCCCCGACTGTGTGTGTGTGAGTGTGTGTGTGTCAAAGAGTATGGTCGACTGTGCCGTGCATGGGCATGACGAGCAAATGTCAGAGCAAGAGGTCAGTGAACCTGTCGACGCAAAACAGCCTGAACATAATCAACAGAAGCGCCAGCAGCGACATGGCTCACATAATACACAGAGGACGCACACACACACACACACACACACATAAAGGACTCTCACACACATGTTTCCTGTTATATCTATAACATAAAGTGGCGCTTATGGCGTTCATCTTTAAATTATAAAATGTAATTAATTCGTAAGAGATGATTCATTTCGCTTGACTTTGTACTTTTGGCGGCGCATCTTTAAGCTTCTGCCTTATTAATTTCCATATCGTTGGCACTTGCCACATGTGCAGATTCTCATAACCGTTTAGCGGCTTAATTTCAATTAATTTCAAAATGTCTTTGATTAGAGGCGCCAAACAGATGCTTGCAGTAATTAATTTTCCCATGGCATAATGATTTTCCCCTAAATCTTCTCTGTAGCACAATTATAATTATGTCTGGGCCGAAGAGGAATTGTTTAGATTGAATGATTAGAATGATTTCATTATGTTAACAATTAATGTCCTCATATATAAAAAAAAAAAATAAAAATAAATAAATAATTAAATACAACATTTTTAAAATTCCATCAAGTATTTGAATACAAAATTTGTAACATTTCATAATATGTAATTTTAATAAAAACTTGATTATAAAACTTCATATTTGTTTGTGTAAATTTATTTCTGTTCAAAAATATTTATTTAACGTATATTTTAATTTTTTAGAAATACGCATGAACTAAACAGAAATTTTAATTTTTATGAGTTTTTTAAAGTTTATCATATGAAAATAATATTTATTTATTTATACTTTTACTCTCATAAAATAAGATAATAAATAATAATAATAATAAAATTACATAGAAATATAGTTATTCATATAGAAATGTTTTTTCCTTAGAAAAGAAATGAAAACGTTTGCTGTTCTAAATTGTAAACAAGCCCTTTATCTACAAGGGTGTATAAGCTTGGCCATGAGATAGGAAGTCGTTACTTTTTTACACATGCCAATTTTTAATGGCTGTCAAGTTGTAGAAACGCAGAAGACGTTTTATCACTTTTCTTCGAATTCTTTTGAAATTGGTAAGCTTAATCGCAAATACTTTCGTTTACTCCCAAACAAACACATAAATCAATTTCCAATTTTTTCAAATCATACTTTGACATGTTTTGCTTTTGCCATTGGATGCGGCAACAGCAAAGTGTCAACAAAATATAACTGAACGAAAAAGTCACAGACAAGAACAAAAACCAAGTGTCGACAGCTAAAATCTAAAAGGACCAACTTGTGGTTGCTATCGAACAAAGGTATACACTGCACTGGCAAAGTCAATTTGAGTGGCACACACATACGTACACACCCACTCACACACACACACACACACACATGCTGAACTGCATCGAAAAAGCGGAGCGGAAGTGCCGTATTGCGACACAAATACTATACAAATTAAATGGGGCGAACATTGGTTTTTGCTTTAAAGCTCAAGTTCGTTTCTCTTTGCTATGGTATATGTATTTTAATTTTTATTTTTTTTCTATTTGCTTGTTTGCTGTTCGCATTTTGTATTTGTTCTCTTCGTACTTTATGCATATTTTTGATTTACATTGCGCTGTTTGCTATAACCTCCCTACGTGTTCCTTTTTTGGTTAGCTGCTAGCGGATTTTCTTTCAATACATTCAATAGCCATGATCACCTAAAAGATGCTCTGTAACCGAACGAATGCTGAGAGCGAGCTTTTCTTATAGTCTACAAATGTTGTATATTAGTATAAATTATATTATTTATTTATTTTTAATTTTTTAAATATTTTTACAGATTTATTTAATATTTATTAAATGCGTTATTCTATAAAAAATGTACATACAAATATAATGAAAGAAATGCATACCTTTAAATGAAAAACATTTCTGCAATCGTTTAGCTTGAGCGAAAATGTGATTAATTATAACTATATCATGCAGATCACAGATATATTGTAGTAGAGTGTGATCAAGTGATGTGAAACCGAAATGCTACATCATATTTGTACATTTTGACTAGCTACAGGGTATAATAAAGCTCTACGGCTATTCTGGTCAGCGAAGGGTAAACACTCTCTCAATTGTATGCTTTGCTTTTATTCGACCCTGTGGCTATCTGTGTTGTTGGCAAAAGACTTTTGAAATACCACAAAGACAACTTGTTGTCAATGTTATTTGGTTGTCGGAACACGTTTTTTTTTTCTCTCCTTTCCGACTGATAATTACGCTGATGAGCAATGAGAAAAGTGTAATTAGACATTGGCTGATTTCGCTCGCGGAAAAACTCGTAGTTTCCGCTTCGTGAATCGCAATGAGTTACGCATCGAGGGAACATTTGAAAAATAATGAAGAATATTATGAGTCGAATAGAATAGAATAATGAAAAAGTCATTCAATAGACGCTGCCTTCAGACAATGTAGTGCAAAGGAATATTGTTTAAAAAGGTAAATATATATTAAAAAAACTGAACAAGTTAAAATAGAATTGTAAAAACAATATATTAGACTGTATTTAGTTACGCACGTAGTAGCCGATCATTCAATAAATATAAATTAACATAATTTTTCCAAATTGCAGTGCGTTATATATTTTTCAGAATGTTGGAAGGTAGCAAGCACTCAACTCAATGTATTGGTGCACAAGGTCCGTACATCTTCGATTTCAAAACTAAAGAGCCGCTGTTAAGTCTAGAAGCGACACCTTATTGGAAACCTATCAGCTCTCCCGAATTGACCAAGGGTTTTGAAAAGTGCCTAGAACTGTTAAGTAGTTCAGGTGACGAAGGATTCGAAGTGGACTTGTCATTGCCTGCCAGCAGGCTCAGCTCTATTGCATCTAATTACAAACTAAAGATATTCCCAGAGAATATGGATTATTCAAAATTGTTGTCGTTCGAGTGTGATTCGCCTCACAATTCCAGTGAATTGCCATCAGAGAAACAGAATTTGGCAATGGGCGATCAGAAGGAGAACGACATATACTTTATAGCAGATATGGATCCAGGCTATGCTGAACTAGAGAAAGTTATCACTTCCGATAATATAGAGCCACCACCCAAGTCTGGAATATTTAATGAAATCTTCAGAAAGAGATTGCTTTCAGCACAGAGCATGGAAAACTTCTTCGTCGATGCTAATCGAATGAGGCTAAGACCCACATCCGAAGGCATTATGAAGTGTAAACTATTAACTGCAGATGTTATTAAAGATATTTTTGATGAGGAGCAGCTGAAACTGCCGACAGCTCCATCTAGTAAGGGTTATTATAATTGATTTATATTAAGTCTAATGTATGTATTTCTCTCAGAAAGAGTTTCTAGCATAAACTTTGCTTCCAATAAAAAGAAACCCATAAATTGGCAAACACTTCAGGAGTTTTCTATGTGTACTTCCGATGAAAAGATGAATTTCTGCAAGCCAAGTCAAAATTTGGAGGTGTTTGGCATGTGCCTGAACAAAACTAAAGACATGGACTCTCCACAAATGAATAATGTAAATAATTTAAAAGGTTCGATAGATCACCAAGTGGAAGCACATTCAGTTGATCTGGAATCAATTGAAAACGAAGAAACAAGTAGTATATGTAAAAAGCTAAACGTAGAAGTAATCAGTGAACCTGACGACAATCTGAATGACAAGGTTTTCGAGATATGTGATCCACAAGTCATTAGGAGTACAGGGGTGCAGATATTTCGCAAGTCAACTAAGCTGTTCGCCTTTGACAAGCAAAAGAAATGGAAGAAAAAAGGTAAATTAATTGAGAACTTGTAAATTAATATACATATAATAATCGAATGCTTAGGCGAGGGGATGATTGAGATTTGGAGACAGCCTGATTCTGGTAAATGTTACATCCTACTCTGGGACAAGAAGTCAGAGGAATTGCTGCTGCATATGCCCGTGGATGGCAAGTGGAACGTCAATTACATGACAAAGAGTACCAACAGCTGTCATTGGCTCTATTACAATTTTGCAAACTCTCCTCAAGGAATTTGTCAGTCTCTGGCCTGTAGTTTCACAGATTCGGACGTAGCTTCTCAGTTTATGCGTACTGTGTCCAATTGTCTAGAGAAACCCACATAGAAATAGATGTAGTTATATGTATATTTATTTATAGCTTAGTAATCAAAATGTTATTCCATTATTTATTTTCGAAATCAAGTCTTTTACTCGTTTGCATATTTATTTACAATCTATTCGCGAGATCATCCGAAAAAAATCATATTCACTCACGCTGCTTTTGAGTTTCAGTTGAACGTATTATATTGAAGTGTTCGTGTGATGCTCTTATAATGAATATCGTTTAGGGAGCGAAACGATTAATGCTCGCACAATGAGGTTCCGTAAGTGAGCAGATTACTTAATGATTCTATGCAAATGGTTTTCACATCGACAATTAAACCGATGTACGCTATTGATGTGTTTTTTCAGCGAACCCTCGCATGCATTCAAATACATACACATTCATAAAACTCAACCAAAGCTGCGGCAAAAAACTAGAGTGAGAGAGAGAACTGATGCAATCGGTCGCTCTCTGAGTTGCTTCTCAAAGTGTGAGTGGAAGACACATATGCATTTGCTGACATGAAAAAACGACCATTTTATTTTATTAATTTCTATATTCTATATTTATTTATTTTTAGAACGTTGAGATATATGTGTAGGTGTAAAATAGCATTGTATATTTATCTATGCCCATTCGGGGCAAAGTATTATCTTTAGCTAAAGTTCCAATTATAAATATAAATTATAATTTATTTATAAATATAAATTATTTATATTTATAATTGGTAAATTTTGTTCTTGTTGTGGTTCAATGAGACTCAGCTGAGTTTGGATTGAGTACTCGTATAATGCAATCGGATATATTTCTCAATAACAATATTATGAATAGCCAGAACTATCATCTGCCAATAGATACTATCGAAAAGTGTTGACACCGCCCTCAATGACATTCACAGGCGTCAGCTGTTGTTGATATTCGTGGTTGCAGGATGGTTGCAGTCGGTATCCAGGCAAATACCACTATTGTCATAACAAATTTGTTTGGCGTATTGATCAAACATAAGAGCCGCCTTGAGTGAAATGTAAAAATAATCAGAGCCGCGTGTACGCTATGGAATCGGAGAAATTGAATGAATTAAATCGGCAAATCAATGAGATTAAAAAGCGTATATTGCTGGCTGGTGAGGAAACTTAATTTCGCTCAATGAAACTAATTTATAACTCAAGTGTTTTCGCAGAGGGCCAGAAGACGGCCAATGCAGCAGAATGGCAAAAGCAGAATCGCATCAACTGCGAAACGATTGCAACTCTGAAGAAGGATATTAAGGAGCTGACGGTGAAGGTAAGTCGACTACGACATCCGCTACAGCGCTCGGTTGTCATTAAGGAGTCCAGCGCTGAGCCGCGTAAGAAGCAGAGTGCCACGCCCACTATTATTGTGGGTAAGGCTACGTATCCGATTGGTGCCAAGAATGCCGAAGATGCCATATTCCTGACCGATCTGAAGATAACCGAGAGTCGCAAGCAGGTGGATCTGCTGCGTCATCGGTTCAAGACACGACAGCAGCATTTCAGCAAGCTGGTAGAAAAATATCGGGGACTCTTGGCCAACAAGGAGGCACAAAGCCAAAACTTGGGTGAAAAGCCACCCGAGACCCTCGAGGAAGATGCCAATCGAAAGGTGAGTATCTCCATCATCAAAGAGAAAGGTCAGAGACTAAACGATTTATTCCTCTGCCTCAGCTTGTTTGTCAGCTGGAGAATGAGATACATCGCACCAATGTGCAATGGATGGAAGCTGAGCACATACGTAAGAAATACCGTTCGATCGAAGCCTCACTCATGACTGATGCAGAGCGCTTCGAGCGCAGCTTACGCGAACTCGAGCATTCACTGAGCGAGCAAAAGTCGGAGATCGAACGGCTGCAACAGGTGCACAATGAAGCCATCGAAATGCGAGATGCGGCGAAGGTGGTGCTGCAGCGTCAAGAGCAACAGGCGAATCTCTCGCAGAAGACACGTGAGCGGCAAGCTCTGGACTTTCGCAAGCAGGTCGAGGCTCGCAAACTGGAGTTGGAGCGCATTGGACGCAAGCTCTTTGCAGAGACCAAGACACTCGTACATCAGGATAGTGTGGGCTCAAGCTCGGGCGACCAGCACACAGCCAAGACAGAGAACGGAGAGGAAGAGCCCGTTTCACAGCTGGAGAGCGTTACCAGCGATATGGAGTCTCTGTTTAAGCAGCTAATGGAGGCTTCGGGTGCCACCTCACCCTTCGAGGTCTTCGAGCGCTTCAGCGCGCAAAAGGAATCAGCTGCACGTCTCACATATTTGCGAAAGGCAGCCGAAGCCGAAAAAGCCAATTTGGAGGCAGAACGTGAGGCACTCGCCAGCGAGCTGGAGGCCTCCAAGTTTTCGGACGTGAAAGAGAGTGAAGTGTAAGTTCAACAGACCCGAAAAGTTTCCATTAGAATAATTGCCTGATTCCGAAACATAGCAACCAGGAGGTCATCGAACAAATCAAAAATGACATAGCTGCCAAGGAAGAGGAACGGCAGAAGGACACAGATGCCGCTGACAAGTCCATGGGTGTGCTGAAATACCTGAAGGAGCGCATTTGCGAGATGATATTCAAGGTGCAGGAGGTGGACGAGAACAACATTGACATGAAAGAACGCAAGCTGCACATCACCGTAGCCGAGCTGCCCAACTTCCTGGCGCATGTGGCGCAGGACGAGGACTTAATTGAGGTAAATAGGACATTAATCTCGCTCTTGAGCTATCGTAATTATTAGCGTTTTATCAGATACTCAAGCTGAAAATTAAACGCTGCCAAGAGCTCAGCAAACCGGACGACATACCACCGCTCGAAATACCCAATCTGGACATAGAAGACGAAGAGGAGGATGTGTACCCGACAGAGCCACCCAAATCCCCATCCGTGCCCGAGGGCGAGAAGCCGCAGCCCATGCCCATGTGCTATTACAATTTATTCGCAGGGCGCTCGCAACGAGCAGCAGGCACTTCCTCGTCCTCTCCAGAACAGGCGCCGGCAGTGGGTAAGTGGCTAGCTAGCTGAGCCAAGCCCTTGTCGTCCGGTCAATATTAATCAGACTCTTTTGCTCGCAGTGGCCACAACCGATGATGACAATGAGGTGCCATCTCGCAACTTCTTAAAGCGCCAGTCTGTGCTCATTGTGGACTCCAAGTCCCGCCGGAAACCTTTCAGACCTCCGCCCGGTGGCAGGCGCAAATAGTCTCTACATATCTATACAAAGTATTGGATAAAATAAACAAAATAAAAATAAAAATTTTTTCTTCTTTGGGTATAAGTTAAGATAGTCGAGTCGATATATACTTTGGCAAATTAAAGCTACTGTCATGGGAAATCATAGAATGTAATCTTAGAAATTTACCTATGTATTATTATATATGCAATTAGAAATTTACAGAGTATTGCTGAGGAGATGCTACAGATAGGTATTCAAATTTCTTTTTTTCTTTGGTTTTTTTTATTTAAATTGTCAATGAAAACCAATTTTTGAAGAAAAAGTTTTTGTTTGATAACTTTTTGAAATTCTGATGGAAATTTAGAGCCTCAGGTGGCTGAACAGTGGCATACGTCAACGAATCCACTAATGGAATGGAATGTTGTCTGAGCGAGCTGCTCAGCTCAGATAATTTTGCGTGATATGGGATACACAAAATTAATTTAATATGTATATGTATGAATATATATGTGCAAATATATTATATGTATAGCAACGAAACCAGACAATAATACTTTAACCTCATTATGAGGCCTCACATTGTCAGGCTGTATTTATGCTAAGATATAATGGCAGATGAATGTTGTACTCATAGTATTGCCCGAGGCATGCGGCAATATGTGAGTGGCAACAAATTGGTGTCCCCTTAGAGCGATATAATACTTATCGAAACATGTCTGTGCCATATTTCAGGATGCTGTCGCTCTGGCTGGATGAATGTCAGCGGCTGCAGCCGAATGACATAACAAATAGCTGTCCAGGCGCTGCAGCACACGATGGAGCTGAGTAAACAATATTTATAGCAGCAATGAGGAGGAATGGACGGACAGCAAATGAAGTGCAAAGCGCAACAAAGTACGGAGCGCGGCTGCTGCAAGAGAAATAACCTTTCAAAAATTGTCTAAGCCAGTGCAAGGCGGACCAAGGGGCTGAGAAGGGGTCGACTGTCGTTCTAACTTGCAATAATAAAGCTCAGCGCAGCAGCTGAGGACGAGCAATCAACGCCAGACTGACGAAGGCCACGATGGGACGTTGGAGCAGGATGCCACGATGGCAGAGACAGCTCCGGGGTTTCAGTGGCGAAGTGCAAACAAAGTCGCCTGATGATCTATTACATGGCCTGTTGCCGGAAGTGCACAGCACCCACCCAGCGAGTGGGGGAGAGAGGGCAGGGCTGGAGATTTGTGTTGTGTTGTGTATGTCAACTAAATGTCAACAACGAAGGCATAAGCATCTGGCAAACAGCTATTTGGCAACACAGCTCCAGAGTCCGATACTGCAATGGGGGCAGAGGCAAGAGGCTAAATGGAACTTCGCACTAAGCGAGCGAACATCATCTCATTCCAAGGTAACCAAGTAATCCACCCGGTAGACAGAAAAACAAAAGGCTCACAGTATGCCACAGGCTGAAAGCAATGCCACGACTAAGAATTGTTAGCTTGGCTAAAACCATGGGCTGGCGCCATTGGCCCTAACAACGCTAAGCCTGGAGTGTGCGTCCTTAGAAATTCAAGGCTAAGGTAAAGTACTACGCGTCGGGTGTGTACGACTGGAAGACACTATCCTTTATGCTGACAAACTGAATAGATATATTCCTGTTATGTGAACAATTTGAGAAACTTGGTATAAAGCTAATAGAACAAAATATAATCCTTTAAAATATAAATTGATTATTTTTTTTAAATTTATTGAAAATGAATATATTAAATATGAATATATTAAAATTATGATAATAAATCATATTCTTTATGCGCGAAATATAAATGGAAATAAATTAAATCTGTATATCAAATTAACTCAATCGAGTAGATTATATACTAAATATTTTAAAGTTTTATCTATAGTTTACATTTTGCAAAGCTTTAAAGACACATATATTTTAATATTCGATATTTTGAAGAGACTCACTGGGCGAAGAGAGCCACATTTACTTGATCCTTTGTCTTGTTAATTTATTCTATTTATTCTATTAGTCTAATTTGTTGTACACCCACTACTTAATAAAAGAAAAGGTTAAGAAGCAATTCATTAACTGGAAAACATTAGAATAAATTAAATTGATTGAAAACATTTCTCAAAAGAGGTATTTTTCTTGTGAAATTTCATTATGATATTGTTATTTTGTGTAGGTGAGTCAAAGGTAGACAATCATGAACGACTCGTCTATCATTGTCTGGCAATTCAGAAAAATCTTTTTATTTTTACAAAAAATGCTCAAATCGATTGTCACCCGATACTAGCAAAGTTGGTACACAATCAACTGTTTTGCCAAGGGCCAAATTTAGAACGGATAAGTGCTTGGCAAGGGATTGCTCGATTTGTAATCGGAGTCCAGAAGCAGCTGCCACTTTGGCTACCTTTAATTCACCTTGGTAGCCACCGAGGCAGCCACGCCCAATTTTATAGCAATTAGGCATTTTCAATCTTGGCATGGCAGTAAATCAAACGCCCATCGATTGCCGAATGGGCAACTAATTTTTCGCCAAGCTACTGTCAGGATCGTGATAAGGGGGGAGTGTGAAAGCCGGACGGGGATTGAGGTGCTGCCGGAGTCGTTCAATAAAACCGCAAAACAATAAATTTAAATTTCTCCAGCGCGAAGTTCAACTTTTTAACAGTGTATAAACTACAACCCAGCAGAGCGCAGAGCGCAGAGCGCAGAGCGCCGAGCTCTGGCAAAATATGCGTTTGTATATGTATTCATGTCTCCACGTGTATGTATATAAATATATATGTATGTGTTTGTGTGTGTGTGTGTGTGTGTGTGAGTGTGTTGTGAGCTTGACAGTTGAGCAAATAAATGAGCGGAAACGGAAACGGTTTGGGTTGCTGTTGGGTCGGCCGTGTCTCTGTCTCTGTCTCGCCTCTTCTCTCTCTCTCTCTCTCTCTATTCTTCTTTGGCCGTGGGCTTCACAACACTGCAAATGATAAATAACGTAATTTCTTTATAACTTTTCATTCAAATTTTGGGAATTCTTTTTGGCCACGCTTGTTGCTGGTACGCCTTTGGGCCACGTTTGGTTCGTTTGGCTGCTTGTTGTTAAGTAAAATAAATTGCGATTCCATGTAATAAAAGTCAATCATAATAATTCAATGACTCATCGTGTTCTTGGCTCCGTTTTCGAGGCCACAATGGTTAGCTGCAGCAATTGCCATTGCCTCGCCTCGCCTCGTTCCACTTATCTCCGTACTTAACATTCCCTGTCGCCGCTGCTATGGGCTACGGCCGTCGAGTGTGCTAAACCGAAAACATGAGAAATTTATGTGGAACGTAAAAAATGTAACATTCGCACACCTTGCTCTGAACCTTGTTGTACATTTAAGAAACATTAGGAATGTTGATATATGTGTATGGATATACAGTTTGAGTATATTCGCTGAATCGCAACGATCATTGATTTACGACCATTTGAGATTTCAAATATAACTCAACTGTCATTTTTGCAAAACAATGTCAAATAAGGTGAATAAATCAAATTTGTCATTTCAACATATCAAGATTATATAATCTTTTATTTTTCATTTTGCCCAGGCGAGCCTCTTTTTCATAAATTTATGCAAATGAGTATTGATTGTTGTATTATATTTCACATAGATTACTGAAAAACATTACATAAATGCTGATTCTTTATTAATTTTATTTGCACGGCACAAAAGCTACTTTATGAGTTAGGAAAAAAGAAAAGTATAAAGTCCTTGGGAACTTGACTAACAACCCTCGAATATTGTTAGAGTTTTTGTGCATCTTCTACAGTTTTGCGCAAGTTGCGAGAAATTATGGAATGAAAAAAGTCTTTCGAAACACATTGCGCAGCAGCTGTGGCCCGTCCCTAACAACGTCCCATTAAAATAGGAGTGTGAAAAAAAAAACCGCTAAAAATGTTGGCTAGGCATAAATTTCGGTCTACGCATTTCTTGCCGCTGTTTGCCGTTTCTAATGCGGCCCTTGCCCTTTGGGCGTTGCATGTTGTGCCTCGGACTCCTTTGAGATATTAAATGAATGAATTAATCATTAACTTTGCGTGCGACCCAACAAAATCCTAAGCAACCGGAAGAAGAAAGAAGGAATAATCTCTAGATTGTCTCTTTGTGGGGCAAGGCATATAATTATTATAAATGCTCTGTGATTTATTAAGCAGAAATAAAATATTGTGCCACGCTTGCCTCGCGCAACATTTTAATTTTCCATGTAGCACACAATATAATTTGGAAAATGCCTGCTGCAGACACCTCTGCGTTCATCAAAATACGGATATGCCTCGGGGCACTCGATGATGCTCTGGGATATCTGATTGTAGCAGTGAATGTATTGGGTGCAGCCCGTGTTAATTGCGGCTACAAAAGTCGAGTTTAGATTCTCGCACCGATCGTAGGGGCAGCTGTAGGCTTCGGGCTTCGCACACCTCTGACTCCACCATTGGAAGTGTGTGCCATGTGGACAATTATGCCATTTGCCGACAAAATGCTTTGAGTTGCACTCGTAGTAGCCGTGGCAAGTCAGGCCGTCTGAAAAGAGCTGAACACCGGGCTGTTTATCTTCATAAGACCTAGCACACACAGAGACGTCTACGGCCGGAGGTGGATGCCTGACGGGCTTGTAGTTGCTCTCATCATTCGGACAATATTTAGGCTGAGTTGGCTGGCAGCGCATACTCTTGAAGTTGTAATAACGAGCACCTGTGCAGGCCCGTCTCGTGCCTCTGCCGCTCTCGCACTCCAGGTAGAGGCCGCAGTTCAATGGATCGCCAACGGTAGTGCCACTTTGCATGTAGGCACATATGGAAAAAGTTTCCTGTGGACATCCGTTGGCACTCGCAACACATGTCTGCAGCCTGTTGCTAAACACAAGGCCTTCGGCACAGAGCCTCAGCCCATCATCGGGGCCCTCGTTATCACATTTATTGTACGCTCGACAGTCCAATGGGTCGGCAACATATTCTCCACTCTGTCGCCCAGCGCAGAGCTCCCACAGCTGAGGAGCACATTGTACCAGATGGGCTTTGTCACACTTGCCAGACTGTGTATCATAATACAAATCATCCTGGCACTGTCCACGAGCCGCAAGCCTATTATTTCTGCAGTAGCCCCAGCTTTTGCAGTCTCTGGGGTCGCCTATGTGGCCGCTGCCGGGCCAATAGTTGCAGAGCTGTTCCATGGATAGGCTGCACGCTTGCCACAGCTGCACAGCCAAGAGAAGGCCACTTAACCATCGGCTGGAGACTAAGATAAAAGAATTTCAGTCACTCCCATCTAGCCACGCAGCTCGCCCCACATTCTCTACCTTTCATGCCGCTCCTACTCCAACTACTCCATTTGGTGCTATCAAAGCAACTAAACGAACTGTGAGATGTGATTATTCAGACGGCATTTCACTATCAAGAACTAATTAGGTGCAACGTGTAAGCTTCAAATTTCGGGCGTGTGATAAGCGTCAAAAGACAAGAACAACAATCAAGCCTGAAGAGTTCAATGAAAAGGTATCAATTACTGCGCTGCTGATAAGGTTTCAATTACAATGATACTTCTTGTATCTGCTCAACTTAAATACTCGAATATGCAGACAAGTGCTCATAGCTGAGCCCCCCTTAGGGAATATTTCTGCTCAGTTACCCCGACAAATCGGCATACATGCTATATACTTGAAGTGCTTATCAGATTCAAGCAGCCATGTTATCACTAACTCAATTTTTTTACCATCTACTTATGCTAGCCATGTGACATTTTTATGCTCAGACTCCTTTCCGAACTGCACTTCAGTTTCTTACGCTAAGCGAGTGGCACAAGTAACGTAATTCAAGAATACCCAAAGAGAAGAGCAACAAAACTGAAGTAGAGTACAAAAAGAGGCAATCGGTTAATGATAAGACTCGACTAGCGGATGCCCTGTACTCCAATTAAAATTTCAATCTTTACTATCTTTACAAAGTTATAATATTTTAGTAGGTAAGGATTAAATATTAAGAAAAACATTTTTCAATTATAAATTGCAAATTATGTTTTTTTTTTTTTTCAATCAAAAATGGGTAAATTTTATTAAACAAAAAATAAATAAATAAATAAAAATAAATTCTGTAAATAATCTTACATCACAATCATTAATATTTTATATATTGATATTTTCTTTTTCTTTTACTAATAAACAAATAATTATTAATGATTAGTTAGTGAACTTTATTAGAATGTAAAATGCTAAGGAACTATTTTAAATTTGTTCTTAATTTGTAAGTTCTCTGCCTTGGTTCAATACTTGATCTTACGGCAATCCAATATACCCTTAAGAGCTCACCCACACTGAGTATCTACTATAAGCAAGATGCAAAAGAAGCTCATTCGTTTGTCTGGCTAAGAGTGTGTGAGGCTGGCGGCTTCGCCTTGCTGTCGCCGTTGCCATTGCCATTGCCGTCGTGCAGCCAATGTAAACTGCTTAGCTTCGGCCCGTTGCGTTTATTGACATTTTATGCTTAAGGACATGTTTAATATCCTCATCGCGCTTTTAATATAACCGCGAAGCAGGCGTTACCCCATGTTGCTCAACAGCCCTTTATGGGCTTGCTCGAACATGAGATATTCTTTAGTTTATTGGCTGCAGGAAGCTGTACTTTTACGGTTTCTAAGAAACTGCTTTCTTGAAGTTTACAAAATTTAAAGAAAATAAGAGACCTCTCATATATTATTCAACTCCATTGTAAATTCACTTCTATTTCGGGTAGCACACATATCGAAGTGATTGGTCGTGTGCGTGTGCGTGTGCGTGTTTTGAGGAAAAACAGAGACGACATAGATGTCGAAGTTGACGTGGATGGGTCGCTGCCTACGAGTAAATGCAAATGGATGGAGCTGGGGACACTGGGCCCTTTGCTTTTACCACTTCCGCCGTACATTGCTAGCAGTCCCAGCAGCGGCGCCATTTGCTTCCGTTTCCGCTTGCCGTACGACATTTATGGAGCTCATCATGCCCGGCCAACCTCTTGTCCTTTACTCTTTATTCAATCAGTGGCTGGCTGCCTTACAACGGGGCCTGACATCCTTCTCCTCCTCCTCCTCCTGTTGCTGCTGCTTCTGCTGCAAAATGGCAAATTGCGCGGCTGACTTTGGGCCTCAAGCTCCATGTCCTTTATGTCCTCCACGTCCTCCATGTCCTTGTCCGTCGCTATAATGTCTGTTATGTCCACTCATCCATTCCATTCTTTTATTCCACGTTATTTCTTTTGTTGCATGCCTGCTTTTTGTGTTCTTCGCTCGGTTGCTCCTGTAATTTTTTCCACATGTTCACGGCTTGAATATTTTATGGGCTTAAGTGCTTTCAGTTAGAGTCCTTTGCATAGCTCCTGTGCGTTTTGCACCTTACACACTGTCTCTGCCACACAAGGGCTCAGAGCAAAATAAAAAAATATATATATATTTGATTATTTTTATGCACGCTCAAAGATATAGCCATTACTTACTGTTGCTCCAAGTAAATTGCAATGCCGAAGCAGCTCGCATAAATACCACAAGATACCAGAATAATAAACTTTTATACACAATTGTTTGCCCTATCAAAATGGAAGTTAATTGATATCTGAGTTCTGCTTAATTATTTGCAAGTATAAATTGATTGGCAGCCAACTGATGTTATTTGCGATTCGAAGGCCATGCCAACTATAAACCGAGAGTGCTCAAGGTAGCCTGAGAGTGGAAGAAGCTAAAGCGAAGCTCGACCTCAAACAATTGGAGAATGAATTCAATTATTTTCTGAAACTTGTATTGCAAATGAAATTTCAAGATGTCTATGGACCAAACAAACAAGATTTTATCTCTCAATCTGTCTGTCAAATTAGCTTTGCTAATTTATTCTATGCAGTAAATCGTATTTACAAGTTTTATATTTATTTATTATTTATTATATTATGAATTGCAAATTTGTGCACTTGGAAGCATTTCTTGATATCTCCTATCGCACATTCCACTGAAATGATCACAAATAAAGAATTCACATGCACCTGACTCATATAAATCATCATAATTAGGATAAATATGCAATGAAAAGCTAAATGGGCACAAAAAAAAAAAGAAAAAAGGATAACACCGAGATTGGCCAACATAAAGAATGAGAGGGATAGAGAGAGAGAGAGAGAGAGGGCGAAGTGAAGTCTGGGAAGTTCAAGTAGAATGGTGCCAAGGGTCGAATGGGCGAGCGCCCTTGCCTTACCGAGTAAGCAATTCAAGCGAGCGACTGTTCATAAACAGGAACGAGCTCAATGAGATGCAAAGGACGATAAACAAACCCACAAGCGCCAACGAATGTGCCGACAGTGAAATAAGGTTAAGATCCCTTCGCATGCCAAACTTAAATGACAAACGAAACGAAACGAACAAAAAAAAAAAAACAAGTAAGAAGGCTGTAGTAGTCGAGACTGCTCGACTACGAAATCCCCTGTGCACTTCTTCGAACAAGAACACGAGCACACACACACGCTGATCTACGCTATGATCATGACATTAATATCTATATGCCAAACCAAACTGTATGTCTCTAGTATTTGAAATATATTTTTCACACATTTGGGGGTGTGGCGGTAATAAGAGACCAGAATCCAAAATCTGACAAAAACCGAAATTGTAATAATTTAGTATCTATATATATGCAGAAGACTTGGAGACTCTAATTCTAAAGATGAATTAGATATAATTTTATAACAGATTATCGATATATTTATTTATCGATAACTTTGGAAATATAAAAGTTATCGAATTTCTGAAACAAACTCGTAGTGCGCGTGTAATATACGAATCTAACACAAAAGGAATGAACTCTCAAGCTCTAATACCTTCTGCCTGTCACATACTTTTAACAAAAACAATATGCCCCAATTTCCCATTTTCAATGGGCTCAGGGTATACAAAGAAAAAAAGGTTGCCAAGCAGCGAGAAGAAAAAGTGCAAGACGAGCCACCAAGTCAAATATATTTTCTTTTTCTTTTTTTTTTCACTCAAAGTCAAGCTGGGATGCCAACTAACACCAGCCCACAAGAAGCCACGAGTCTGACTCTGAGTCTGAGCCTTAGCCTGAGTCTGAGTCTGGGAATTTATAGGAGCTTCGCCTCTGCGGTCGGGTCGGCCGCTGGAGCAGGCGTGGCACGTACTTGGAGTATTTTGGCAAAATTAAAATTTATGAACAGATAAAAAAGCGTTAATGGGCAATAGGTGGGGTCAAGCACGGCACTCGGAGCGGGAACTGGGCTGTTGAGTGTACGTGTGTTACAGTTTGTTGAGGTTGGCAAGTAAGTAAACGCTCCACGGCAAATAAATGAGAGAAGACAACGTCCACAACTTGAGCCATAAACGCTGCATTTTTATTTTTCGGAACACAACTTATATAGATGGGCAGCCAACCCACTTTCTAAGTGCCGCACTTGAGAACTGCGCGCCGAGCGAACCATTAAAAGCGCATGAAAATGCTTTAAAAGAAAACACTTTAAGTTCTTTGAAATGGAGTCGATAACAAAATACTTTCTCATTGCCGTTCGCTCACATTTACTTCCATAATTATCAGATGATATGTCCCCAAATTGATTCTGTAGAGCATCAGCTCCGTGGCTAATGCCCAAAAGGTGCTCTTGCTTATGAGTTACTTTTATTGCTCCACGCCTAAGTAGATACGTGTTGAGCTGGGCCACGTGTTGTTATTTATATTATGCTCGGCTGCTCCAGTTGGCCATTATCCTCTGCTAAAAATCATATTTTCGCTCTTGAAACAATGTCAAGTTGTCGAGCACACTTTTAAGTGGTGCCACGGCCAAGTAGCCAAGCAGCCCAGCATCCCAGCATCCCAGCATCGTGGCCCAAAAGGCTGCCTAATGGTGTTTAGCTGTTGTTGTTCGACTCTCGTCCTTCGCCGTTGGCAGTGTCATGCACATGCACAGTGGGCACAGTGGGCACAGTGCGCACCGTGGGTACTTTTACAGAATGCAAATATATACTCGGTAAGTGGCACTTGAATTGGGAGCTGGAACTGGGGAGCTCGAGCTGGGACTGGCCCTGGGCTCGAGTGGTAGCATAATGTGCCCAAACGAGGCAAACGCGTCACCCGTGCCATTTAATGACCTTTTAAATGTACGTCTAATTATGTTTACGTGCCGTTTCGACTGACAACCAAAAATGCTAGCACGAATGACTGAATTTTAAAGCGCATTATTTAGGTACACTTTGCACTTTTGCTGTTGCCTGACCCAAATCCCAAAGCCAAGTCTATGTGTTGGCCCACTCTTAATTATGTAACTTTTGGGCCAGCCTGACATCTCTGCTGATGTGGGTAGCAGTGGGCAGAGCGCGTTCATTTTTAATGTCAGCCAACTGAGCAACAGGCCACTCGTGAGTCGACTAGTTAGTCAGTCAGCTATTTTCGAATTATGCGTCTAACATATCAAGCTCTGCCCAAGACGCAAAGTTCTCCAAGGATCTATTCGAATGTGAAATGAGGGATGCGTGCCTTTGAGCAGGTGTGAAAGTTTTGGCCATTAAACCAACTTTGTAACTATTCCTTTTATATTTATCGTTTTTGGCAGCTCTTTTGCGGCAATAAACTAGAAAAGGTGTTTCCTATGCCAGGGGCCATTAGTTGAATCAGTTTTATAATATTAAATTACATTTACAAATTTGTAAACTGAATTTGTTGAGAATTCAGGAAAGTTTTTCAAATCAAAAGCCCCAAACAAGCTGCTGTGATAGAAAACTGTTAAAGAAGTTAAATAACATATATATTGTATAGCCAAAAAAGACAGAATAAATATTTCGCTTCTCTTTGCATTTTGATTATAAATCATTCAAAGTGCTTTGGGTTCTTGGTATTAATATTAATTACTTCAAAGTCTGTGCTGCGATGTTTTATATTCTCTGGAAATTTTTCAAAAAAATTCGCATGTGTTAATTAACAGTTGTATGAGCTGCAGCTGCGATAGAGCCACGCTTGAAATTGAGAATTCCATGGTGATGTATATCTTTTTAATAACACTAAAAAAAAAAAATAATAATAAAAAGGTAATGACTGCTTCGCTTTACCACTGCCAACTATTCAATCAAACTGAGTATACTTTTTTCGACAACTTATCCGGCGCATTTGTCACTTCAGTGGGAAATAAAACCAAAGCTGAGCTATAAAACCAACTTAAGAAGCAGCTAAAGTGCGTGGAATATCCTTAATGTGCCGAGTAGCTCAGTGTTTCAGTAAATGCAACAAACTTTATTCAAGCATAGAATTTAATTGATGGGAAAATGAGGAGAATGCAATGCAGCTCTTCTCCCCACGTCCTGTCCGAAACGTGACAGTTTGACGGCTAATTGCAAATGCACGTTATGCAGATTACTGCAGATGTAGATTATTCCATTAATTAGCTTATTGAATAATTCAAATTACAGCACACACTCCGAATATAATATATATAATGATAAATTATAAATAAGTACTTTATTTATTATTTAATTTTCTAGAAGAGGAAAGTTTTCCATGTATTGGAACATTGAAACTCTTTGTGTATGTATGTATATATCATATCAGGATCCTTGTGTAGCTCATATAATAGAATATTTTCGACTCGAATCCTTATAGAAAAATTGTGCTCTTACCTTATTGCTTACTCTTACTTTTATTTATGAGATCGCGATGTTTTATATTTTAGTTATTTTTTTTTCACACTCATGCTCGCTTTGTATTGCTGATATCAGAGCATTGTGCTTCAGTCATATATTTAAAATAAAATGCATTGGCAAAAAAAATGAAAGCAACATTAAAATGCCTGAAAGTAGGCCCCTAATGAGGAAAACTCATTTGGGTAAAAGCTGGGCGACAAAGGGGTCTACCATTAAAAAGCATTATAATAAATACTTATCACAGCACGGGAGCTGTCGCAGAAACGCAACTTTGGCGATGTCGCATATATGTGCCACGCCCAACCATTGCCAGACCGCCCATATGTGTGGAGAGCAAATGTCGTAAAACAAATGTAAAGTGAAATTGCTTTTGCCGCTGCCACGCGACCTGCAGACTCCAATCCACACAAATATGCGCTATATATATATATATGTATATATATATATTTATATATATATGTATGTATGTGTGTGTGTGTGCGTGTCGACAGTCGGATGCGGAAACGGATGTGAAAAGTGCAGTCATAAATGCGCCGCCTCTCTTTGTGTAAGACTTTAATAATTGTCGAGTTAGTCGGGTAGGCGATGCCAACGCTAACGCCAACGTCAACGCCAACGCCAACGTTAACGCCAACGCCAACGTCGTCTGCGAAGAGATGAAAATTTGAAACTCGCGTATTTTCTTTTATTTTATGGCCATTCTTCTTATGTTTTTTTTTTCGGCACCCGCTTCCTTGCCAGCTGTTTCCAAGAGCCTGTGCTTTCTAATTATGACAAATGCTAAAATATTGCCCAACTGTGTGTGTGTGTGCGTGTGCGTGTGTGTGTGTGTGTGTGTGTGTGTGTGTGTGTGTGCGTGTCTGCAAATATGTGTACGTCTGTTTGCCCAATGGCAATGCATGTCAGCAAGTGTGTCGTTTAGGGATTTCTGATTTCGTACTTTATGCGTTTATATATAGCAATGTGTGTGGGGTTTCTTTTTTTCGGCAGCATTCCGTTTAAGCCCCAAAGTAAATATTAAAATCCGTTGCAAATCCGCGCCACACGTCATCTGAATCAAATCCTTATTGACGCCACTTTGTTTTTGTTGACGCTACGTTAGGAGCTGAGCCATATTAGGCATTTGCCAGAAACATATTAGCAATGTCAGAGTTTTGAACTGAATGAATCTTATTTGAAATGTTTAAAAGGGATGAATTTTGGGCGCTACTTAATTGGAATATTTATAATAATGAATATATTATAATAATGAATAGTAAATTTATGTATTGAATGATCATTGTATATATGCTTCGAAAAGAGTCCTATCAAGTCTGGAATAAAAACATCTTTGAAGACTTAAACATAAATGCTTGTTAACAACGTCTTTAGATTAAATTTTGTATCACGCAAAGAGCGAGCATAGAAGAGCCAGAATAGAGAGAGTAAGAGAGACGTAGAGAGAGACAGCGAGAGGGACATAGAGAGACAGAGAGCGAGAGAAAGAGAGACGATCATGGGAAGAGCGACACTCCCGCTCCCGAATTATCGAACTGCCATCGGAATCACAGTCCAAGTGCCATAATTCATAATCTGTAAATATTTAATCAAATATAAACTTCCAAATAGCATTCAATAAAATCTTTTTGTATTCAGCCAAATGACAGCTTAGAAAACTCATACAAACATCATGTGAAGTGATTAAGCAAAACGTTTATCAGACTCGAAATTCCTGGAAAATATCCTTGCACAATCACTCAACTTGGCTCGAGTGGCATAAAAAAGTTTTTTTTTGTGGTAAAGTATAATGGGTATTCTTCAGAATGGCTAATCATAATTCACAATTGAATTACGCACTCTTCATTGAAGAGCTTCTTGTAAAAAATGGAATCTTAAAGATGTGAAAGAGAAAGCAAATTGATGTTAAGTTGATATGAAATGTGATGGAAGAAGAATACGCAGCTGTACGGCAAATTGAGTTGGGTGAAGGAAGTTTGGCTGGATCTCTGCATTTAAAGTTGCGGTATCCCCTGGAGTAGGGGGGCGGCGCTGGCGAACTTTGCTCTCGGGCATAATAAATAAGCTTCACTGTTACGCAGGCATTCAATATTTTTCAATTATATGCACGTATCCCCCAAGCCCATTAAAGTCGCCTCGCCTCGCCTCTGCTCTGCTCTGCCCTGTTTTCCCATTTGAGTTATACGTATACGGAGTTGGCTGCCATTGTCGTTGTTGTTCCTTTTGTTGGTCAACTTGTTGGCCATTGAAATATAAAGTTTAAATTGAATTTTTGCGGCATGTCATTGTTCACAGCCGGCATCTATCGACCATTCACATGTTCATGCAGAGCATTGGGAGTGCTGCCTCCCGACCGCCCGCACTTAACTTTTGAACCACTCCTGTTCGATCATACTCTACCCCGCACCTGGTGCACGCAAATGCGTTTCTAATTCTATTTTATGTCAACAAGCAACAAAAAGGCATTCCGCCCGCATCGTACCGTATGTTGCCACAAACAGAAGAGCGGTGCCACGCAACTGTTTGGCACCCAAACACGCCACAGTCGAATGAGTAGTTTTTACAATGCTGCAAATTATTTCGCTATAATTGATATCTTTTAATTTGCGAAAAGTGCCGAGAGATACGTTGGTGTTGTTCATGGGGAAATTGGAATTTCGATGAGCAGCAGATGAAACTGATTTGAATATCGAATTAGCTTTCAGCATTTTATCGCCAAAACATTTATCGCCAATCAAGAGTGTTATTCAAATGGAAATTATAAATGACAAAACTAAATAAGTTTATCAGTTCATTAATTTATTTATTTATTTATATCAGTTAGAGTTAATGTTAAATTAAAACTAACTAAAAGCTAAAGCACTGGCTACTGAGGCCTTCGGCTTGAGGCTTTACATTTATTGTTATATGATTATTTTATAGTTATTTGTTGGAATGGAATTGTTAACAAAAATCATTTAATTACTTAATTAATTATAATTTAATTAATCATTTAATTATTTTATTTTATTTTATTTTATTTTATTTTATTATTATTTATTTTTTATTAATTTTTTTATATTTTTATTTAAGTGGAATTCATGCCATTCTAATTTTGGTATCTTACCAACACAATAAATAATGTGTAATTGACTTAAAATATAATTTAATATATTTATAGTGCAACAAACTATCAAATATGCATATAAATTATTCATAAAATATATTTCACATAGCAGATCTACGTTTCCACAAACGTTGGCAATTAGTTTTTTGGGCAAAAATTATACATTACGAACTTTTTAGCTCTGCTCAGTGGCAAGATTATCTCACAAATCCGGAGACTCAAATTGAAAAACAGTATTAAAGTTAAAAACACTTTTGGCAGTTGGCAAGTATTTATAAAGTGCTTTGCTCAAATTACATTTAATTTTTCATCTCCTGTCTCTGGGTATGCACAATTTAGCAGCAGCAGCAGGAGCAGCAGCAGCAGATTCGAGTGTTTGAGTGTTTACAGAGCAATTTGCTTGGTTCACCATTGACTTGCCGCGAGCTAAAAAAATTTTGCTAAATGCGATTGTTGTCTGACTTGAACTACATGTGCAACAGAGTAATTTGCATGAAAATGGAATGGAATAAAATAAACAGATAACGCATAACTGATAAATTAGAGAATGCAATGGTAAGTTAACTAGACTTGATGATTACCCTAATATAAGAGAACATAGAACAGAATTTATTTACTGGCTTCAATTTATTTAGTTTATATACATAATAGTTATAATTTTAAAACATTTTAAAGAACTCATTTTATATAAAATTTACCAATTGACACACCAAATCCTACCTTAAGGAAGTTCATCTAAAAAGACAATGACTAAAATAAATCCAGCTCAAAAAGCAATTACTTAAATAAATTAGTGCAAGAATATTTTCATTAGAGCTCTGCTTAGACTCTTTAGTTTGTATTTCTTGGCACTTAGAATCTTGGAATTTTCAATTAAATTAATAAGCTGAGCTTGACAACTAGTCAGAGGGTGATGCTCCCTTTTTTTTGGTGCTTTTTAGCCCTTTTAAGTGTTGCGAATGGCAAGTTTGTGTGGCCACGGAAATCGGGTTCCGAAATGTTTGGATAGCATGTGGAAGCTGCGTGCCCTGCACCTCGCTTTAATTAACTAGTGGCCACCAGTTGCAACGCTACGTGCTTACGTAATTCTCGTCGTTTTAATTGCAAAACTCGACAGTCAGCCGAGCTGACGACGGCACTGTTGAGGCTTTAAGTAGTGGGTCGGGGAGATGAAAGCTGAGGTCGGCAAATCAAAACTCGAGACCCGGAACCTGCCCTCTGTCCAGAGTCGGGCTCAGTGCGTTCGCTCGTTAAATTCACTTGCTACAAGTCTCGTAAAATTAACGTAGCATACTCTGCGGGGCGCCAAATCCAGCCCTGAGCCGCTTAGCATTGTTTTCCGCGTTCCTGGCCCCAGCCAGCCTCAGGCAATCATCGCTTTTGCCTTGGGTAAGTCATCGCCATCGTGAGTAACATGGTTGCGGCTATGGTCACCGAGCGTTGCCTGAAGCCAGGGTCGCATAATACAACACCACGATCCTATGTAAGCGATTTACCACTCGTTCAGGTCGCTTAGTGAGTGTGAGTTTGAGCGTGGCACTGCTGCCTCAACACATTTGACCAGCCGTCGACTGCGGCGGACTTTGCATTGGCTCAGAAGCCTTTTTTGCATTTAAATTGATGGCGCTTTTGCCAATGCCGCTGGCCAGGCCACACTCACAAAGAACGGCCCGCTCCACACGCCCACCTGGCCTCATCTGCTGTGCCTCAGGTTGCCAGGTGGGCCGCCTTCCTGACGAACTTCCACTTTTCGTTGTTCTTGGGCTGCATGCACTTAATTATACACTTTAATTGCCATGACATCAGCGCTGCGTGATATAAGCCACGCCCAGCACTACTCCCAGCTGTTGGCATTGGCCCCCCACTGCTGGCCAGGCAACGCACCAGGCTCACAAACGACTTTGGACAAATGGAAGCCTATTGAAATTTCAATTCTCATTTGTGGCTAAGGCTTAGATGCGGCTTTAGTTCTGTGAGCCTTGATTTTCTGTTTGCTATTTAACATAATTTGCGAAAATTCTGCACAATTGGAATTTAAATTCAATGTAATTATATTTAAGCTAGCCTATCTGATTCTCTGACTTAATTAACTTTTTCATCAAATCGAAGAGTTTGTTTTAAAATTAATTTTTTAAATTAAATTAATTTACTGAACTTACTTTATATATAAATTAAAATTAATTTAATTAATTTAGCCTTAAAATACTTAAATTGAAGTTGTCCAAATAGCAATATTTGATATATGAAATTAAAGGCATTCCATATTTTTCCTATAGAATCGAAAAATATCTTGACTTGACGTTGCCCCAGCGAGACGAATTATAACCCAGACGTGTCAAACAGCATTATCATAATGTTCAACTGATGCGGAAGTTTCAGATATCTGTTTCATAATTTCCAGAATTTCTTAAAATATTTCACGATCAAACTGCGTATACTTAAACAATTATTTAATATTGAGGATGTACTGTATATGTATATCTCGGTTTATTTCATTAGTCAGTCTGAGTGATATTTTGGAAATTTGGACAAAATTGATGAATATTGAAATATGCATATTAATTCTAATCTTCGTAGACTATACTATAGAGCCACACCCTGTACCAGGCGACTTGAATTTATCAAAGTTGTTTTCGCAATTTGCAGCTATAACAACAATAATTAATACATGCTACACATTTGCCTGCTGGCAAATGGCATAACGAAGCAGAAGCAGCAGCAGCAGCAGAAGCAGAAGCGAGATGTGTGGCAGCCGTTTATTTTGACTTTTGCTACGTACCCAAACATACTGCCATATGTGATGATGATAAAAACAACAACAAAATGACAGTAGACAACAATAACAATAAGCAGGCACACAGGCAGGCAGGCAGAGGTAGAGGCAGAGGCTCGGCTTCATAAATGAAGCAATGCCAACAGGCTTTGCGCTTCATTTTTAATAAAAACAAATCACAGCATGTGCGCGGCTGTTGAAAGTGGCAACTGGTTTCGTCAATTGTTTTGCTTGAGGAAACATCCAAGTCTAGCAGGAGAGTCTCTGAAAGTTACATAAGCAAAAGCAAAGCAAAGTAGAAGAAGCAGCTCAATCAAGAAAACAGGTGCTTTAAATTAGGTAACTCACTTTAAGGTGTAGCCTGAAGAAGCTGATTTAAGTGGGGCGTTCCCCGAATTTAATGAATATTTATGGCTTCATTTCTTAATGAGAACAGCCAGCGTTACTATTAGTGGCTTGCGAGGCCAACACAATGTATAAATAGTTGAGCAACTCTACACAAGTCTAGAGTCGAGAGTGTAGGGCTGAGAGAAACAGAGCATATGAATGAATGAGAAGACAGCTGAGGCGAATATACTATGTTGGCATCATAAATTTATATACTCAAGCATATTTAGCAGAGATTCGAAAATCTATTATGCTACTATGCTACTTATAAGCATTTTATAAAAATAATTTTGGAAGCTGTTTGCAAGCGAGTCTCTTGTCAAGTTTACATATTCGAGAGTAAAGTTTAATAATCAAATGTAAAATAAAATATATATATATATTTATATAAAATCGCAGTAATTTAACCCCCGATATGTAAAAAATTTCCAAATTTCGTAATAACTATTCTTTTGAATAAAATTGGTCAATTCATGAGCAATCGACACAGTTTGATCCCGTAAATATTTCGTAATATTTTTTCAACGCCAACTATATATGAGCTCTTTAAAATACAATTTTATTTTGATACCTCTTTCCATTCGTAATAAAAATTGAATTAATATTGAGGTTCTCTATTGAATTTCAGTTGCTTTATCGATGAAAATAAATATTATTCTGTTATTTTATATTCCACTCAATTTAACTATTTGAACTATTCTCTATGCCTGCAATAAAAATAATTCGAATGAAACAAGTGATATGAGGAGGCCGATGATTCAAATCACAGTATCAATAAGCTGCAATTGTGAACAAATTAAAAATTGTATTTATCAAATTTTACTCGAAATCAGATATGAAATTTTTGTGAAAAATGTATATAAATTTGGTTTTTAAATTTTTATTTTAAAATCATTTTATAATTTTAATATTTTTATTATACTTCTATCACCAATAAATATTTTAAAATATTCTAATTTATTTATTTTGTATTTTTATAAAATATTTAATAAATACTTTATTCTATATTTATATAAAATATTTAATAAAATAAAAATTTTTCCATTTGTCAGATATGTACAAGAATTTTACTTTACATTTTCTCACCTCATTTGGATAAATATATTTATTCATAATGACTCAATATCAAATGACATTTATATCTGTATTTTGTCTATTTTATTTATTCATTTTGTTGCTCTTAATAAACGCTATATCTAACAACACAATTCTGTAGTAGAATAAAATCAAAAGTGCGCCGAAAAGTATGCTACAAATTGGGTAACAATCTATGAACTTCAAATGCTTGGCGCACCAATACTCAGCCATTGCAATTGTGCTTTGAAATGACTATGCCATGTGAGTGGTAAACACATTATTTTTGTGTGTGGGTGGATTCGTATCTGTGTACCTGAGTGTGTGTGTGCGTGGGTGTATGCATGTATATGTATGGATGTGTGTGTGTGGGTGTCTGCTTGTGGGTGTGCGTGAGTGAATCTGCGTGCTCTCTGCTCGAGTGTGTGTTGTGTGGTCTTGATGTTTTGTAAGTTTAAGTGGTAGATATTATTTAAAAGGAATTAGGACCGAAATGAAAGGCTTCTTGACGATGATGAGGACGAGCCAAATGTGCGTGGGCGGCAGCTGAGGAATGCCAACCACAGGACGCACACTTTTAATAACTATGATGCATGCTTCTCTGCGAGGGTTTTGTTTGTGTACTCGTGTCTATATGTATAAGCAACCATATATAAATATATATAACTATATATGTATGTGTGTGTGTGTATGCGTTTACTGGTTGTTTGTTCTGTTTTGCTGCTTGTTATGCAAATGTCAAGATAAATGAGCAACAGCTAGTGAAGGATGGAGGGCGAGGCAGACAAACATTGAGCTTGGGCAACTATGCACAACCCCACTTGGCAGCGCGTTTAAGGCGGACTTTGCATAATGCCAAACAGCTAAATACAAAGATCAACGGCGAATGCTGCTCTGCAGTAAGTGAATGAAGCCGAGTGTCAACATAATAACTTCATTACGACGATGCGGCGTCTAGAGGTGGCAGAGTCAAAGGCGCCACTTCAAGCGCAAGCCGTATACTAGAGCCCGACCGAAGCCAATTCAAACATAAACAACAACTTTGCCTTTAACGATGCAACAATGATTGGGATAGCGAGACCCGAGCCCACGCAGCTGCAAATGTAAATTAGAACGGGGGCGAACATATTTGCCTGCTTGCAATCCAAATGAGCTTAGCTTGTGGCACACAAATTGCAATGTCCTAGTTAAGAGGCAAACGCAAGCACTTTTTAAAGCATATGCTTTAAGAATAGTCTAGGCGTTCAAATGAATTTCAACTGCATAAGCCATTTTTCTTCTCCACAATATATTACACAGCAATCACTTAACTCAAATATCAACTACATACATATTCAGGTATTATCTTATTAAGCCTCTACCATACTATCCTGCAGCTCGTAGCCAGCAGCCCACAGAGCAGCAGATGTCATTTAGCGCATGTTGCACAAGTGACGCAGTGGAAGGCGGAGAAGATTGATGTGGCTTACGCATTGCTATGCTGCCATAGTTTCGTCGTGCTCGTGCCACACGATGCAACAACGCCTACACGTGCGCATGGCAATTGTAGCTAATCAAACGAAAAATCATTTCGCATTCCATTTGGGGCTTGTTGTGGTCGTCTAAATGTAGCGTAAGCTAACGAGAAAGAGAGAGATGGTACACGAAAGTGCCAAGACAACAGAGTCAGTTGGACTATTATTTAAGAATTTAAAGATTAATTTATGCACTATAATCGAGTCGACAAATTTGCGCAGTTAAGTTCAGAGTCAATTAAATCATGGTCGAACACTCTGCACACCACAGACTTTGCTTGGTTTTATGACGGCACAAACATTATTTTTATTACCAATTTTCTTCTTCTTTTTATTTAATTATATTTTTATTGGCTGTTTGGTTAGAGTTTTATGCAACTATCAAAGGCCACATAAAACTCGAACTTATACATTTGCAATGAGTGTGCTGTCCGTGTTTGTGTGTGTGTGTGTATTCTTGTGGGTTTCCAGTTAATCTGTAACGCAAGTTGTTGGTCAGTGAATTTAACGATAACTGCTGTGCGAGTTCATTTATCAGATGGTCTTTAAATACCGCTTAACGGGTCGTATGCGCGATGTCCGTCAACGGCATGCCGGGCTGTCAATTACATTTGACTGGCAAATGTACGAGAAGAGCACATTGAGCACTCGTTAAAATCAATTTCCGTACAATGACAGCCAATTCGAATCGCACTCAATCAATCATAATCAACTTTCGAGTACTTTCACTTGAGTCTCTTTAAAGTGCTGCCCGCTGCCCCGTCGGGCGCAAAGGTTGGGTCAACTTTAGAAGGGTTGTGCAAATACACGTAAAAGGCTTGTCGACCCGTGCGAGAGGCAATAAATCTTTGAGTAATAAGATTAAATTGAAACAAATGAGTTCATTTGTTTCAGAGGCCAGGACACAGCACACAGCACACAGCGCGCGAATAACACGGTTAAGATGATGAAATTAATGAGCAAACTGGCAGCAGAATGAGAAATGGGCTGCTTTTCGAAAAGTCATGAGAATCTGAGCATAATTTGGGGTTAGGGCACTAACATAAATTGTGACGTAATTACTTCCCCCATGAGGCTAACACATATGGAATGTGACTCTTGAAAAGTCGAAACAAAATATATTGCTAATGGCCTATACTCTGGAGTAGCGCAGATAATAGAATGAATGAACAGGACTTCCAGTAGCTAAGTGATATAATTACTTAATTAGTTCAGCAGCAAAGAATAAATATTTGTATTCGATTCACAGCGAATAACGAGATATCAATCAGGATGCTTTATGACTAATACATAATTGATTAAGAACTAGGCAGCGGAACTAGAGCTAAAAATAGAATTTTGCAATGTTAATATAGAAAATATTGTGAATTAATAAAGAAATAAAATTATGAATAATTGTGTTGAAAATATAAATATAAATAATATACTATCTTAAATTAATTAAAATTAATTAAAATCATATTAATATTAAATTCAATAAAAATATTAATAATAATAATAATAATAATATTGATCAAATTAAAAATAAAAAAATAAATAAAAAATATATTTTAATGTTCTTTTCAGTAATTATATACCAAAAAATAATAAAAAAAAATAAATTTTCAAAAAATATATTAATATATTAAAATTATAATAATAACAAAGTACATTTACTATACGAACATATTTACTACAACTATAAAAATTCTGAATATTACTTTTAATTAATAATTCATTTATATTGATAATAGTAGTTTATAAATAACTATGCTTATAAACATTAATTCCAGCCCATCATAGTTCTTACCTGTATTTCAAGCCAACTTAACCCATTTAGCCTTCGACCATTTAAAGTAACACACTGGAATTTATGAGCCCTGTTATGAATAATTTGTAACGTGTGTTTGCTGATGCTGAGTAAATTCAAAGCCTGGAGCTAATTTGATTCATTTGTGTTCATTGAACGACGCTTGCAAATTTTCCCAGATTGGCTACGTGTTGAGTTATGTGCCTCCAACACTCCTACAGCGCCATGCAGCGAGCCGAGAGTCGAGATTTTAGCTTGTGTGAGTATGCTATTCAGAATCATTTGACCGGAAGTGACCAGTCAGCAAAGCTGGCCCACTTACCTTTTGCTACCATAGAAGCAGAGCCATATATGTATGTGTGTATGTATTCCTAATCATCCATGAATGTGAAAGGCAAATGTCACACGAGATGTCATTGTGTCCACGACCATAACAAGAAGGAAGGAAACACAGAGAAAGTGAGAAAGATTGGTAGAGAGAGAAAACGAGAGAGAGAGAGAGGGTCGCCCGCATGAGCGTGGGTGGCAAGTTCCGGTTACTGTTTGAGCTACCCGAGAGTACATTAAGAAATCGATTCAATTCGATTTCTGGCAATAAAAATTGAACATTGACGCTGCTTTTAACATCTCGCAGCAATTCCGTTAACGACGCCTTCAGCTAATGCCCTCGCCCGCCGTTTACTGCCGGAAGTCCGAGCACAGGAATAGGGCCAACATTTGGGCTGGCGCCCTTCTATGATTTTGATTAATGTTGCTGGGCATTAGGTAAACGCTGCTGTCCGTCCATCAGCATAAAAACAGCATAGCTAATGTTGATTTGCATTTAATGTGTTGTGTTTAATTTTTTGCATCATTTTTTTCACACACACGCACAATCATATTTCATTTCGTGTCGATATAGCAATAATAACACAATATTCGAGCACATTTATTATTAATTTAAACTAATTGATTGCCTTTGATTCGAATTCATATATCAAGCTGACTGCAGCACGCATGCATTTCCCATATCTAATTGCGCAGTATATTAAAGAATATTTTATAAATATTTATTTGCGCTTTTGCTAAATTTTATTATACTTCATTTAATGTGCATTTTCCCCATTTATTATTGTGTTATTTATATAAATTGTATTTTATTGTATATTGTTCTATATTTTGTTGTTGTTTTTTTTTTTTTTTTTTTTTTTTTTTTGCTGAGCTGGAAATTATTACATGTGCAATGCATATAAATGTTCCATAAGTAATTATATGATTTATATTTATATTTCTAGAGTGAGTCAACAGTGAAACCTGAACTTCATACTTGATAGCTCTTTCGATTTATAATAGTGTGCTTCCGTTAGAATAGCGCGAGACTTAATCAAAAACTAAATTTGTATAATTCTCTATAATGCTATGCTCTGAATACCATCTCTTATCTTATGTGTTATGCAATGGTTGAGTTTCAAGCATATTCCAATCAGAGCATCAAATTAATTTAAAATTATGAGGTGAAATTTAGCTTCAGCTATAAATTATTTGTTGTCTATTTTTCTACTCATGATAGGCCTCATAAATCGCGGCATTGAAATGGGTATTTCATATGCCATAGCAATTGTTTTGAGTTGATTGAGACAGATGGAAAGAAAGAGATACTGCACAAAGCTAATATACTCACTTTAAGCTATGCAGGCATATATAAAATATTATCTATAACAATACCAAAGCTTAGCTGCTTATAATGACATGAAACAAATCTCTTCTCAAGCGCACTGTATCAATAGTGTCATATAAAGAAATCTCTTTGTGGCAGTTCACATTCCTTTTATGCTAGCTTCCATTTAAAGAACTTATTCTCAACATTTTCTTTTGGGGTCTCCATTTAAATTCAAGCCAAATCATTTTTGCCTCAACTTCACGAAGCAGAACGAATATCCGGGCCATCAACTCTAATTTGACTAAAAATATAAAACGGTTTTCATCTATTATAGTTAGGCTCACTGTTCGTATGCCTGGTGTGGGTAGCCCGTTGGCGTTGGTTTTTATCATGCATCCGCTGTATAGAAGCGAAGTGTATATGGAAACCAGTTTTTTTTTTTTTTTTTCGAGCTTAGCAAGGTTATTGTGGCTGGACTATTGTTGCGGAATGTCCTATTTTGTCCTTGCAACAAATTGCTGCGGCAGCTACTGTTGTTCTTGTAGCTACTGTTGTGTTTTCTGGTGTTTTTTTTTTTCATCGCATATTTTCAATCTTCTATTTTGGCTGTCATTCGCTTTTTCTATCAGCTATTTATTTTTTCTCATTCTCATTTGTGTTGCGTTTGAGAGATGTTGAGCTTAAAGCGGCTTAAACAGTCAAAACTTCTGCCAGTACTAACGGACTGATGCACTTGAAACTCTTGACAATAAAACTGCATTTTACAGTCAATTGTGCACTTAATTGCCAAGCAGCAGCAGCAGCATTCGCTTTCACATCAACTTCATTAAAGTTTTATTTGGTTTAAGTGTTAATAAAATGAAAATGGCAAAGCCAAAGCAATGCAGCGAGGCTGACTATCAAGAACAATGAGAGCGCTGCAGATGAAGTTTTACTTGCGCACAACGTTGATTAATCAAACAAATCAATAATTCAACAAATCAACGTCAAGGACGACTTTTTCATCCTTCGACCGTTCCGTTCCGCACACACACTTTGTATAATGTCCTCCGGCCAGCCGCGTTTCGCCTTTCGCCATCCGCCAGCCTTCTGACAAGACGTTCGCCATTAGTTTGGGCATGAAAAACAAATCACTTGCATTTTCACATCAATTTGCTCTATTTATTTTCACAGCAGCGCATTTTGTGGAAATATCTTTAAAGTGAAGCAATATTTAGATTACTTAAGCTTATTATATAAACAATGAGCTTATATTTGTCTATAATCGCATTAAATAGTGTGAATTTCTTTGCACATTTTAGGCACTTAATTTAAATTGAATTTATCAATTTAATTTACTCAACCAACGTCGGTTTGCCAAATATGAATTTGAATAAAACTTTTTTTTTATGAATAAATTTTTGTTGTAAATAATATTTGCGTCTGTTTACCTATCATTGATATCAAGTGGATTAAATATTTCCTGATTCGCATAATATTTTACTGCTAAAGGTTCTTTGATAAAGTTATGTAAGTTAAGTCTGGCATGTCTGGCATTTAAAATGATAGTTGTCTTGAGGTGAATCTGATTTGATTTTCTTTGATGTAACCTTCTGTTGTCTGGCATTCTATTTTAGTGAGGGTAGAAGACAACTATTTCTAAAGTAAGATATGAAAATAGCTTTTGACTATTAAAAACAGTTTTTTCTTTGCTATTTTAGTAAAATATATTAAAATGTGTTATGAGGCATAAAGGGTATATGGGATTTACTACACATATCTGCTGTCGATATTATTATTAATTAAAAATTCCTTTGTACTGGAATGTGGTTGAGACATTTCTTACACTTCAAGAGCAGCTAACAGGTAGGAAATCAGAAGATAACTGATTTAATGATGATTATAAATTCACTTTGGCTTTTAAGCACCACGAAAGTAGCATAATTAGAGCTTCGAAATTTTACGCTTTTATATATGTATACAAGTTTGCAATATTCAGTAATAATAAACTGCAAATAATATTTTGAAGCGCTTTATGCATTAAAACCCAAAATTCATGAAAATAATTAAATAATAATTAAATTAAATATTGTGTTTATATAACAAATTAGAATAAATTAAAAAGTATTATTTTTATAATCTCTAGTTAATGCATTTTCTTAGCTAGAATTATTCTCTGCGCTTGCATTTAAATACGTCAACTTTGATGTATTTCTAGCTAAGCCAGTGAGCCAAGACCCTGCCTAACCGACACGTTGCAATTCATTCCATCTTCTAAGCTTATTATATGCTTTTTCCCGTGCTACACACATTCAACAAAGCGTAGCGTCACGTGTCAAGAGGTCGCTGGGCGCAGTCAAAGGTAACCGCTGCACTGCTCCAGCTAAATTTAAAACAGAGAATCGCCTCCTTCTGCAGCTGCAACATTTGTGAGCCAACAGTTGCACCCTCTGCTGCCGAGCATAATAGTTGTTGCTGTTGTATATATATAAAAAAAAAAACTTTAAGGATGTTTGCTCGGTCACCAAGCCGGCATGCCACCTGACTATTGGATATTTTTTAAGGACTCCTGCTGACTTGCAAAATGTATTCAAATTCATTCAACCTTCAGCTGAGCACTGCACTAAATATATGTACATGCACATACCCATATGAATACATATGCATTTCTGTGTGCTCGAGCTTAGGCTATGCAAATGAGAGAGCCCTATGAAGTGGCATGCTTCCAAAGGAGAGATTGATAATCGACACATACTATAAATTAACTGTAAAATGTATATTCAATATAAATTATTGATACAAATTTCGATGAAGTCATATGACAAGAAATATCTAAATGCAGAGAAGTCGGTAAAAAGTTATTTGAATAAGTTGTATACAAATTTTCTTTTATATGAAGGCAAGATATTTAAGAATTCAATTCAATATCAGGGCTCATAAGAAGATTTACAAACAGTAGAGTTTTAGTTATTCAATAGAAATGGGTGGAAACCCATCTAGAATTTGTATGTCTATTGTCTATGAATATCTACTACTTACATACATATCATACAATCATTCAAGCAATAATCGAGAGTATATTCTACGATTGCCTTAAGCAACTTTCGGTTTTGATCGAATTCACGCAAATGGTCAAAATGTTGCCAAATTGAATTTACGCCGATTCAGCCCCAATGGCCACTTACGCTGTGAGCCGTCGATTTGCAGCTCAGCGATTGCAATTGGTTAAATATACGAGTGAGACGCCCCTCCAGCATTAGTTGAGCTGGTGTTCTCATGGTTTCATTGATTTTCAATTTGTATTGCGGCACGTGAAGTTCTTCCGCTTCATTTGACTTGCCTAGCAGAGAGGCAGCGTGGCTGCCCTCCTGCCAGCTCGCCTCCTGCCAGCCAGCTGCGTTTGGTGTGGTTTGTTTGTGTTTGCCTAAGCGTACAAACATGGGCCCCAGCCTAGAGTGCCTACACTCGGATATTTATGTAGATGAAGTGCATTGCGAAGCGTTTCAAACTCAAGCCGCAGCCTTTAACAAATTGTTGCTACTGCTCCGTTTCACTGAAGATTCGATTCATTTAACCACGTTCCATGCAAACGCTCTAAATACGCATACAAATGATTGCATTTGAGGCTCAAGACCAGTTCAAATAGTATATTTTATAAGTAAAATAATAAAGAGTATACAAAAATGAATATAAGTTGAATTTGCAATGTTGGGAAAAGTATTTATTTATTATTTTTTTATTTTTAATAGTAGTGCATAGAAATTCGAGTGATTCTCTCGTACTTTCGTACTTTCGGCTAAAGCAATATCATTTCGTAGAAGCCGGAATTTAATAAAATGCAACTTTAGTATTTGCATATTTGAATCCCGACAACAAGAAGAATAAAAAGGCAATTTAAAGTGAATGACTTAATTTTAAGAGACTATTGCACAGTTGACTAGCCAAGTAATGAATTGCTGAGTGTCGCAGTAATTTGCCATTTTAATTGCTTGTCGCATTCAATATCCGATTTCCGCAATTGTTATTATTGTTATTGATTTTTCGGCTCGAACACTATTGTGCGGCATATTTGAGTTGAATCTGATAAATATTTTTCAGCGCATCGCCTGCAAAAAATCAACTCCAGTTATGCAAGCGGCGCATTCAAATTTAATTCAATTTAATTTTTGGCCATATCGAGGTAAAATAGTTGGGTGCTCGTCCATGAATCAATTTAACGCCCGCACTGACCGACTATTCAAGGTTGCATTTAATTTGCATTAAATTCTCGATATTCAGTTAATTCAAGCGTGCAGAATGCTGTGCCACTTCTCCCGCTGGCAATTTATTCCACAAACAACAAAATAATCATTTAAGGCTGCCGGAATCTGGATGCAGCTCATTTCAATGTGAATATTCTGTTCAAGAATCTGAATTTTTCGGATTATAAACTTTAATGTAATCAACTAAAGTGTTTGCTTGTACATAATCAATTTTGCAATGAACATTCCATGTCAAAGCCAAATATTTCATAAATGCTTTTCAGAACTTAATAAATATTTAATTTACGTCAGCCCAGCATCGATTCGGCCGGTCATTGGAAGCAATTGACAATGAAATTCCGACTCCCTCCCACGCCAATGAAAGCTGAAGAAATTTCTAAAAAAAAAAAAACAAGGGATTTTCATTTTTCTTACAATTTTGTTGCCTTCTCAATATTTCCTCTTCTTCATCTTCTTCGCTTGTTTACTGTTCACTGAACAGACTTTGGTGCAATGAAAAGCGGCAACAACATTTTGCTTCGATAGTTTTCCATATTTCGCTTTTAGGTCAAGCACAAAAAAAAGAGGTTTTTTCTGCCTTGCCTAGCCTCAATTACGAGACTGAACACAAATCATTAAACAAAATAATAATTTCCGCAAGGGACAAGCGAAATGCCGGAATCAAGCCCGGAATCGGGGAGACAGACGTGGCCAGCGATGGGCACACAGACCAGGACAAGCACGACAAATTGTGCAAAACAAAGGACATACAGTACGAATGCACACACACACACACACACACTCACACGGTCACCCATTCACACACACACACACACATACTCGTACACACACCCACACGTTTACATGTATAAAGGGAAAACGCTTGATGGGGACAGGACAGCGCAGGCCGGTCTCATGGTCGCTTGGTCGCATGGTCGCCTGGCCCGACAAGGACCTGGATCTCAGTAAATACCAAATGTCAAGTGCAGGGCGTTAAATTGTCGCTATGTGTGAGGTTAAAAGGATGCCCGTCTGCAGCCACCATTGACCTTCGGGTCCTTGACTTGCTTGAAAATTACTTTAAAATCCCTGAACATAAATAAACCTGGTTCCCCCAGCTCGCATCAAGGGTCAGCCCAATTCGGTAGCTTAAAGCGCCAGCACTTAGAGAAAGTGTTGGCAGCTCTAATTTATCGTGAATAAAAATGAAAATTGTCAAAAAAAAAAAAAGCGAAAAAAAAAAAAAACATGGAATATGCATTGTGAAAAATGTGTCCAACTTTCCTAATAATTTGCATCGTTCTTGGCACGTTGAATTCAACTTTGTTCAACATGCGCAGCTCCGCATTCGCAACGTTCCCATCCATATCCGCAGTCTCATTTCCCATTCCATTTTCATTTTGAGTGGCATGCACGCACATGGAAGGGCCAGCAGCTGCTAAGTCCTGCCCGGCCGGGCAGCTGCGAGACACTCAGCACTACAGAAATTAGAGCGCGCAATAGCTTACAATTTTCACACTTTTTGCCAAACGCACAAACAAAATAAACGTTCACGCAAAAACTTTAAGGCGACCAACTGACATGGCCCGCCAGCCCACGGTGCATCTCTTTTACGCAGTGCCGCGTGCCAACAACCGCAAAAGCCACAAAAAGTTGCACGAATGCAAAAACCTTCTGCGAAAATGTCACAAAAAAAAAAATAATGCAGGAAAGTGAGGAAAAACGACGACAGAGCCAGCTCAAAGTGAGTATTTTCCTGCGCTCTTCCTACGCTGCCCTCGGCTGTCCCTTGCCATTGCCATTTCTGACTGTGTCGCCCGCTTCACGCAGTGGACAGCGCCATGAGCAATTGGATGTTGTCGCTTCAGCAGCCTGGCTGCAGCATCAACAAACCCATCTCGCCATGCACCCGCCTGCAACGTTCACGCCTTCACTTTTTGTTAAATACGACAACTTGAAGTTGCAGCCCACACTCATCCCTTGGCCATACAACAGCGGTAACTTATCCGACTTGTCAGCTTGCATTTGGGCGCACGATGTGAGTGGCTCCTTCAGCTTGTTGATTCCTTCCCATGGAGTGTATAATTAGTAGCAATAACTCTTGTGGAAGATAAAGTGTCTATTTAACTCGATGTCGATTGCCTTGACAAGTTTATCTAAAGAGCTCCTTCGACTCGATTCTCTTTGCAATCATCGAGTGGCCTCAATCTTGAAGCAGATTATTATTATATTTAATTATAATAACATTCCGCTTGAGCAATCATATTTGATGCAATCAAAACTATTTCACTTACATATATATGCAAAATAAATAACTTTTGTGGCTCAATTATGTATTTGAAATGAAATATATATTCTAGGCCAATGATATTTTAATAAACTAGCTAAAAGGCTTTGAGTTGCAAATGTAAATAAATTATATTGAAAATATATATAATCATTTCATTTTTGTCAAAATGCATATATAGTGAACGTGTAATTAACAAAGTATTATAAGCAGATTAGCTAATGTGGATAAATTCGGATATCAAAATTTGAACTCTCCAGCGAATAATATTTTGAAGTTTGATTTGACGAATTTAATAGGCCATGATAAACAAAATAATTTAACAGTATTCAGCGATGATAAATAACTATTCGAAATTCTAATATAATCTCCTCTCTCTCAGTCTCTTTACTTAAATATAATAAGTTCAGCTCATATTACATTATTTTCTATATCTATCTCTCTATCTCCATCTCTATCTCTATCTCTCTCTTTTTATTTAATTATAATACGTTCAGCTAATATTACATTATTCTCTAAGTCTATCAATCTTTCTCTCTCTGTCTATATATTTATCTCTACCTCTCTCTCTCTCTTTAAATAAAAATAAAAATTTTACTTAAATAAACATAATAGCTTCAGCTTATATTATATTATTTTTCTGTCTCTCTCTCTCTCTCTATCTCTATCTATCTATCTATCTATCACTCTATCTCTATCTCTCTCTTTATTTAAATATAATAAGTTCATCTTATGTTAGACTGTTCTCTCTCTCACTCTCTCTATCTCTCACTCTCTGTCTCTCACTCTCCCTCTCTCTTTCTCTCTCTCTCTCTCTCTCTTTCTCTTCTGCCTATATTATTAAATATATCTGTGATATTATTCTTTAAATATACATGCTTCATGCCAACCAATGTTAATTTTTTTAAACACTGTCAGTTAGATTTCTAACTTCTAACAAACATAGCAATAGCTAAAGTTTTGCAAAGCATTAAGCTAGACTTTGTTAATTTTGTGGGGAAAAAACTTTAAGGAGTTTTGTTCATTTCATATTTTAGTATTTAATTTCCGTTGAGCAGAGAATAATTTTTATGCAGCTACCGCCCCAATGCAAGGCAATAACCTGAGGAGAAGCCATTGTACATGAGGAGACTAAAAGAGTGGGCAATGCAGCTAACAGAGTCTCTACCCCCCTCTCCGTCTCTCTCTCTCTCTCTAGCTCCTCGCTTTCGCTCTGCTGAGTATTTGGAGAAATTAAATGTACAGACATATTCGAGAATATTTATTTTGCTGTTGTTGTTATTGTTGTTGTGCTGGGTAAATAAAACTCAAAACAAATGAATACAAATGTGAAATAAACTTAGTTCTGGCTAAAACGAAAGACAGCGGACGGTGCAATCGTGTACCTAGCCTCAAGCGTTGGGGGCAGCACGGCGAGTCCTGCGAAATTGCAAGGGAACTTTGTTGCTGCTGCTGCTGCTGCTGCTGCTGTTACTGCTGCTGCTATTATTGCTGTTATTGTTTAATATTTTTCCATGCTCATCTTTGCCTGCTGCCTGCCAACAACAATGATGCTGGCAAAACAAAGACCAAACTCGGGCAAGTCATTAAGGGAAATGCAGTGCTAGTGCTGGCTAGCAAGCACAGCAAACTCGCACTCAATGTTTATTTTGGATAGACCATTGGCATTGCTCATACCTCCGGTATGGCCAGCCAGGCAACTTGTGTTGGAAATGGAGAAACAGTTCAAACGGCTAGCCACAAAAAGCGTTGAATGAAAACGTGCTCTTTATGTAGGCGCAGCGCGTTTTAATTTGCAATGGGGCAACAGCTGGTCTCGATGTAACTTCAAGTCCAGTGAAGTCTTCAAAATTCGGATGGCCAAAGAGTTCTAGAAACAATTTGCTTTTGCCTCTCTTGTTTACTCTCGATTATGCAACGCCAGCCCAAGCATTCTAGTTATAGAGGCATGTGAAACCCGATCCACCTCTGCGTCAGTCAACAATTCAGGAAGCCAGGGACAGAGAGAGAGAGAGAGAGAGAGAGAGAGAGAGAGAGAGAGAGAGAGAGAGAGAGAGAGAGAGAAAGAGAGGAAAATGATTTTCGTATGTTTGTCTATGCAAAACTCATTTGAAGCAAGCCAGAGACAAAAACTCAGGCGAGAGCCCAGCAAACGCAATGCATTCATAAGTTTGTACAAAAGCGAGCCAGTAACAAGGCTGCTGCTGCCCCAGCCCCATTGTAACTTTAATAACAACTGTTAAAGCACCTCTAGACATTGTATTTAATGATGATTTCGATTGCACAATCAGAATTGTGAACGTGGCCATCTCACAGATAACTGGATTTTAACTACTGATACAGACAGAGTCAGCAGCAGGCACATAAAATATCAATTATTTTTGAAGCACGCTCCGCACTCGCAACAGACAATTATCTATTGCAGATTGCGTTTCACATTTAAATCCATTTCAAACCGAAAGTGCAGCAACAATAAAATAACTCTCGAAAATCCTGCATCACGTACAGCTGCATGTGCATAAATTTATTTCCAAACCAGGTAAATAAAGTCCGAGCATGCATAAGCCATAATCGCATTTGCCTGTGAGCTAATAATTTATTACGAAAACACATTTATGCAAGCATTGGGTTTGTTTTTTTAAACAATATTCTGCATAAGAATCTATGAAAACAAGCATGAACAAATTATAGAAATTGTAGAGAAAATACGCAAAGAAGTTAAGCCAAAATGCATATTTGTTGCAAAATCAAATAAAAAATCTGTGCAGAGCATAAACAAATAAAAGTTCTCATTTCCAGGGTATATAAATGGCTGATGTAGCAAAGAACAATGCCGCAAACACGAAGTAATATATATACAAAGTAAAACCAACAAAGCCAAACACACAAATTTTGATTTTGATTTTGATTTGCAGTTTCGCATAACTGAAATAGTTTGTCGACTCCACTGGCCCAATCTCGACCACAAACAGAATAAAACAATGACTGAAAGCGTGTGCGCTCCACAAATAGACTTTGATTTGGCTTTGCTTCACAGTTATGAAAACTGTTCGCCCGCCATGCTAATAGAAACCTCATCCCAGCTCAAACTTTTACCTTTGATAAAGTCTCTAACGAAGAGAGCAGGCAAAGGCAATAGAAAGCATCAACTAAAACTGAAATTGAACAAAAAGATGAATAAATAAATTTATAGAAACGAATACTTTCGGTCTTAAACAATTTAGAATATTTATGAGCGACCTTCACATTTTTGCAACTTGGATTTAAAGCTTTTCAAATTTTATTTATTTTTCTCAAATTGATTTCAGAGCCAGCCTCAAAGTATATTTGGTACCGAGCCAAATAGCCACGTATTCAAAGAGCTGGCCAACGAGCTGTTCGAGGTTACTGTTTGGGCACCCACATTTACTGGCAATTTTTTATGGGCAGAACAGGAGCAGGAGCAGGAGGCGAAGCAGGAGTCGTGCAGCGCTGCGAGTTAACTCAGGAATCAGGGATGGGCGAAATCATAAAAATAAATGAAAAAGGTCACTTTGTATTGGTTGTGAGACAATTTAACACAGGCAAATGTGTGTGCAACTGTAATTTGTGTGCCGTAGCTGCTAGCAGCAACAGCCAGGCATCGTACACCCACCGCACCACCGACAGACCACAACGAGCACCACACACAATGTACATATGTGGCACATAGTAAATAGTTTGTGCTTGGAATCAGGAGGCGGTTAAATTGTTGGGGAGGCATCACACTCCTCACAGAGCCCGCTTGTAGTTGTTGGCTTTTCATTTGTTGTCCACACGTACACACACCCACACACACACACACACACAGGCACTCAGACACACTCGTAGCTGAGCATACACAAACATAGATTTAATCCTCAACAAAGCCCACACACATGTGGCCAAATGAACATGTTAAGTTTTCAACAGCTATAAATTATTTCTTTAACAGCCTCTGCTCCTTTTTTTTCCTATATGTTAAACGATCCTAAATGAATATAATTTATTGTGGTCATTAGGACTGGCAATGACCAGCCCCACTTTTCGCCAGCCTAATTTAAATGCAATCCAGGCCGGAACACTCACATACACGCACATGCTCATGGCCTTATGCTAATACAAACGCTCCCAAAATAAATCAAACGACTTTTTTCGTGTTGAGAGCACCCAAATCATGTCGAAATGCGAGTTGTTTCAAAAACACATCCATAGTTGTTTGTTTGCCAGTATACCCCAGAGTTTTCCTTCAAATATACTTCGATTTAATATACAAACAGTTTTAATTAGATCTAGCCGCAAAGCATAAATTTAAGAAGTGAAATAATAAAATAAATAAAATATATTGATAATAAAATATTAATAATAAATCAATTAAAAATACAAATATTAATATCAGCAGCATTGCTGGATTATTTAAATCCAGATACAATTTTATTAAAAAAAAATACATATAATGAAAAAAGTAAATTTCATCAGTCAGATACATTAGTTGGTATTGGTTTCTCTTTTAAAATAAATACAATTTTTATTTAGACACAAATAGTTTCACCAGCATATGGAAACATTTATGGAAACAATTATATACTTAAGTATAAGTGTGTGTAAACTTATAATAAGTTTGGAAATAAAATATATTTATATATATATATATATATATATAATTTGGTGCAGTACAAAATATACCTGAATGAGATACCTTCAAAAATGTAATAACGTAATTTGAATAAATCATAAATAAATTTAATTAAAAAATTTGTTTATGCCTGAACACATTTCAATGTCAAGCGCACTCAAATCCGCAATATATATATTCCATATAGAAGCATAGCCGCTGCAATCACAATTACGGCCGGCGGCATTTGAAATATAGACGGTGTCAACAGCATTCCAATCATCACTGCAGTATTTTATGCGATAAATTAATGAAAGGCGTCATCATCAAAACTCCAGACCAAACTACTCACGCAGCTGCTGCTATCGCACATGATCAGATCGAGCTAAAAATCTCCGTATATCAGAGTATGACCGTATAGCTAACGGCTGAGAGCGTAGCCGACGCTCTCATGCCAAGCTAACGCGCTATTGAGCTTTATTCGCCTCTCACTATATAAAGTGCATAACATTCTGATAGCTCAACTAGCCACAGTCATTTACTGTACCGCATAAGTAAGACTTCTAATCACACATATCTGTATTGCAGAAGTGCACACCCTGTGCAGTTTTGGCAGCATTCGCGTCTTCAATAATTTTTTTTACCAGCATGAAACCAGCAGGGATACCGGCGCCAGCACTCCAATGATATTGTTATCATCATAATTGCGGTCGCTCACATCGTTGTCGGCTTTACAATTGCGCGATTGCACCTGCGACACGTGCAAGCACCTTTTAACATTGAGACATGCAGAAAGAAAACAACTTAAAAAAAAAATAAAATAAAATAAAATAACAAATATAAATACTTTTAAACTCTTACAAATTAAATGGTTGCTTGCAGTATTTTTCTATTGGTATCAGCTAAATATATGTGCCAGATTAATACAAATTTAAATACTGTTATTGAATATTATGATTATGTTAAATAAATGTTATAAATATTATGTATTAAGTCTTCTACGATTTATTTCCAAACTATTTGGCTATAAACTATGAAAGTTGGAAAAGAAAAAGAAAATGTTAACTATGTTAATCAGAGAAAATGAAGTCATTTCAGATTTCTTAATTTTGCAAGCTGACGAAAACTTCTCATATTAAAAAAAACTTTGAAAATACTTATTAAAACAGAGATATTACCTTATACATTTTTCAAATATAAATTAAACAAGTAAGAAAGCTAGTCGGGCGGCTCGACAACGAGGTCTTGAATTTTCGATTTTTATCGATAATTTGGAAATGGGAAGAGTTATCGAAAAAAAAAAACAAATAAACTAACAAAAACTAATGTATCTAACATACGACGAGAAGAGTTATATCAACTTATTTTTTTGTGCTGATCAAAAATATATATACTTTGTGGGGTCTGCAATGTCTCCTTCTGCCCGTTAAATACATTTTCAAAAAGCCATTATACCATGAATTCCCATTTTCAATGGGTTCAGCGTATACAAATTGAGATTAAATCATATAACAGACTCTCCATATAAAGCCAATATCTAATTAGTTTGGATATTCCAAATACTTTCACTAATTAAGTAAATTTCTATAAATAAATGTTGTATCTTGCTTAAATGAAAATAAAAAACCAAATGAGTTCAGTGGCACTAATCTTCGATTAAATAGTATTGCCTTTTGTATCATATTTATTCCATATAAAAATTCAATTTCAACGGGAGCAATGCCACAATGTGGCACAGTTCAATACTAATTGAGAATCCATTATACTTTTTCTGTAGATTATTTAAACGATTGTTGACCCAAAATGAAAAAAGTAACTGCGATTTGCATATGCTGGCAATATAAATATTAACATTTCTAAATATATTCTTTAGCATCACGATGATTTAGCAATTTAACTAAATTATTGTCGACTTTTGCAAAGACTATTTATAGGTAATCTAAATTGGAGGAGCTCGGCTCCAAATTGTTTTTTCAGCTGTTGTTTGTGAAGTCACACCATTGCTAGTATTAGTTGCTAGTGGACAACGTCGATGTCATCTTTTTGCCATGGCACAGACTGAAAGCTGCCCATTTCCACGAAAATCCACCCAGCGGCAAATCGAGAACGAGCTCAAAGAGGACGGCAACGGCAACGGCATCGGCATCGGCATCGGCATCGGCGACGGTTGCAAACAGTTGATTGCCATGGCAAACATGGAACCGGCAATGGCGAGGGGCGCAGTTAGACCATGCCCATGTCGGACAGTGTAAACATACTTAAGAAAAACGAAAACACGAATTATACCGCTTTTTAACCTGCCCAGACGAGGGCACAGCCATCATGCAGTCCAAACAAGGCAGACAGATAGACAGCCAGCCAGCCAGCCAGCCAGTCAGCTAGGCTGGCTTATCGCAATATGCAAATGCGGTCTTCTATGGGCAAATAGACTGGGATCGGGGCCGTTCGGCTACAGAGGTAGGCAGCGCCAGGGGCAACGCAAGGTGAGAAATGAAAGACTTGAAACACAAACTCGAACTTAAACTTGAACTTGGGCGAACGCATTGCTTTCTGCTGGATATTCCCGAAGGCAGCTACGATGCCTAATTGCTGTCGGCTATCGGCTATCGGAGCATCCTTGCGCATCCTTTGTGAGGCCGTTTGCCTGCCAGCCTGCCTGCCTGCTACTGGAACAAACGCATATGCGTTTCCGTATTCTCTTTGTTTATGAGTTTACAACCTCAGCCTAATTGAGGCGGGGAAATTCGCTTAGGCTGCCCATAAACTGGAATTGTTTGCAAACACAAGCCGAAAGAATTCGTCATAAAAGTGCACAAAACGCTCCTACAATACGGTGTGGTAAATATTTAGGGCAAGGTCGCGGCGAAAATAGATTGATGTTGAGTTTTCCATGTAAACCCAGCCACGAGACCAACAGCCAGCCTTTGCTTCCCAGGAACTGCTCGCATTCGCATTTATTAATGAAAGTGCGACAGACTACTGTTCTCTAATATATGAATTGAAATGAGCTACGATTTAGCTGCACACACGGAAATCTCTTCGATACTCACGCTGTCTTATGCTGCTCTTGGATCTGAAAGGTTTACAGCACTTTTTCCCATTTGATTTCTTTTTATTAAGTTTCATAGTTTGTTGATTCTTCTCATTTACTCACAGACTTTATTGCCGCATTGAGTTGCGCTACAGGCCTACTGTAGTCACAGTCGTGGCTCTGTGTTTGCCCAGCAGCGCCACAATCTATGCGACTGATCAACATTTCACCCCAATCCCCCAGCCCAACTGAGGCGGTCCATTGACTCGACTGTTGATGGCTTGAGAAAGAGGAATGCACAGCAGCTCGAAACTCTTGACCAGGCGCGTGATCTTCAAAAAACACGAACAAGTTATAAATAATTATAAACAAAAACCCAACAGAGCAACAACAATCGATAGACGTAAACCATGTGTAATATCGGTTTCTTTTCATCACACTTGATCAATGTCCAAGGCATGCCATCTTGTAGCTCATTTCTGAATATAGCAGATTTATATATATTAATGAACTAAAATTTAAACAAATCCTTCACTGAAAATAGTCAAACTTGTTCCACAATCTCATATAAGAGGCGAAACAACAGTTTTGATTAAGTCGAGTCGAATGAGTGGAGTAAATCTCTGATTTTGATGACCCCAACTTGCTGCCAGTCAGCATCACTTGACCAAAAATATATGTATGAACATGCGTGTACTTATATAAATTAACTTTTGCGGTTAAGTGTTTACAACTCGAAATTCAGCTGAAAATTTAACAGAAAACAAAAAAGTATTTCAACTAAAAAGAGGTGTAGAGAAAAATGGTATGTGATGCAAACCAGTTTTCGGTATAGACCAGACAGAGGCAGGCCAACAACAAACAAGCATCAAGCATCGTGGAAAAAATACAAAGTTTTAATTGGTTGCACAAACAAAAGCACAAAACGAGCGTCTAAACAAATCGAATTCACTCGTCAGTCGGCGGTCGGCGGTCAGAAGTAACGACAACACCAACTGCAAAATAGGCCTCAGAGTTTATTTCGTCATTCATATAAAAAAAAAAAAAAACACCTTACGCTTAATAAGTGGCGCATGCAAAGCTCGAAGCTCGAGGAGGGAGTCAACTCGAGAGATACTCGCGGCTCAGGACGTGTAATGTGCTAGGAGGTCAGCCAGATATCACAATTGAGCAGATCGAATGAGCTACTCATATCAATACTCATGCTCACGCTCATGCTCATGCTCATGCTCATGCTGATGAATGATGTTCAAGATTGAAAACCTGAAATGAAGCTTCTACCTGCTGACCAGGTCTAAAGCGATGGCGCTGGCCTGCAAGATCGACAGAGAGAGACTGAGCGAGAGTGAGTGGGAGAGGGCGATGTTGTTTTCGTGCGCGTTACCTGTTAGAAGGTGTGGCCAAACGCAATGCGATCAACGCCGATCGTCATTGATCACGAGCGCGAGCGAGACAACAAGATGTTGGCCGTCGTCCACAATGGCTGGGAAAGAGTTGACTCAGCCATTGAGCCAAACGTGTAAACAAGATGGCATGGCATGGACAACAACAACTCGGCCAAAGAGAAATAGAGGTAACATCTCGCGCAGCGACTACTCGCACACTAAAGCGCAAGCACGGCTTGTGATGGTTGAAAAAATTAGCACCGACCATCAATCATTAGCTAGGGAACGGTGGCAACGCAAACAACGTATTCGACGGCGGCCCAAACTCGACGACGGCAACTCGAAAAAAAATAAGTTCCACAAAAGAATTCGGCGCAAACGTTGAGCGATTCTCTATTCCTTTTGAAGTCTGATTAATCGGTATCTGTGAACATCGCTTGAGGTGTGGACGAAATCCGCCAACCGAATTAAACGAAAAACAAAACAAAAAATAAACAACTTGAAAAACTACGTTCGCGATTGTGTTCGCTGTGTGTGACTTAGTGCGTGATATAAAAGCTGATAAATCTTTTAGATTAATTTAATATTAGCTCTTCAAGGGATTACAAGAACAAGCAACGCCGGTGCGAACCGGACAATATTCACAAATTATGTAAGTTTTGCATCTTGTTGAAGAATAATAATATTTACTAATAAATTTGGCCAATTCATTTTTAATGAATAATGAAATTCGTTATCCGAAAATAAATCTGCTACCAAATCTACTTATGCTAAATATAAATCTGATAATATATTATGAAATACGACAGATTTTCAGGGTATATGAATCCAATATATGTTTTCCTCATGGACTTGTTGTTCTGTTATATCTTGATATATACGATGAACATATCTTGTCTTGACAATTTATATTCAACAATACAATTTCCTGTGAAAGATAAATAAACTCTGGTTCCAGCTTTAGCTTCAACTCTGCTAAAAACTTCAAATAAGCAGAGTCCAAATGTAAATTGTTTGTCTGCGCTTGTATGAAGAGTATTAAATCAAGTTGATATCTATCAACTTTTTAAATTAATATAAAAGTATAAAATTTCTGCATAATGTACTTAAGTTCGAATATACTTGTATATATTTGACAAAAGGAAAGCGAAAACAACTTTTCACTCTGTCTGTTGCTTAAAATAATATAATGGCTGCTAATCAAACCCGCTTGATTCTGAATATCAAAGAATTTTGTTACTAAACTGCATCTTCAATTGAAAAAATATAATTATGAAATGAAAAATATATATATTTGTATATGCAAAAAAAAATTTCGAAAACACATAAATTCAAAACTTAAATATATAAATTGAGATTTAAATTCATGCATTTATCGATCAAAAGTTTACAGTATAAGCTGTTTTTTATTAACTTCTAAATTTATTGCAATTTATTTTCTGTTTGAATGTTTATTTGAAAATTTTCATTACATTCCCTGAAAAATTCAAGCACTGTTATGGCATACGTTGAAAATAGTAAAATAATTAACTTTAGTGACTTTAGTGATGCAGAAATTTACGTTCTTAGATATATTATCAATCTCTGCTAACAAATATATACATTTTATATACTATATACATTTACATAATAACTTACTTTGCACTTTTTTATGTCTTTCAATTACTGAAGATTAAATGATTTTTAAGTATATTAATCTGTATCTAATCTGTCTAGAAGAATGGAATGGAAGACGTTAAATTTTCATAATAATCTTTTTATTCCTATTTCTGAGAAATTTCTACACGTATCGTTAATTAATCGTATATTATATAATAATTTAAAAACTATATATAATATTACTCTCTTTTTTGTATAATTTGACCCATGACGTAAAAATATATATGTATATATACAGCTAAATAATTGGGTATATAACAACAGAATAGAAGCAGGGAACAGAACAATAAGGATTTTTCTCGGTGTCATGGAATAAAGTTTTCTGTTAGTGTAAAAAAAAATTGATTTTCATCTGTCATACAATTTAATAAATTTGTATTTCAAATTATCAAAGCGTCGTGCTTTGTCATGCATTTTTTTACCAATATTTATTTGTTGTAAAATATTTTTTATTACTTTGGGTCAACGCAATGTGCTTGATATGCAAATTTTCAATTGACAAGCCTATTTAAATAAACGTGTGAAAATCAAACATTTAACCAAACACTATTGCCAAGTGCCGAAAATTCACAAAACACAAAATTTGACACCCAAATCGCAGTCAACACTTCCACTTCCAGTTCCACTTCAACGCTGCCCAAATGAAACCAGCAAGTGACAATAACTCATCTTAATGATCCTAATAATAACTCTAATAATATAAAACAGCAGCGCCATCGGCCCACGCGACTCGGCTAAATCTGGCTATTGGCTGTTGGCAGCTGCCAACTGCCAACTGCCAACTGCCAGCTGTGGACTGGCCTAATGTTCACACGCAAATTAGGAGGGACATAAGAATTTGCTTGTGCCGCCGACACGACCGCAGGCATTTTAATCGGCCCGTCCCGGCCCTGCTCAGCCCTGCTCAGCCCAGCCCAACTCAGTCCGGCAACAACAATAGCGGGGAGCCACACAGAGGCGCCCCGTTTAGCTATGCTAACCAATTACGACGCATGTGAAAATTATCCTATTAAATACAAATCAAAAGAACCAAGGAAATTCCTCCCCTCTCTGCTGTGGTATGGCCATATGCCATGTGCCTCACGTCGTACGTCTTTGAGCTTCCGAGTTTAGTACTTGACAAATGCTTACTAATTAATTACAGTTTGTACAATATTTTAGTATGCGTCTCATAAAGTGCGTTTATCAATGACGCCTCGTTTGTGAAGGCGCAAAGTGTGCAGAAAACAAAAGTGCGATAATATGTGTATATTCCACTGCCACGCCCATCCAAAACTGCCCAGTCACCTGCGCCCAAAAGTCTCGAACTCCTGCTGGCCACCGAACCACACTCGCTTCACAGGCAGAGGCCAAATTAAAATTGGGTTTATTTTCATGTAAAATGAAGTGTGAAATTTAGCGAATCCGTTTAATCGCGTCCGATAAGCTACTAGAGTGTGTGTCAGAAAGTCTGACAGCCACTGTCAATGCCACCTGCCAGCAACGATTGGAGTAAACGTGTCCTGGTCAGGTGTCAAGCTCCATTGTTGTGAAATAAAATATTTAAATCACAGTATTTATTATAAACAAGCAAATTAACGCGCGGACTCTAAAAATAAAATGTATATAGAACTCATTTATCGCTGCCTGTTAGGATGTTTCTCTTATGAAAGTCTTTAACAAAGTTGACAGAAAATAATTACATTTTGTATTTAAGAGCTTTGCAAACGGGACAAAAAATGATGTGTTGCTGGTTTGAAGTACTGCTCAAACAAACCTCGTAATTGTTAATTAATTTATAATTACGCGCTCGTTCGAATGGAAATTTCACAAGCTGAACATATTTTCATAGGCTGAGAGCGCATTCAATTTTCCGACTAACCAATATTTGGTTACATTTTTCATTAAAATTTCCTTTTTTTTTGGCGTTAAGTTCACTTTATAGTTAAATTGAAATTAAAATTGCTCGCTTAAACAGCTTTAATGAATTAATTATTTAATATATTCAAATATTTAATGTGTTAATATATTTAAAATATTTATAGCATATTGAAAAGAAAGTGCCTACATAACTCTGCAAATTATCATTAAAATTATTTAAAGTTAATATTTTTTTTTACGTTCAATATTTCGATCTATCTCCAGCTTCTATTTAACTCAAATTGAACCCAACATTATTTCTCTCTTTGTTTGAATATATTTTACAAATTGAGCATTTACATACGTGACTTGTTTGCAAATATATATAGGATGAACTCAGCTATCAGTATTTATACAAATCCAACCCAAATCGCCCATTTTTTTAGATGTACAAATAAATTGAACGCAAGCAATTACTAACACGCAGATTCAAGCCTTTTGCTTTGTATTGAGGATATATACATATATATATATATATATACATAGATGTATGAATATATATCTATGCATATATATATTTACGTATATGTGTGTATGTGTGCATGGTGTATACGAAATGGTCTGAGCAAACATCAAAGTCACGAAATCATTCAAAAATCAACATCGCAAAGTGGATGGGGAAAAAGTCCGACCAAAAAGCGTCATGGCAGCCATCAAATGTTAAGTTAAAGTACATAGACAAACACGAACGCACACACGTAGGCACACACACACACACACACACGCACACACACACACTCACACAGACACGTGTTCCGATAGCACACAAAAACGGCTTTTCATTAGGTCCACCGTTGGAGCGCTGCGAACTGATGTGGAATACAACCCAAATCTCCAATGCCTGTGCATAGACATATATGAATATATATATACATACGACATACATACATACATATATAAAAAACACATATTCAGTAGTTTAAGTAGAAACATAGGTATTATGGCGTTGAAATAACTATGAATAGGAAATTAAATTATATATCAGAGAGCGCACTGAATTCGAAAGACGTTTTACTGCGCTGAAATGGATTTTGGGCAAAAACAAGCTGAAATTGGCGTTTGGAATCTGTGTTTGTATTTCTGAATCTCATGTAGACAGCCCACCAAATTAATGAATTGATGGTGTTGTTGCGTGTAACCAATACATTGACACCCTCTTATCATTAGCCGATTTCAATCAAAGTTTCGGCTAACAGCATCAAATTACGAATGCATATTTAACGAACGAGCGACATGGACAATTGAATATAAATCAAATGAGGCGACAGATTGAGGCAGATTCTGTGGAACAATGCAATGTCATGAGGCATTGAAAAATATCCCAAATATATAAAATATCTCGAGGTTGACCATAAAAAATGCTAGCTAAATCTAGCTGGGGTTAGAGTTCAGGTGCTGCCCGTTGCCCGATGCCTGTTGCCCTTTGCTCCATAGTCGGCATTTCACCTCCAATTCCGTGGCTCAATAAAGACAAACAAAACAATTAATACATTTTGTTAATTTATGATTACAAAACATTGCGAGAAACACTTTCAATGCCAGGCCAGAATTTAGACATCAGCGAACAGACTCAAAGCGTATGTCTCCTCTGTTTGCCGCCGCCGCGTTTACAATCCGTGCTCTGTGCCGGGGCCGAGACCTGGCCATAAGAATGGAATACGTAAAAGGCAGAGACTGTGATGCTGCGCGGCCGGAGTAAACAGAGGTGTTTGTTACTGTTGCCACGGCCATAAATAAAAAGGGTGCCCGCTGTTTATGGCCAACAGCCAAACAGCCAAACAGCCAACCAGCCAAACAGTCAGCTAGCATCCATGTGAGCGCTTGAGATTCGAGCAAGGTTCAACCGCGGTTCCGAGACCTGAGTCGGACTGAGAGTTTGAATTGGAGTCTCAGACACGGGCAAGGCATAGCTAAAGTGTGCAATATAATTAAAAGCCGACAACAGACGTGGACCGACTATTCTTCTAATGCGCCCGGGATAGTGCTGTAAAACTGTATAAAGTGCTGAGATGAGCCGACGCGTCGGCCGCGTCAGACAGCCCAACGGTCTTTGATGTAATTCCAATGGCGCAGGGCAACAAGGCGGTATTCATATAATGAAATTTCTCAAGTTGTATCTTTACTAACTGCTTACATTTACAGTCTATTACCAATCTATGACAGACCTAAAGAACACATCTCATTTCAAGTCGAAAAGAACTAAAGAACTAAAACGTTACTTCAATTGGCCTTCCTATCGTGATGGAGTTCCGCAACTTAAAAATTTATATATTGCTTTGATTTATCTGGGTCAATCAGTTTTTGCAAAAAATGTGTTTTGTAATTAACATAATTTTATTATTAGTCTGAAATCAGCAAGTATGATTAATCAAATAAAACAAAACACAAAGAAATAATAATTTCAATATTTTAATAGAAATTGGGAGGTTTAATGTCTAAAAGTGTATTATATTTATTCACATTAAATTAAATAATATTTTTTTTGTGCCTTAATATTTTTAACATTTTATAGCTCAAACTCTATTGCCTGTTCTTCTATAATAAATACATTTTTATGACATTTACTATCATTTAAAAAATATGAAAAAATTTTATTGCCAATATATAAACAAGTAAGAAGGCTCTAGTCGAGACGGCTCGACTACGAGATACCCTGAACCCTGCAAAAAAAGTGATACTCTTCTTCTTTACGCACTTAGAGGCGCGCGCTCTGCTAACTGCGCAGTTACTGCCGTGGCTTGGGGGTGGGTTGGGCTGAACTTTGGACGCTTATAACTCCATTTCTAGATGGACGATCTTCATGAAATTTTAAGAGTAGATTAAGGATAAAAAAATCTATCTAAGTGCCAAATTGCAAGTCTCTAGTATTTGAAATGCGTTTTTTGCAAATTGTGGGCGAGGGGGGCGTGGCATCCAAAATCTGAAAACTACAAAATCTGCGTATTTATAATATCTATCTAAATATATAAAGTTGAAGTCTCTGGCTGAAACAATGTAGAAGTTATACCCTAAAAACCTAAAAAATGTAAACGAATTTTCGATTTTTTATCGATAATTTGGAAATGGGATGAGTTATCGAAAAAACAAAATAAACTTGTATTGCGTAGCTAACATACGAGTGTTCATGTGAAATTTCAGCTCTCTAGCTTTTGTAGTTTCCGAAATCTCGACGTTCATACAGACGGACAGACGGACAGACGGACAGACGGACGGACGGACAGACGGACGGACGGACGGACAGACGGACAGGGCTAGATCAACTTATTTTTTTATGCTGATCAAGAATATATATACTTTATGGGGTCTGCGACGTCTCCTTCTGCCTGTTACATACATTTTCACAAAACCATTATACCCTGAATTCCCATTTTCAATGGGTTCAGGGTATAACAAGTAAGAAGGCTCTAGTCGAGACGGCTCGACTACGAGATACCCTGAACCCTGGGTTGGGCTGAACTTTGGACGCTTATAACTCCATTTCTAGATGGACGATCTTCATAAAATTTTTAGAGTAGATTAAGGATATATAAATCTTTCTTTGTGCCAAATTGCAAGTCTATAGTATTTGAAATGCGTTTTTTTCAAATTGTGGGCGAAGGGGGCGTGGCATCCAAAATCTGAAAACTACAAAATCTGCGTATCCATAATATCTATCTAAATATATAAAGTTTAAGTCTCTAGCTAAAACGGTGTAGTATTTATACCCAAAAAACCTAAAAAATTGAAACGAATCTTCGATTTTTTATCGATAATTTGGAAATGGGACGAGTTATCGAAAAAACAAAATAAACTCGTATTGCGTAAGTAACATACGCGTGTTCATGTGAAATTTCAGCTCTCTAGCTTTTGTAGTTTCGGAAATCTCGACGTTCATACGGACGGACGGACGGACGGACGGACGGACGGACGGACGGACGGACGGACGGACGGACGGACAGACGGACAGGGCTCAATCAACTTATTTTTTTATGCTGATCAAGAATATATATACTTTATAGGGTCTGCGACGTCTCCTTCTGCCTGTTACATACATTTCACAAAACCATTATACCCTGAATTCCCATTTTCAATGGGTTCAGGGTATAAAAAAAAAAAAAAAACCAAAAATATTTTAATTATTTTTTTTTTCACATTATTTAAAAAACTACAGTTTCGGCTAAAAATCATAATTTTGAGACTAATAAAAAAAATAATATTTAGTATAATAAGGAAATTTTATATATGTTATATATGTCGTAGCGTTAGAGTTGTCGTTCTCGCCTTCCATGGTATTTGCCTAATAACTTGTTATTGGAGTCGCAGATTTCTCACACGCAAGCTCTTTCTCTTTCGACTGTGTCTGATAGAGTGCCCATTCGACCCTTTTGTCAAACTGCCTCTTGGTTGCATATTCTCGTTCATCAATATCATAGCAACTCTGTGTGAAGGGCATATCCCTCTCACTCTCACTCTGCGACATCCAAGACCACGTTCAGCAAAACCTATGGCTGTCTCTTTTCTAATGACACATCCTTTAATTGTCACTAAAATGCTAACTCATTCGATTAGCGCTAGTTGTCAGTTTCTCTTTAATGCTACTGCAACTGTCAATCACAACATAAAACTAACACAACGTCATAATATTACACCGATACGACATATATAATAATAATTTTTTTAAAGCTTTACTTTTAAATAATAATTTATGAAAATAAAAGAGAGCAACGTATTTATTAAAATTATATATATATAATTTTTCCCTTAACTTTTTTAAATAAGCAATATTTGTGCATAAAGGGCCTTAAATTATTATTTTTAAATAATATTTTGCTTCATAAAAATAGTTTTAATTCGTTTTAAACTGTTACCAATATAAACTTTCCCGTGCAATGAACAGAAATAGAGTTATGTGTATCATAAATCAAATATGTGCAATGGAAAGTATTAAAAAATAATAAAAAAAAAAAAAAAAAAAAAAAAAAAAAAAAACTATACAAAAATCAAAGTTATATAAAAGTTTGTAAATAACGCCTGAATGAACTAAAAATTCTATAGACCTCAATTAAGTGAAGCACTAAATTGTATTTTAAGTTAAAAATTTTTAACATTTTACTAAATATTTGCAAACTATAAATTTAACTTTTTAAATAGCTGTTGTGCTCTTCTTAATCAATTAACTAAGCCATTGGCATCGACATTTACGAATTTGATTGCTAAGTATCAAACGTTGTTTTGTCGTTGCAGTTGACATGACCACGTCGCATATCTTGTCCGCCGTGGATCCCACAACCGGGCTAAATGGAAATGTGTCAGCTGGAGGTGGCGGCGCTGGTGGTAATGGTGGTGGTGGCAATGGTGGTGGTGCTGGCAGCGATTCGCCCTCTCCACATCACGCAGGCCACAATGGACACGCAGGCCATGGACATGGACATGGACATGGCCATGGGCTAGGTGTCGCCGGCAGCTCGGTGGCATTAAGCTCTACTGGAGGCGGAGGCGGTGGCGGTGGGCATCGCATTGTTGGTGGTGCGGGCAGCCCCAATGAACTGGATCGGAATCTCCGCGTCTCGCTGGATGATCGAGAGCTGTGGCTGCGCTTTCAAAATCTAACCAACGAGATGATCGTCACCAAGAATGGCAGGTGAGTTGCACATGACTCAAGGGCTGGGCGGCCGGGTGGCCGGGTGACTGGATGGCTTAGCCGTTTCTCGGCCCTTATTTTGGCAGATCAAAGTGTTAAATGGAAGTTAACGTAGCCAATGGCTACAGCTACGGCTACGGCTTGCATTGCATTTTGTTTTCCTATGCAAATTGGCAATGAGTTTTTTGTTTTTTGCGCATTTGGTTTTGAGCTGCAATGATTTTTCCAGTGGTGCTGTTTGCACCTTATAATGAAGCGTTAACGTTTCTACAGATCCACATTTACATACATATGTACATACATGTAGACAGCCAGACATACGAACAGCTCCAATATATATTTATTTCCGTTCGTAAAAATACTTGAAAATATTTACTCAAGTACTGGTGCATATACATATATGTAAATATATTAATGTACGTATTGAATATGTCTACAGATATACATAATAATAATAATAATAATAATATATATTATATAGTATATAGTATATAATGTATATCGTGTGTGAAACGCGCTTAGAACTTGGAACTAACCGCCCCGGTCTCTGGTCTCTGGTCTCTGGTCCCTGGTCTTGTGTTGTTCGGTCTCTGGCACCGGACAGGTGCTAATTAACGTGGCCCGGCAACAGCCGCCATCTTGTACTAATTGTTGTGGAACAGTGCGCGGACAGCGCGTTTCAATATTTGTCCGAAACTGACATCGGCACCGACACAGAGACACAGAAACACCGACGGGGTAATGAAAAGAAAGAGAGAGACAGAGAGAGACAGAGAGAAGCGAACCTATCCAAGTTGTTGTACTCAGTAGAACAGTACACCTTGCCATGGAATCTGAGCAAATAGGCAGCAGAAGCAGAGGCAAAGCCAAAGCCAAAAAGCAAAAAAGTATGAAATTGAAATGAAAAATCCGTCTATTTACCTATAGAATATTCACTGCTTTATAACTGTTAAAAGCAGCCAGTTTAATTGGTTTTTTAAAAACCGTTTTTATTTATCATTTTCGCAGGAGAATGTTTCCGGTTGTGAAAATCAGTGCCTCCGGCCTGGATCCGGCTGCCATGTACACGGTTTTACTTGAATTCGTGCAGGTCGATACCCATCGCTGGAAGTACGTCAATGGTGAATGGGTATGTGAATGAAACTATTTGCAAAATATCTCAGCTACAACTTGAAGCTAGACAGCACAGACGAATGAATGGGTGGGACATTGCCGGAAATGTTTGTTTAAATCTATCGGGAAATTAAATATGGAATACAAAATTGAATGAGTAGAACATGGCATATAAATTGCGTGAAATTTATCAAGAAATTAAACTGGGAATGTAAATACAAATAATAATAATTTATACAAGTTTTAAATTGAGTGTAAACTAGACCAGAATATATATCACTGATAAATACTAAACATTTTTTTTACACCCTGAACCCATTGAAAATGGGCATTCAGTGTTTAATGGTTTTGTTAAAATGTATGTAACAGGAAAAAGGAGACATCGCAGACCCCATAAAGTATATATATTCTTAATCAACACAAAAAATCTAAAGATCTAGTCCTGTCCGTCTGTCCGTCCATCCGAACGCCGAGATTTTGAAAACTACAAAAGCTAGATAACTGAAATTATAATGAATACTTATATGTTACGTTAGTTACACAGTACAAGTCTATTTTGTTTTTCAGATAGCTCATCCCATTTCCAAATTATCGAGAAAAATCGAAAATTCATTTATTATCTAAATAATATTAGATATTATGGATACGAAGATTCTGTAATTTTCAGATTTTGGATGCAACGCCATCTTCGCCACCAATTTGAAAATTTAAAATACTAGCGACTTGCAATTTGGCAAATAGATACATTCAGATGCTATTAATCAACTCCGATATGTCATGAAGATCGTGCATCTTGAAATGGAGTTATAAGCGTCCAAAGTATATTGCAGGGTTCAAGGTCTCTCGTAGTCGAGCCACCTCGACTAGAGCCTTCCTAATTGTTAATTATTGGAACAAGTTTTATTAAAATTAATGTAGATAAAGAATTCTTACAGTTCCTAGTCAATCAATTTATTTAATAATCAAAAGGTAAATCATGCAAAATATTTGCCCGGCCAGATACAGTTCCTTACTTTTCTCCTCACATACTCTAATTGAATAATAAGAACACAAGACATAAATAACTTAAGCCGAAACTAATCAAATTTCCACTTCCGCTGAAACAATGTTCGTTCGCCAAATACACTTGGGAATTATTAATTGACATAAGTTTATTTAATGTGGAAGTTTATCTTTTATGCAAAACATATTGATTAAATGAAATAAGTTATTTAGAAACCCATTGTAGTAGTTAGAGACTATGATTAGATTTTCTTTATATCAGAGACCTGTTTCAGTGACTCTCTTCAATATATACTTTCCTGTCTTCATACATAATTTATTATTATTTTTCTTCAAACAGGTGCCTGGTGGCAAGGCTGAGGTTCCACCCTCGAATCCTATATATGTACATCCCGAGTCACCTAATTTCGGAGCGCATTGGATGAAGGAACCGATATCATTTGCCAAAGTCAAACTGACAAACAAGACTAATGGCAATGGTCAGGTAAGCATAGAGATTTATTATCGTTTAGCACTCAATGTTAAGCTTCTTCTCTTGCTTCTCCTATACAGATAATGCTCAACTCCTTGCATAAGTACGAGCCGCGTGTTCATCTGGTGCGAGTGGGCTCTGAGCAGCGTCATGTGGTAACCTATCCGTTCCCCGAGACACAGTTCATTGCGGTGACTGCGTATCAGAACGAGGAGGTCACTTCACTCAAGATCAAGTACAATCCATTCGCAAAAGCCTTTCTAGATGCTAAGGAGCGTCCCGACACGCTCTACCCTCACGACACCCACTATGGCTGGCTCATACCACCGCCCACTCACTATACGAGCGCTGCAGCGGTGGCAGCACCACCACCACCACTCTCCATGGCACAGACACATGCCTTAGTGCCACCCTCGTCGGGAACCTCTTCCCCCTCGGGCAACGTTTCGGCCAGCTGCGATCGCTATGGTCGCTCTCTTCCCACTCGCAGCTCGGCGCCCAATCGTTCAACGCCCTACAGTCGGCCACGCGTTGTCTCTGGCTCCGGCTCGAATGGAAGCGCGAATGCCTCTTCTTCCTCGCCGCAGCCGCCATCTGCTCCGCAAACACCCACCAGTCTCCAGTCGTCGATCGGCTCGGTCAGCACCAGCAGCGGCACCAACACAAGCGCCAGTGCAGGCAGCAGCGGTGTCGGTGGCTGCTTCAGCAGTTCCTATTCGCAGTCTGGCTTCATGCCCGTGGAAACGAGCTCGACTGCATCGGTATTCTCGTATCCTAGCAGCTGGCAGAGCAACAGCAACTACTGGAGTCCGACAAGTGTGCCTGGTCCCATGCCCGTGAGCGTGTGTAGCAGCCGCAATATATGTATGTTATACGAGTTGACCTTCAATGGAAAACCCACTTATTCGCTTATCCCTATTCAGCTACACACAATTCGCCTTCGCCCACAAATGGTTCGCCCAGCTATACGACCCCATCGCCTGGCTACACAATACACCACCTGACGCCGCATAGCCACCAGTACAACATGACCCAATCGGATCTCTATGCGAGTGGAGCAGCCTGCTCGAGCTCTCCCCAAACCTACGGTGCCCCGGCCCATCAGGTCTACCACCCGACGCCCACCTCACCCACCCACCAGCTGTACCCGAACGTGCTAAACGCACCCTCAGCGCTGAGCTACCCGACCAGCGGCTGGCACAACGGCTCCGGCGCCGAGTACGGGCTCTACCAGAACGCAGCTGCTGCCTATTATCAGCCGGAGTATATACCACTCGAGATAGGGTAAGTGATTGGGGAGCCAGTTGCACCGCGAACTCTACACTTATATCGCTAAAGTAGCTATCAATGATTCCACTCTCGAATCGCGAAATACGTTACAGCTATGCCACCCATCCGCTGGAGCCCGTGGACGTAACGAAGTCGCTTGACGAATCCCAGTCCGCCATGTACAAGCCAGCTGAAGAGCAAACCTCCGTCATCACACTGGAGTGCGCCAGTGCCAATGGTCTAAAGACCGCCCACAACCACAACGACATCAAGCTGGAGTCTCTCGACCACAACGTGGATCGGAGCACAATTTCCAATGTGCCCTTGCCCGTCTCCTTGCCCGTGCCCAGTTCTCTGCCCACAGGAGTACCCACGTCCGTGGTCACAGCTGTGACTGCCGACACTTGGACACCTCTAACACCACCCCAAAGCACTCTGCAGTGATGCTCAGCTAATTACAAAAAAAAAAAAAAAAAAGACCAGAAAAAACTATTACAGTCATTGCACCGCCCCAGCCTTTAGACGCATGTTCCCTACTTGGATTAATCGAGTAATTGAATTAAATATTAAGACCCCTTTTTAAGTAGCACAGCATGCAAAGTACACTGTAGTAAATGTTTTCGTACTTTAAGATGAGTTTCTCTAAAGTTTTTATTGAGTTATCTATAAAAAAATTATATATACTATATACATACTTTCTATTATCGAGTTCGCTATGGAATTCCCATAAGATTTAATTGTAAATTAAATATTTGTAGCTAAATGAAAATAATAGTTAATTGGTTTATAATTTCGGGAAATCCCTCATGCACACAGGGACGCCAGGGAGTTATCGATTAGAACTAGAATGGATGCCATGGATTACCCCTAGCATTGGCATTAGTTTTGATTAGTGTCCGAAGCCTGAGCAGAAATAAACTTTGCCCATAGCTAATTAAGTTTAGCGTATTGTTTGAATCAAAGGCGAATTCAGCTCTCAACAAAACTAGTTTGCAACTACCCCAAAAAAAAAAAACAATAGAGCCCTCAAACGCATTGAGACCTGCATGGGAGCAGCCACAAAATGTTATCCGGGCAGCAATCTGGCAGCTTCAGGACCAGCAATCCATGAAGCCATGAACACAAAATGCACCACAAAGGAATGTGATGATAATGAGTTGAATTGTACACGTTCACGTACATATACATGTGGACTCCAGACAGTGGAAAGTTGAAAGTTGAAAGTAATGGCAACTGAATGTGCCAGCATTAGAATTGAATAGCTGGCTGGCGCAGCAGCATCTGCACAGCTGCAATTAAAATACACGCCACACAATCATTGCCGGAGGAATGCGCTAGTCAGCAAGCCATATTGTGCTCTTAAGGAGCTGCTGTTAACACTTACCTGATAGTCCATTGAATTGCCGTAGCCCATGTGATTGCAGGAGCACGAACAATGCTTGATATGATGCTCCAGTTCGTCCTCGATTGTGGCGCCACCTAGCGTCGCATTGTGTCCATAACAGGCAACACTCAGATCCTGATTATATTTGGCTTGCTTGCGGCCCAGGCCCGGCTCCCAGTCACCATCCCGCTTCAGATAACGAACTTCGCCGCCCAGATGCTCCTCTGGCTGATTTGTGGCCGTTGTCAGGCCCATCATAGCCAGAGGCTGTCCAATAATCTGTTGCTGTTGCTGTTGTTGTTTCTGCTGTTGTTGTTGTTGTTGTTGTTGGTAATCAAGCACGCTAGCACTCTCACCCTCAAGGGATGTGGACTTTAGCATACGCTTACCACCAGTGGATTGCATTGGGCGATTACGATTGGGACTCGGGCCAGGACTGTGGCTCTCTTTAGCTGTTAATGTTAAGCTTCCGCCACATAAGAGCGCGCGCTCAAAGCTTTTGCTTTGCCTGTGGAAAGCTTCGTAAGCAACAGTTTCGCCATTGACGGCGTCCTCGTCGATGCCGTGGGGCTGATAGCGCCTGCTTGCCTGCCCACCAGTTGCTGCTGCAGCCGCCGCAGAGGCAGTCACTGTTACAGCCGTGCTGGCTGCGGTTAGCATCAGGCTCAGGCGCAGTAGCTCATTGGAGTCCGCTGGCGGCAGTGGTACACTGCACGAGCCCGTCTCTGTGATGCTGTCTGCTGCTTCAGACTCAGCTGTCTCCGCATTGGGTTCGTCCGATGTGTTGGACTCCAGTTCGCTTGGCTGTTGTTGCTGCAGTCGAGCGCGTTGGCCGATGATCGAGGCAGCCGTTGAGTTAGCGCCGTATTTCCAGTAAGTTTTGTTGGTGCCCACAATGCGCTGTAGCTGCGGAGGCATCTGTGTCGCTTGGGCTGCCTGGTTCTGACGCTTCTGGCGCTCCAACTGTTGCAGCGTCTTGAAGGTCTTGCGCACCGGTTGCGTGTGATGGAGCGTGGCACAGCGGCGCATAGGCGGGGGCGTATACACAGGCGACACACTGTAGCTGTAGGAGTGGCGGGATGGTGACAAGGATCCGCTTGATTTAGCACCCACGAGGCGTGCCTTTAGCTTCTTGCCAAAGCCCATACCACCTCCACCAGCTCGCGGAGATAATGAGTGCGCAGATAGAGAAAGCGCGCGGGAAAACTTCAAGCGAGTGCTGCTGGCGACACTGCCAGGCGACTGTCGCTTGGTGGCTATGAGCTGGCACTCATCGATGGTGGGTAACTTAAGCAGATGAGGATGCAGTTGCGCATAGGTCAACGCTGGCTTGGCACTGGCACCGCTGACGCTGCCGTTTTCCGCGCCACCTGTTGGAAGGGGCGCCTCGAACAGATTCTTTTGGCTGAGCGCCAGAAACTCCTTCTGCTCCTCCTCCTCGAGCGCCTTCAGCGCGCACAAATCCCATTCTCCAGACGACATTTCGCACTAAGGACTATCCTTATCCTTAATTTCGCAATTTAACACTCACATTTCGAGGACACGTCGATTGGCCGCGAAACGCACTGCATAACCGTCAGCACACGGGGCTATTGGCGCACTGAATGCTGTCAGCACACAGCACCGTTATTTTATAACGACCACTCGTGCCTCACATGCCATCCACACACACACAGAGTGTGGAACGTAAGTGACCTAGCTTAACATTTGCGTCAGTGTGTCGCTCTGTTAAACAGCTGCACTGAGATATTCTACTAGCCCCAGAGCTCTGCAAGTGAAATGAAGATAATAACTAACATCTGCAGTCTAATTATAGATACCCTGTACTTTTGACAAGCAGCATATTTAGTTAATTAATTTGTTGCGGCATGCTTAAACAAGCGCTCTAAATTTGACTAATCGAAAACATATAAACTATGCGTATTAAAAGCAAATTTAGAACTTAATCATTTTCTGTGCTGTTAAAAAGTTTATGATTAAAAACAACTTTTAATGAATTCTATTAATGAATTAAAAATAATACGTATCTGCAGTAATAACTACAAAAGTATATGTATTATAAATAAAATAAATATTATTAAATAATTTATATATATATACTTAAGAAATACTATTTTTTAATACAACATTTTTTATTTGTTGTATACCTAATTTAATTAATACAGAATCAACTTACAGTATTTAATGAGGAAAAAAAATATTTAAAAATGTTTGATAAAGTAACCAAATAAAACATTCATTCAATATAAACTATTATTAAATAGTTTTAAATTTTACAGTGTAATAATATTAATTATTTTTAAATTACTTCAAGAAATTCTAACTGAAACAGCAATGGTTTTGATTTTTAATGTATATTTTGATACCAAAAGAAAACATATTGAATGCAACTATGTTGCATATTATTCATACGAACTATGACTCTCAATTTGACAATCTAACAGAATTATTCATCAGTCCATTCTCCTAATCAGTTAATTAATATTAGATTAATCATAATCTGAAATTATTCAAAATCCAGACTACATAATGATGCATGAAGCCTCTATATATAGAGGCAAATAAAAGTAAGCCGTTGCGGATTGAAATTGTAAGTGTTAATAATACTGTGACAGCGCTAATGGCTATGGCACTGCAAAATATGCACGCGCATAAATTTCCGATCCAATTTTGCAGGCAGTCATATGGCCGCGCTGCCATTTTTGAAAACCACAACCGTGTTGGCAGTTGCCCCCTCCATGGCGCCTCCTGCTCCTGCTAACGCTCATCATAGACCTGACAGCGACATCAGTTAACGTTACTATGCGTGGCCATATATTTATTTGCACACACACGCACACACACTGACAAACACTCGAGTGTGTTGCACATAGCTGCATGCTGTGCACACATTCGTAAGAGACCTCATCCTTCATCCTTGATGTATGGCCATCACTTCTAAGCTGCTAAGCTGCTTCCACCGAATTGTGTTAATGAAATTCAAGTTCGTGTGGCAGATACTCAGCTATGTGTGTGTGTTTGTATGTGAGTGTAAGTGTTTGTGCAATGCACACACAATTTATAAGATATTTCGAAACATTAAAAACTATGTTCACTAAATTGCTGTTCAGCGTTCATTTAAGAAAACAAAAGTTATTAAAAAGAGTATGACAATGAAAAAATATTATATTCTTTACTCAAAATTGTTGTAAATGTACATATACTTATAGTATTTGACTCTCCATCCATAGTTTGTGCAATCCAAATTGACGCAGATTCTACGGCAGTGTATATTAAAATATATTTTCGAAATAATATCTTCTGTTTGCATATTTTCCTCTTTCATTCTTACATTATTTCTCTCTCTCTCTCTCTGTCTCTCTCTTTATCCTTTATCTTTATCTGTCTCTCTCTATCTTTCTCCCTTTCTATATCTCTCTCTATCTTTCTCTCTCTCTCCCTCTCTCTCTCTCTCTTACTCATTAATTCGCCTTCCTTCCTGCCACTATACCTTCATCTCTCTCTATTTTATTTTACCTTCACGTATCTTTCTTACTCTCTCTCTCTCTTTCTTTCTGTCCCTCTCCCTCTCTCTCTCCCTCTATCTCTTTTTCTTTCCCTAGCTCAGTCTCTCTCCGTTTCACTCTGTGTCTCGCACTCTTTACCTCTCTCTGCATCGCCCTTTTATTCTTCGTCATTAAATTTGTATTTCTATCTCCCTCACACTTTCTCTCGTGAGCTATACATATTTCTGTCAATTCTTTCTCTTGAGGCCTTCGGAGGCTCAGTTCTTATTTGAGAACCACATTTTCGACAGTTTTGATGACATACATACATGGAAAGATTTACAAAAAGCATAATAAACAACAGCACAAAAGTTTTGAATTCTCTTAAACAAAAAAAACTGTTTCATATAAAATACAGACAAAGTTGCCGTCTTTCCAAAACCACATTAATATATACATACACATGTCCTCAGAGGACTCAACTATTTCAATGGGTATTTCGATTTCTCATACACTCTTCTTCCACTTGTACTTTCGATAGCTTGAAGCAGCCAATGACTCGCGAATGTTCTTAGTTTCCATATTTGATTTATTAACATACTTTAACAAGAAGGAAAGAAAACGCTGCATTTTCCAAAAAATTATGCAACTTAATTTGAGCAGGCCACAAATTTTCGTTGCAATGTACATTGTCACATGGCTGCTTCTGTTGCCGTTGTCGCTGTCGCTGTCGCTGCCTCAGCCTCTGCCTCTGCCTCGGCCTCTGCCTCTCAGTCTCTGCCGTCGGCAAGCCATAAATTTAGGCAAACGCCCAGCTCAGGCTTCTCCCACCCGTTATTCCCTTCTCTTACCCCGCTGTGGCTCCCATTGCTCTGTTTTCTGTTCGGTGTACTTTGGGGGCTGAGAAACGCCCACACAACTTGGACAAAGTTTGTGCTGCTCAGCCACAGGCAATAGCAGAGGCTGAAGCAGAGGCACAGGCGATGTGCTGGAAGCAGCCGGATGCCAAAAGTCGAGATCAGAAACAAGCTGCTGCTAGGCGAAGCCAAAGTTGCAACAAGCGACCGAAGCGTCGCTGCCCTCGTCAGTCGTGCCCGGGTCAGGGGACGGGGTTAAAGTTGAGGTTGAATATGGGGCAGGCGCCTGTTGCGGTGCTGCATTTAATTTCATTCATAGCGCCGTTGGAATAAACGAGCCAAAATCGAATCTGCCGCTGCCGACGTCAATACTTGCATGTGTAACTGTAATAGGCACCACCCAACTGCCTGCCACGCCTCCTGCCCGAAAGCAACCAAAATCATACAACACTTTTCGGCGAGCAGCCAAAGTCCGAGTCGAAACAACAAAACAACACAACATCGAGGCTGGCAAAAGTTATTGAATTGAAATTCTGCTTTCGGTTTGGGGCAACAACGTAATGCTTCTGTTATTTGTGCCACATGCTGTTTGCTGCTTTGCCGTTTGCTACTTTTTGTTTTTAGTTTCACGTTCTTAGTAGCACTCGAGGCTCCTTTCACTTTACTTATGAACTTACACTTTGCCGTAATCGGAGAGTGTATCACAGAAACAGATGTTTCTGCACGTGAATGCAAGACAAAGGAGCCAGATAAAAAAACTATTTTTTAATAAACACGTTATATCTCTAAAGCTATTAGGCACTTATATATATTCTCGAACTGAATGAGAATAAATGACTTTAAATAATAATCTCTGCGCTTTAAAGGCTTAAGCTTAAGCTTGTCTTTAGTGGACCACCGCAGTCACCGCTCTGTGTGTTCTATGTGCTCTATAGATAACAGGAAGCGCAGACAAATATAAGTTTAGAATATATATGTCTAATACCATAACACTTCTATGTTACATTTTTAATATACTTACATAAAATACGGGGGATTGAGAGATAATTATGGGTGAGAGTACTTTAATTTTAATAGGAAGCACCAGAGCATATTTTTACTGCTTTGTATCCCTTGGATCCCTTGATTATGTCGTAGCCCACTATTTTTTAAAATATATTTGAATAGAGTTTAATGCTTAGTTATAATAATAGTAATAATCAGGGAACGCAAATAAGAGTTATAAGTTTTTTTAAAAATAGGGCACAAAAATAAACCCCAATAAGTGTGGGAAAAAGAGACATACGTGTTTTATTTATTTTTTTTTTTATTTATTTATTTTTTTTTTTTAACTTAAGTTTTGTGTTAAGTTTTGTGTTAAGACACAAAATAAACAAGATTGGGAAAGAAAGAAGCATAACGTTTTTTATTTATTTATTTTTTTACGGTAACTTCCGTACTCGTAATTTTATATTACTAATAATAATAATCCAAGCTCCAATTATAATTTTAGTCCAGCCACTTACACTTTACATAAATTCATAAAAAATACATACTCATATGATGAATAAAAATGTAATTTAAAATAAAATGTTAACAAAAATATCTGGCGAAACGCCAATTTATTTGACGTTCTAAAGATAAAGGAAATTCTAAATAAATCAAACATTTTTTTTAGTGTCCTCTAGAAAAACTATGTACTTTTAGAAATTTTAAGTAATTAACTTTTAAAGTATAGCAGAGCCATCAATAAAACTAATTTTATATATGAGAAAATAGTATAAAACCAATATACTCTTTTGGAATATCGAATGAGTATAGGATGGCCAAATTTGTAGATAAAGGACACTTAAAATGCCTAATATTAGCTAGAGGCATGAATAGGATAATTTTTATGCATTCTTATCAGACATTCTTGACTCCATTCTCGGCTCAGAGCGCAGTGAGACGCTTCTCTTTTCACAGGCACACTAAAATATTGTCTCTTGCACCGCAGCTCTGCTTGTACATTACATTTCATTCCAACTCAATAATAAAAGTCGTTGTCATAGATTTATTTTATTCTCCTTTCATTACAGTTTCTCAAACTAATTTTGTACAAACATTAATTGTCATTGAAACAGATGTCTGACATATTTATATTTTAATGTATACAAGTCGAATTGAATTAGTAACTCTATAAAATGTCGCGCCGTCAACAAGAAATCCAGCGCATCGAACGCGCGGTCAGGGCCAAGCTACCTTATCGCACCTTTCGCGATATCACCTTCGATAGGGAACTGATCAAGGCGAGCATTGTTCCGCTCAGTTTTATTGAGGCGCGCAGAAATCGTGGTCCGGTCTATGAGGTACTGCAGGCGGAATTGCGCCACGAGGGCTGTAAGATGATGCCGGAGTTCGTGCGCTGCTTGGCCGAGAAGGAGGAGGCGTTGTTTGAGGCCATGAGCATTCGTGCCCGGATCATTGACGATCGCCCGCTGCTTATCGAGATGATCGAGAAGATGAAGCAGGCCGAGCTGGCCGTGGTCAAGCGCAAGCTGAAGGGCCTCAAGGATTGCTTCACTCTCTTCTACGAGACCCTCTTGCTGCTACAGCCGTACCGCTTGAAGTACGAATACGTGCTGAACGCTGTCATGGAGCACATCGTATCGCTGTGCCACAACGTCGAGGGCCAGGAGCGCGATGCCGCCGAGATGATTGCTCGCATCTATCATACATACGCCGTGTTCCTTGAACGCACTGGCCAGCGCGCCAATGCCATTACCTACCTGAACTCCACGCTCAAGCTAGTGCGCGGACACATGTGGCTAGCGGAGCCAGATAAGGGCTCGGCCAGCCCAATACTCCATGCTCTGGTTGCCCAGCAGCTGGCTCGCCAAATGCTCATCCATGGCCGCCACACGGCTCGCCAGCATCCCGATGAGGCCGTTGCCATGGCTCGTCGCGCTACCGTGCTTATAGCAGAGAGTAAGTTGGAACAAAAACTAAGTGACGAATTCTTATCGGCTTGCCTGACTAGAGCATGCCTGACTAGGAATAATTAAATATACTAAATTAATGCGAGTTTCAAACCCACAATTCTAAGAGAACACCCAAAAGCCCAAACTAATTCTCTTATTGGGTATCATCTAGTATATCTAAACTAATGTAACGACTGATAATTTAAACACAATTCAATTGCAACTATGATCATTAGAATATGTCTGAATGCATGCATGTGAATATATGTGTATACAAGTATAGAAAATCTCTTTTATCAATTAGCCAGGCTTATTGCTTATTAACTTCTCCCTTGCGTAAAGGAGTTCAATATGATTTACATTTTCTATTAAATAGTTCAGTTTCAGTGTTCAGTAATAGTTCAGTGTCTATATTTTCAATTTACAATTATCTATATTTTCAAGTGATATATAATTTTAAAAATTTTGCAAAGACTGGAGCTAGTCTCAATAGCTGATTTGCCGTCTTCAATGTATACAAATATTGAACCTATCCATTTCCATAGTCGGACGACAAAAGAACTTGGATATATTCTGTGATACTTTCCTGGATCGAGCCTTCTTTCTAATGGAAGGCAATCAGTATCATGCGGCGCAGCAGTGCCTCGAGCAGATCAGACCAGAATTGACGGCATGCACCGAGTACAAGTTTGTCAAGCTGAACATTAAGTTTCATCTATATATGGGGCAGTGCGCTGAGAAGTGAGTACAAGTGATCATGGTATATATATTTCACATGACGTCTCTCTCTCTCTTTAAAGCTTTGATCACATAGACAAGGCTATATCTAGCTTTAAGAAAGCTCTGCGTTTGTCGCGCCTATATGACCACAAGGATCATGAGGCCGAGATACTTCTTAATCTGGGCAAGCTCTTTGCCAGAGACACCTCCATGACGGGCATCGCCAAGAAGTGCTACAATCAGGCCAAGAAGATCTACATCGACTTCAACGACACCCACAGCAAGAAGACGGCCGTCTTCCTAATGGGCAAACTGCTGGCCGACGAGATAACTCCACTCTACATGGCCATGCTGAAGGCTTCTGGTTCGAGGTATTGCGCCTTCTTTAATCTGCGCCAGTGGAAGAATCGCTGTCGTCCGTTCTGGATGATGCTGGGCACTGAAATCATCAAACAGGAGTCGAATAATATCTACTGCCTGCTCGAGGAAGAGAATGAGGATCCAAAGCACGTGGCCGACTTCGTTGACCTGGAGAATGAAACGTTCAAGGTCGAGGAAGGTGACATATTGTGATTCGGCATCGAGACTATATAAAATTGTTATTGTTTGTTAAGTAAACTGGCAAGAAGGCAGCACAGGCATGCACTCAGGGCTGCACTTAAATCTCGCTCCATAGATATATCAATTTCCGTGCAGTGCAGTTTCAGTGCAGTCTTTAGCGCAGCTTTGAGCTAGGCTTTGTTGCGTACAATAAAATGTTTCGATATATTCGCTCGGCAAAAGCAAAAATATGTTCTTCGAATTTCTCCAGCTCTCAGTGACAGTTACAAATTGGTGGCACTAACAATAACCTGGCATCTAGGACGCAGCCACAATTGCAGCAGAAATTTGCCGACTGCGCCGCAACAAATGTTGCTGATGCATGTGGCAAGCGGTTCGTGCAGCGGGTGGCAGCCTTTGTAAATTGGCAATGTAATGCGAGTCGCAATGCAATAAATCCCCACACAACATGTCGGCGAAAAATTCTGAAAACATTTTCGAACTGCATATTTATCATGCGACACACACACACACACATAGGTGTGGACACGCCCCCATATTGCATGGGGGCTGAGCGTATACAGTCACTGGAAAATATTAATAAAACTGAGAATTGCAACAAAGGCTTTGACTTTCGATTGTTGAGGCAGCGGCAATAAAATTGAGCAACTGCAAGTAATTACGCTACATAAATAATATATTAGCTGCAAATTTAGCGTGAATTTAGCGCAGAGCAAAGCGAAGGTTTTATTCAATTAAATTTAATTGGATGTTCCAAGCAAGCGAGAGACAGACAAGGAGCGAGAATGAATGAGTGAGTGAGTCGTTTAAACACAATTCTGCCAAAGTGTTTTGTGAAATATGTATTAAGCACCGTCTACACAGTGTCTTAACTTGCATTATTAAATTATGTAAAAGGAAGCAATTGTTTCCCAAAGACATGCTCCATAATCCTCCATTTTTGGAGTATATTTTGTGGAAACATTTGCTTCCTTTTACATTTTATATTTATTCATATTTTATAATTGATTGATGCATACGCATACAAATTCTATTCTATAACAATTTTCAATTTTAAATATACGATTATATAATAAAAGCACATTAGAAATATAAAAAGAATTAGATAGCTGATTAGAATGAGAGAAGATAAATGAAGGAATGGCGTGAGCAGAACAGATATAGCGTGCTGGAGCTAAAATTTATATGAATATAAATGTATATATATATTAGTGAGCCACGTCTTTCATTTCGAATTCTTATCATTACATCTTAATCTATTGCCATGGTTTTGTATATTGAGGATGGTCGTAAATTAGTCGCCGCTCTGAATGCGTCAAGAGATGGACATCAATACCAAGAGGTGGACAGCAAGCTTGCACAAGGGTATGGAAAAAAAATAATTAAAGTTAATTTGTGTCTTCTACAAACAAAAACCATTTCGGTATCCGAAAGAACCCAAAGTAAATTTTCCTTAATTATAAAAGTGCAAAGTAAATACTGATTCATAATTGTTAAGAACAATTGGCTCACATTATTATTTTTTTTTTTATGGTAATTTACTAAATAAATAAATAAAATAAATTTTGATAAAATTGTAGCTTAGCTTAGAATCCTATATCTCAGTAGATCAAAGATAATTTATTGAATACTTAATAAACTTGTTTCTCAATTAAAATTTGTAGGGGAATGCTGATTTCCATTTCAGAGAACTTTGCCTAAATTCACCATAATATTGACGATATATATTATATATTATTATATACATATATGGATATATGATATATGTAAATAATCTGTAGCACATATATTTTTCAAATTTGTATCAAATTTATTTCTAAATAATTTTTTGATATTTATTAGGTGTTTCCCTATCAATTTTGTATGCGCATTAGAACTTTTTGAATAAATATTATATACAAATATTACATTTCAATAATATCAAATATTTCAAAATTTAATAAAATTAAAAAAAAATTATTATAAATTTTTAAAATTGATTTTAAATTGATTACATCTAATTTTATACTAAATATATACTTAACATTTTATATTCTAGCAAGTGTAAATACTAGTATTTCATAAATAAAACAAATTAATTACCAAAAATAATAATTAAGAAGAATATTAGACATTAACAATTAACCTTCTAAGACTACTTTCCATAATAATAAAAGAAATTTATTCGAATAATTTATTCTTAAGTGAAATGAGGCTCCTGAAATCAAATATGTACTCAAATGAATTTTAGAAGCTTTCGTTTACATGTAAGGTGAGAAAAACTGTTTTTTTTTTTTTTTTTTTTTTTTTTAACTTTTTTTGATAAACATTATTATTTAATTAATTTATTTATTTAGTATGCATATAATGATTTTTTTTTATAAATTAAAATTAAAATGTATTTTATTTAAATATATTTAAAATATAAAAAATATGATTATAACAATTTTTATTTAATTTATTTATTTTACATATAATGATTTTTATTTATAAATTATAATATTATTAAGAATTCACCAATAAAAAAGCTAAAATAATTGGTTGTATTTAAATATATTTAAAATGTTAAGAAATATTTTATATTCATATTTCTGATTATTTTATGTATTTTTTTATGCAAATATTTGCACGAGGGTAAAAACTTTGGCCAGGCAATACCTGAAGGTATTATGGATTTATAACGCTGCAATAATGCGTTGTTGTTTGCCCACAAAGTCAACCCTTTCCTATTTTTGGAAAATATTTTTGTATGTTTTGGCACTGGGTGGAAAAGTTGCCGCTGCTGAGCTGAGCAAAAGTTCGCAAATGAAAACAAATGCCTAAAGTTGCTTAATTAAAATGAAAATAAAAAATGAAAACGAAAAGTGAAATATGGAAACTGGGAAATGGGAAATGGGGAAGTCGGAACTCGGAAATGAAAGGCACTCCATTCGCTACTATTTTTCTGCGAACTTCCTGTGCAACAGCAGTGGCAATTAAATGAAGAATGTGAAGCCAAGGAGTTTAGCCTTTTCGGCAAAGTCCTTGCGGTGAATACACACAAGTGTCACACACACATAATCCTGTGGAATGAAAATCTAATCAAAGCAAAGTTCTATCAAATATATAAGCTCAGACGATGCGCGGCCCAATTCAAACTGAATTACAAAACAGCAAATTAGCCTTAAACTATTAGAAACATTTATGTAAGCTACCTCTGCCACATCCACTGCCCCTGCCACGAACTCTGCCTCAGACACACACACACGGCGTATACGTAACTTTCGTATGATACAGCAATTTGGCTGCCTCGTTCAATAATGTGCTAAAACTTTATACAACTTTGTCAATTAAAACTTTATTGCTCGAGGCGGGCGAGTTTCGCATAGCTCGCGAAATAATACAGCCAGCAGATTGAATTCCAATTTCGAATAGACCTACAAATTATTCTCATTGTATATTAATTGTCCAGCAGAGTATTATTATGAGTTTGTAGCAGCTGCAGCATCGCATTCGGGATTTATGTGACACTAACTGAAGCCTCTAAGCGGGCTTAAATGCTTGCAACTTGGCCAACAACGAATCTCGCAGCGAATGGAAATGTGCTCAATTCATATTTGCAGCAATAGGTAATTCCATTATTGTGAAATAAGATATATAAATATATTATTTATTTTTAAAAAGACAAACTTATTTAAAATACAGCTTGAAACTTCAAATCTTTCTCAGAATATTGCAGCTGGGGATAGAAGGCAAAATAAAAATGAAAATGGCTTCAATGCTTTTCCAAGGAATTCAATACGAACAGTTTTCCAAGTACTTTCCAAACGAACTGTATGAAGGCTTAATCGGGCGTTGAATTTTATTTTTCATGTTCAGGACCACCTCACAAGGTGGATGACTCCCTAATTCATCTTTTGAGCGCACTCTTGTGTGAGCCGATGCGTGAGGGCTCGCATCATCTTAGTGACGAATGATTCGTCTTCGGCAATTGGCTTTGCTTAATTCTCCGAAAACTTTTGATTGTGACTACTAAGAATAGACTGTTTTAAATTACTCCACTGGGACAGTTGTGATTTGATACACGACCATTTGCTTTCAGGTTCTTTTTTGTTGAATTAACTTAATTTCGATTTTAGAGACTTGAACTTATGGCCAGCATAAATTATTCAGCTCACAAATAGAGTTTGTTTGTGAAAATGTGAAATGCAGGTTTATACTAAAAAATACAAAAGTTTTCATTTAAACAGAGTCTGGGAAAGGCGCAACAGGGTAACAGCTTGCATTTCTATATATATAACTTATTTTTACAATTTAATTATTGACTTCACTGGCATATTTCAAAATAGTTTCATATATTTTATATATTTTATGCATTAGTTTAGTTTATTCTTACACTACAAAAAATGTGAATTTTATAACAAAAATCTTATCGGTTGTTTAGATTATTGAAATTGTATGATGAAAGCAACTAAAATTTGATTTTATAATTACAAATCAATTCTTATTTCTTTTTAAAATTATATTTTTTAAAAATGTTAAAAAAAAAGAGCTATTTGCAAGAGTAAATGCAGAATTTATAATTATAATGATGTAATAAATGTAAAGTGTTTGCAATTCATGAAGAAAACGAAATATAATCACAGTTAAAATTAATTGTTTGTTTTTTAATTTATAGAAGGTAAATAATAATTGTTTGTATATGAATTTTTGAAATTTATGAAATTGCAAATCCTGTGAAATCAAGATGATAAATGTAAATATTGAATAATTTAAATTGCCGTCTGTTAAGTCAATCGAATGTGAACTCCAATGTGAGAGATGTTTATGTAGTATAATGCAGCTATTGTTATCTGGAGCAGTCTTGCTTGGCAGCTTCGATAATCCGTGATGAATATGCTTTCATATGAAATGTTTCTTAGTTGTTAGACATGCGCATCACTGTCTGACATTTGCCGCTTGTGATGGTGTCAAAATCTGAAAGTATCCATTGACTATATAAATTTTGGGCTCTTCTGGTCCAGTTCCATCCGGATTTGTTTTCCAGCTAATTGTCAGACAGGGCTCCCCTGGCTGTGGTGCTTTGGGCACAGATATTTCATAGTTTTTTGCATCCTCAGGTCTCAGATTGTTCTGTATGAGAATTAGAGACTGCTCCGACTTACTCCCAGCCACAGCAGCATCCGGCACTATAAATTTGATATTTCATATATCGATATGTCTCTGTGCTTGCCTAGAGCCTCAACTGTTTCTACTCACTTGGATGACTGCAAACAGAGGCGAGCAGCAACAGCCGCAGCAGCAGCAGAGCCATAAACTTGTGCAATGTTTTTGTTGATTTCATAATTTTGATTTTGATTCAGAATTTATAAACAAAGCGCTACAACTGAGCGGAACAGCAGCAACAACAACTAAATGCCAGCTTTAGATTTGTTTTATATACTAGATGCTGCACGCGTCTCTATATATGTAGTTAGGGCACTCGTATTATCAAGCAACGTCTTGAAACAGAGAAATCTCAGCTCGAACTGTGCGAGGTTCGAGTGCTTCAAGTCGAGGCAACTCGAATCGTGCTGCTCTTTGATAATGCTCTCTTTATTCCCCCTCTCTCACTCTCTCTCTCTCTGTCTTTATCTCTCTCTGTCTATGCTGCTCACCTGGCTGAGTGCTTTGTAGTTTGTCTAGCTTATCAACTTGCCGTTAGGCTTGAATGAATCAATTGCTTCCAAGTGTAAATGTACTCTTGTCTGAGCAGAGCTTGTCAGCTCGGGTTGTAAACAAAGAACGTATCAATATCAATTGCTGATAGGCAGCGCACAAAGGAAAATGTGTGTGCCACCAGCTGAGGTCAGAGATTCGGACCACCTACAAACTGGGCGAGCAATTGTGCAATGCAACTGACAATTGATATGCAATTAAGTGACTGTCATACGAATAAATGACTATTATTTGTCTTCAAGTTATAATATATATATATTATATATATATATATTATTAATTTAACGCTTTATGCGATCAAGTCTATATTTGCATTCTGTCTATACGCATATACTAAGCTTGCTTATAATGTATATCTATCAATGGTACTCTTACATTCGTTACATGTTTATATGTATATATATGTATATATATATATATATTATTCTTATTATGTATATCTGTCAATGGTACACTTACATCTACATCCGCTCGAGAATTCGTTACATATTAAATTTAAAATAAACTGTGCTAAAATAATATAACGATTTAAGCTACAATTACAACTGCTTGCTTGTGAATGCATATGAACTGCTTGCTGTCCACTGCTTTCCTTAGCAGTCATTCGTTATTGGCTACTTCAGAAATTTCCCTATAGCTCTGTCGATATCTATCTCTACACGATGTCAATTAAAAGAGCATTACGCGAATGCTTTTTCTCAGGCCGCTGGAGAAAATGTAAACTTCTATTCGTGCGAAGCTTCTGGCTCAGAGCAAAAGCGAGTGCATGTACTGCTTATCGATTTATATTACAAAGTAAAAACAAGAAAACGCTCAACTGTTATTTGCAACCAATGCAAAATACAAAAAGGAACATTTTTCGTTTACACTGCTTGAATATTTGGTATTTCGCGAAAGCGAAAAAATTCATAAAATTAGAAAAATACTAAATTATGTACACTGCTTACGTTGGTTACTGTTTGGTATTTTTACAGTATTTTAAGATTTTTAAAAACAAGTATTTTTAATTTAAACACTTCTGGCAACTCTGCAAAGAACCCACTTCCTTGGCGGCAATTCAAATAATTGTATGAAAACTAAACGATACATATTTCAATAGCAGAATAGTAATGGACAAAAATTGTAGAGAAAATTAAAGTCATAAATAGAGTTATAAAAATATATAAAATATAGTAGTAAGTAAATTATGTATAAGCAAACTCATTCCTTTCTTCTGTATTAATAGTTTATTATTTAATTTGCATTTAATTTATTTAATCTGTAACTTACAGCGAAAAACATTAAACGTATTTGTAAACAAACAAGCTTAATTGTAGTATGTATTTTATGTATTATGTAACTTTAGCAACAATTGTTTATATTATACATTGCAAATAATGGAAACTACATCTAAATCGTTACAAAGTTGGAAAAGTAGTTCTTTGCCATTCGCTCTCTGTAGCATGTGGATGTGGGGAGGGGGGGTCGTGTGGGAGACTGGGCCGTAGGTCTTAAGGACACTTTGAGAATGATTAACAATATATATTAAATAATATACATATGCCAAACAAAATGTCAAATACAAATTATACTAACTTATTTGACTCTGCCCTTGGACGGAAACCGTTGCATACAAAATTGTTATTAACAATTTTAAAGAGGAAAAAATAATAATAATAAGACGAAGAAGAAGAAGAGACTAATTGGCTGCTTCCCTTGTTTAGCACAAACAAATGAAATTGGAAGACAAATGAAAACAATTTGTTTATGCAAATTCCAATTCAATGTGTTGGGTTTCAAACAGAATCTTGAAACTCTTCTATTGGTTTAGTGTTGCGTGAAGTGTCGATTTGTGTTTTCTTGTGTTGTTGCTACAGTACACAGTCTTTGTAATTGTTGTTGTTGTAATTGTTGTTGTTGTGGTTGATGCTGTTGTTGTGTCTCTCTTATTTCAAGTTGATGAACATCTGATCGGATTCGAATGCCGATCTGTGGTTTTAGGTTCCTCCCACTAAACCTCTGTGCTGTGCGTCTGAATGCGAACTTTCTTCACACTTCCGTTGCGGCGCATTGGCGGCGAACTGCCAGATCCCGAATATCCTGGATTTTGTATGCCCAGCGTTGGATCCGGCCGGGGACGTGGCTTTTTCAAGCTGGAACGCAACGGTGAACGGGTCACCGAGTCCAGCGTGGAGCCGTTCGAAACGCTCGTTACAGTCGTGCTCATTGAAGCCACACTGCCTGCCGTTCCGGCTCCGTTTCTTATGCCGCTGTATGGCTTGCCCGAGGCATCGGTCATCGAGACACCGTTGCGACTGCGCGGCTCCTTGAAGCCTGGATTGTTGAACGTGGTGGCACTAGCCGGCGAAGAAGCGTCCAGCGCCATTGTGGGATCGCCACCAGCAGTGCGCGAAAAGATGACATCATACAAGGCGGCAACAAAGAGCGCAATAGATAACACAATCACAACTATCTGCAAGACAAAAGCCAATCAATTTTAATGTCAGCTAATAGTAAACTAAATGAAATTACTCACCTGTATATAGAAGGATATGCCACGCGATATCTTGAAACCGAAACGCTCCTGTTCATCGATTTGCAGTGCAAACAGCACTGTGGCTATTATTGCCAATAATCCTGGAAAGCAAAAATAAATAATGTTGGTAAATAGAGTGAGCTTTTTGGGTGTATAATTAACAATCTATTCTTACCGCCCAGCAGGGCCAATATCAGTTTGACAATGACCAGCGATGTGTAGGACATAACCACCTTGTCCCTCGAAGAGATCATCGCATGTTGAATCACCGACATAATGCAGAAGATGCCCAGCACAGCGCAGCTGCCAACTGCCAAGAGTCCGCTGATAAATACTGCATCTGAAATTAGTAATTGGAATATCGATTGATTAATTAATAAAATTAGAAAAGATTAGAATCATTAAAGCATTAACATGAAGTACATTCAAGTGAATTCAATTGTATTTCCTTTTTCATATCCATGAACTCATTGTTGAAGCAATGTAAATTTAATAATAAAAATAATAAAAAAAACCGATAGACTCTTTTTCCCTTTTTGGGAACAGCGTCTAAATAGGACGTATTATCAATTAATATATTAAAAGAGTATTGTGAACAATAGTAATTAATTAAATATTTTAGTACAAACAAATTTATTATAATTCATATTTTAAAAGAGTATTTTGAAGAACAGTAATTAATAAAATATATTAATATAAAATGATTTATTATTATTAATATATTAAAAAAGAGTATTTTGAAGAATAGTAATTAATTCAATTTTTTAAAATGTTTTGTCAACTTTAGCTAACATTTTTTATAAGAACATGAAAATTTGATTTGGATACGAGTTATTTAGGTATTTAAGAAATTGTATATCTAAATAATTTTAATTTTATAGATAAATAAATAATTTAAAAAAATAAATAATAAGTAAATAGAAGAGCTAGGAAGGAATAAACTAAGAATTATATTGGAGCTCGCACAGCCTAATAACCTTAATAAATATTTCATAGTCTTAATACAAGTCTTGATTGATTTTATTCGCATTCCCAAAATAGTTAACAAATGTACTCACTGCTCAGCCGGAACTTGGAGACATCGTTGCCGCATTTCTCGCGATTGTAAGTCAGTTGTTTGCACACTTTGAAGGGGCCAAAATAGCCGCGATCGTAGTCATAGCCACCTGTGGAGAGAGAGAACAGTTTGTAAGACATTCACATATATCCAATGAAACACTTTATTAGCACTCACCAGATGGACTGTCGTAGTAACCCCAAATGGGTATGCCAATGGCGACAGAGGCCAAAGCGAAGCACACAAATCCCAAGCAGGTCACCCCAGCAACATAAAGTGTCGACGTGGCCATATTTTGCTGTACAGCATAACGACTGACGATACCCTGCTAGTGTATGCCCGCTAAAGACTGAGATCCAGGGTATCCAAGTGCCAACTGCTGCAAAGAGAGAGAGTAAAACATAATGCTATAGTAAATATGTACTCAACTTTCAGCTGCTGCAAGATATTTCAAAAGTAAACAACAATTCTTTTCTCTCAATTAAACAGTTGTATATCTATATTATATATATTATATGACATGTCATAGATGTATTCGCTTTGACTTGGACCCAAACTCAATGACAATCATTCGCAGCGTTCACTCATTTGGCTGATTATGCAGTCATTTCCCCGCCCAGCGTGGGTGGCCAGGCCAAGGCATAATAATCCAATATTTGGCATTGTGATTATACTAGAGCAGCCAGCACAAAGTGGGCCCACTTGGCACATATGTATGTATGTAGGTCTGACAAGGCCCATAAGTCAGTTGACGAACAATTAGATCTCATTCATACATAAAGAGCTACTTGCCGCTGACCTTGAAATGCGGAAAAGCTCTCGCAGAAGTGACTCGAGTCAGCTCATTGTGCGATATGGAGATGCCTCGATACACACGCCCATATCGGCATTGGCGTGTGTGGGCAGATGGGTTCGTGTATGGCTTGTGCATTTGACAGATAACTGAACTTGAATTTAGCCAGAGAATATGGCACAGTTGTCTCTGACAGCCCAGCAACAACTGTGGATTCGTGGCAAATATTTGCGCTTTTCAGTAAACCGTTTTAATTTCCTGCCATTAAATGCCAATTAAAAAGCAGCTGAAATTGATCTGTCTCTCAATATCCGAGGCAATCAATCAAAGTTTTATTGACTAGCAGCTATTTATGAAGTGCAACGTAAGCGTTTCTACGATTTAAATTGACATACTCGTACATGTGATCACATTTAAGCTATTTTTAATTACATATAGAAGAGTATTTCAGGCGTATAGTATCAGAGTAGAAGTTACCAAAACTCTGTATAGCGCTGCTGTATAATTAGGCATTCAAATATCTTTTATATATCTTTGTAGAAAAGTACATCAAACTACTGTAAAACAAGTTGATTTTATAGTTATTTAGAAGAGGTCTTCAAATTCTTATACATAAATGCAAAATCGATAACCAATAAACAAAAACATAAAACATTAGAAACGCGATCCGTTACGGTCTTTAAATAAAACCAAATCTTAAATATACTTTTAACAAATCTTCAAATATACCAAATCTTAGGTACATCTTTAACAAATCATTTGTCTACATATGCTTATGGTATAATAAATTATATTCGCATCTTCAGGTTTGGCCCCCAGCTACGTTTTTTTCCGTTCTCTGACCTGAAGAGAATAATCTACTTGAAGAAATTTAGCACCGATGAAGAGGAAATCGCTGAAATTGAGGCAAATTTTGAATTTGATAGATAAAACGTACTTTTAACAATAATATTGAATAATTACAAATTCCTCATCAAATTTATTGTCTATCTTAGCATAAGAACTTGTCAAAACTGTTCTCTTAAAAGTGTGAATTTTGCAGAATTTTGCAGAATTTTACCAGCTTTGGTTACTGAGATTGCAGAAGGTAAGGCCAAAAAACAAAGAAACAACTAGAGAGACATATAGGCCTCATTTCAACAGATTTGCCTCATATCTGTTTCTTTTCACTATTAATCAAATTTGTCAATATTTTCACTAGGCGTGAATGCATGATACAGAGCTAAATTCATCACCCGATTCCCCTGATTTTAAAGACATAATCGCATATAAAAAGAATCTAAATTAAGTTCAAATTCACAGAAGTTGAAACTCTGATATTAATTAATATGTACATTGTACAACATTTTTGTTATCTTCCTTAAATCTGCTCAAATTGATTCTATTTACTATCAGACTGATGTGAATAGTCAACAATTTTTGAATGTATGTATTTCCATTCATATAAAAGACAAAAATAAGAATCGAAATGAAGTGGAAAAGTTGTATTTCTGTAATCACTTAGATAAAATTTGTATTATCTACCTTAACTCAACTCAAATTAATCAAGCTAAAGTCATCTATGTATTATCTTTCTTATAGAGTTTTATGCGAAAAAAAGAACATTTCATGCTTTATGAATAGGAATTAAATTCCCAAAAAACAGCAAAAATTATATGAAACAGTTAAGCAATTGCATTTTTCAGAGCATCTGGATAGTCAACAACAAACCAAACGGTGCTCTCACTCCCGTCTAGATTTAATCTCTCTTGGTATATAAACTTCTTCTATGATGAACTTACTTATTACACCATTATACAATAGACTAATAAACTCGGTTATAGCCTAAACATAGGGCGTTGAACAAAATCTTTTTATTAAGTTCTCTGCGCTCTCAATGACATAATGAGGAAAAAACTAGTGCGAAACTAAAGATGACAAAGCCGATACAACAATAGAGACAACAACAACAACAACAACATGAAGAAAACCAAGAAGCGCCAAGAAATTGTAGACTCGATTGCCAAACGAGAACGGGTGTCCGGCGTTGCGCGGCATCGCTGTTTGTTGCTCTTAGCGGTAAATCGAGAACCAGCCAGACAGCCGACTACCGACTGCTAGATAACGCAACCAGCCAGAGCCAGAGCCAGAGCCAGAGCCAGAGAGCCAACAGCAGCAGCAGAGGCAATAAAGTGAATGCAAAAAGTCAGGCGAGCTTCTTAAATTACTAGGCGAAAGACACGCCGTTGGTTCTGCTTCTCGGTTCGGTTCGGTTCGGTTGGAAAGCCCCTTGTATGGTCGCTTGAGTGGAACCATCAGCTATAATAGCTGTGTGTGTGGTGTTCCACTTAGCTCTGAGGGCAGCCGGCAACAGGTTGTCGAATTTCGAAAAGTTCTCTCTCCTTCAATGCTGGAAAATGTTTGTGTTTTTTCCTTCTCTTTGCCATCAAAACATATGACAAGTTGGTCAATGCTCAGATCAATAGATAAGCGGGCATAGCCGGCGGCCTGCGCTTGCCCTGGGCTAGTTCCTCCTTGAGTTCCCGTCGAAGCCAACAAATGAACTTTTACCAATTGTGTCACGACTTTCAACTTGCATAAATTTTCAAGCTCCTCTGCCAGAGCCAGAGCCAGAGCCAGAGGGAGGGCCGAATCATGTTGGGCACTCGTTCCTGCCGTCGACTTTGTCGCTTGTGTGTGTGGGCATCGAGGGCAGTTTATAGTTTATAGTTTATAGTGCTGCTGGCCATTTGATATTCTATTTCGTTCTCACTCTCTCCCTCTCTTCTCTCTTTGTGTTAATCCGCGCGTGATTCAGAGGTGCCGTGCATACATTTATGTTTATATGATTTACACGCTGGCGCGTTGGTGTCAAGAGATCCAGCGAACAAGGCGACAGACAGACAGACGAATGGATAGACAGTCAACTGAAGCATGTAGGCAAGTAGATGCTGCTTATTGAGTAGCCAACACGTTTTTTTCTTTTCTTTAAGCCAGGTAATTGTCAGCGTGCCATTGGCTATGCCGGCATATGCCGACCACATCGTGTGGGCTGCCGATATCGTGCCACGGACAGCAGTCAGTCCCCCAGCCCCATAAATTATAGCCTACATTAACACCAAGTACATCTCCAAGCATGTCCAATTCAGGTATTCTTTATCCTGATAAACCCGCTTGGCCTAAGCAAAGAAAATTAATTTCAAACACTTTTCATTCCATTTAATACTCGTTCACTAGTTAAAGAGGGTATATTATTTCCCTTATCCCTATAATTCTTTGGAATAAGCAAATTTAACAAGAAAGTTCTTCTTCTTCTTTGTAGATTCTTCAACAATTCGCAGTCATATTATATCTACAGTTCTAGAGCTATAATCGAATCATTTTAGAAGTTTATGAGTTTTGAGCTCAGTCAAAGATAAAACTATAAGTTATATACAAATACAATCTATATTGATTTTGTAATATCCGTAGCTGTTATTGAGCGAGTATTAGAAAGTCAGTAGCGTTCACCTGCAACGTTCTCACTTGTTTAAGAATTCTTATTAGTCATTGCTTTTGGCCATTAAGAGAAAATTAATTTACATTCAGGGAAATCAGGTCGCCTTAATAAAGTAATCGGAGCAACAACCCTAAAAGCCCGCCACTTAATCAAATGCCAAATGCCAAATCTGTTAGCCAAATGCTCAGGCCTTTGTACAAAGGGTAACTTTTGTAACTAATGAAAAGTCGCCTTTCCGCGGAAATTAGGTCAGCAAATAGGAAAAGCGGGCGGGCAAACAGGAAATTTACTTCAATTTGTCGGTCTGGCGCGGAATCAAATGGCAAAACGTGTCGCAGTCACCCACTAAAACTACGACTCGGACTCGCACTCAGACTCGAACTCTATTTTATTATTATTGTATATACCCTCGAAAATGGAGCGCTGCCCCCGCTTAGAAGCTAAAGCGATTTATTGATTTTCGCCAGAATCGTGCCCTGTTCATTGTTTGGCTACAGTTGGCAACGCGACTTGGCCATTGCTAACGCCTCCCAGCCCAAATAGACAGCCCAACTGCTATTGCACTTGTTGCCATGGCGAAGTGCACCAAACTTTTTAGGCCACAACAGTAAGCAACAACAACAAATGCCAACAACAACAACAACAATTGCCACAGCAACAGTGCAGCAAAATGTGCTTGGAAAACTTTGTGTAAATTGGGCTCAGTGGAAAATGTCCGTTTGCGGCTATTTGGCAAAGCACTTAAAGGTTCAAAGGGCAAGCACTAATGTGCAGCAGCTGCTTGACAAAAGCTGCTCCTAATTGAGTTACATAGCAGCTAACTAAATCATTTACAAGTTGATCTTATCCCACAAGTGCCCATGAGTGTCTATACTTATATATCGCTCTCTTATATATGTACATAGCTGTCTCTTATAAGTGCCTCTACTCGTGCAACGTTGCCGAAATTCACTTTGCGAATATATTGCCTAAAGTGAAACGTCAAAGCTGAGATGTTGTTTATGCACACTAAACCCAGTTTTTATATTAACTCATTTCATGCTCATAATAATAATTGTTGCAAGCATTAAAAAATAGTTGAGTTTTAGTGTTGCTTGCAATGTTTGCTACCAATAGTATTCAATAAACATATATATGTACCTCTACTTAGACAGTGCAACTAGATACAGTCGATAAACATTATCGATAATTTGACAACCGATAAAGCGATAAATCACAAACATAGGTATAATAATAATAATTTAATTTAAGCATATATTTTACTGTCTTCGTTAATTCGTTTTATATTTATTATAAATTAATATAAATCATTTTTTTTTTAATTATAAAAAGTTTATAATGAAATCTCTTCAAATTCGCAATGCAAAACAAAATTGATTAGTTAAACTACTATTTTAAATAGCATTACTAATATGTTCGAAAATGAGTTCTTTTCCTAGAATACTTTTTAACACTTTTAACAATTTTTAAATATTTTTTAACACATGATACTCAGAACAGTCTCTCTTTGCTCTATTGTATTTGAGTTTGGATAACTCGGTAATCAATATAAATAAAAAAACATCTAGCTATGTTATTTAATTGCCCTTAACGAATATGAAATACAAATGATTATGCATATGCTTATTATCATCAAATTAATTATTTAAACTCTAAGATTTTTATTTTTTTTTTTTATTTATATTGATTATTATTATTTTACTTATTATTTTATTTGTCTCATCAAATGAAAATCTCATGTAATTCTCATTCCCTGAAATTACACTTTATTTTCAAACTTTTCAACTATTCTCCCGAGATGTGAGAGGGAACCCACATCTCAGAGATAAGCATCAAGCTGAGCTAAGCTCAAATTTCAGTTGACAGCATTCAGAATTTATTCCCATTTACTAATTAGCTTCTATTTATATTATGTTTACAGTTTGTTCAAGTATTTAAATACGTTTTACTGCAAAGCTTCACTTGAAACATATTCCCTCTCTACTTAAAGATGGCAGCAATAGATTTAGCAAGCAACAGCGCTGTTGCCAAACTTCACCTGCCTCTGCTGTATATAACATTAACTAATAAATCGTCGCAGACCGCTAACCACCAACCGCCAACCACCAACCGCCAACCACCAAGCACCAACCGCTAACCGGCCGGCATCTCCACCTGTTTTTTAGTTGGGCAGTTGGCTAGCTCTGGGCATTAGACAGCATGCAAAATTATGGCCAGAAAAAAAAAGGCTAGTAATGAAACGCTGAGCGAACAGCGAGCAGCCTGGATGCATTAGCTATGCATCGACATGGATACGTTCTGCTAACTCTGTGTAGCCTGCATTCAGCACTAGAAATGCAGAACTGGAGACTGTGCAGTTGCCGCCTGAAGCCTCTTGTTGCACTTTCTATTTGTTAAGCCAACGAACCATATGTGGCAAATACACACTCACACACACATGCACGCTTACTACGTCCCCAATGCATTGGCCACTTTAGCTAATGACTTTATTGAATCGAGCTGAAACGAGCCGAGGCCGAGCGTCTCTTGACTCTTCGTGTGACTTTTGCCTATCAAGCGCAGAATTAGCGCGAACAAATTAAATGAAAATACAACGGGCCACCAACGACATCGTTATTATCACTATCATCATCATCATCATCATCATTATTATCGCCCAAGGGGTGCCAGGGTGGTGAGCAGGTGGAGTGCAAAGCACTATAACTGTTCTCAATTTCATTCTTTTCGCTCATAATATACGTGACTGCTTTAAAAAGATAAACATAATCGATATGAGTGAGAGTTGTTCTATATAGGTTAATGTAAAGAGACTCTCTAAAAGCTTGATAATTATCCATTTAAAAAGCACTTTTAATAATAATACTAATGAATCTTTAAATAATTAAAATATTAATATTTACAATTTTTCTTTGCTGCAAATAATAATAATAATAACAATAATAATAATAATAACAATAACAATGATGAGATAGTAATAATGCTTATGATACCAAGAATCTTATTAATCTAAAGAATATATAATTTATGCTATAATAATTTTACTAATGGAAATAATATATGATAAACAGAGATTTATGGAAAGTTTATTTATTAAGATAAAATTGATAATAATTAAAACGTGTTAGAGATCTAACAAATTATCATATGAGAACTGAAAAAAATAATATAAAACATTATTAAATATAAATATTATATAAAGAACAACAATTCTAATATTATTAATACTAATTGAAATAATTTAACAATAATTAGCAATGCAATAAAAATACAATAATAATAGCAATACTAAGAAACTAATAAAGAAAAAAAGAAAAATAACTAAATAGAATTCTTCAGAATGTCCCATTTAAAGAACAGAAACCATTTCACATAAAATTAATCATATATTATGTAGTTAATGTGCGCAAAAACAGTTAGCAAAAAAACAGTTCTAAAGACAACTGACAGAGCTAAAGAACGGAGAGAGAACGGGCCAGCTGTATGAGGCAGCCAACATGTGACAGATACAACAGCCATTGTCAGCGAGAGACACAAATGTTGGCAAGCAGCACAAACAAATGAGGCAGGCATCCAGCGTAGAGGCACTGTGCCAGAGCAGATAGATAGCGTTATATACTAGCAGTTGGATGGGGCTTGTCATACGCTTGCCGGCAGGGCGTTGGCAGGTTGATTGTATACACAACTTGCATACTTTTTGTCCAAGTTGTCATAATGAAAGATAAATACTTGCAACGCAAAGTTTAGACAATCGGTGGACATCATTTATATACAAATATGCATACAATATATATACTATATATTTATGTGTATATGTACATTTATAATGCGCATTTACATCCACTTGTGGGCAAACGAAGGGCGCCCTAGACGCAGCTGCAACTCTTTCTATTCAAACCCTAAAAAGCATTTAAGACAAACTTTCACCAAAAATGAACAAGCTGCGTTTTAGAGAGTCGAATAAGAGATACTACGTAGTCTGAGACAGGACTAAATTTACAAATTTAGTAAGATAAATGAATGCTCAAAGAGTAAGGCATCAGTATCCATTGATATACAGTGTATAAAGCATAGAATCAATGAATCTACCGCTGCAAAGTTTGTGGTTGAAAACTGTCTTGGTCTCATTTTTTAGTTTTTATCAAATAATTATAAAAAATATTTTAAAAATAAATGAATTGATTGTAATAGTTCAAACATCACACTAACAACCTGCGTTTAAATTTTTAGGATATTGCCAATAGTTCAGCTTTCATAGCCCAACAAACTTTTTTTAAGGTGCTGGTTGAAATAAGCTGTGAGCCACTGTACCTCTAAACCAATTTTGGAAAATTGTATAGAAGTGCATTTCATTACAAATTTATTTACTTTATAAATATTAAGTCAAATATTATTACTCTCCCCACAATTATTTGTACAATATTTTTAATTAGTTAAAAATATATTATTTTCACTTAAAATATACATATGTATAATACATATATATTGAATTACCATTAAAAAAGCACCAAGCTTTATTGATAAATAAATATACTTAGATAAATATAAATTAAAAAAATTTAAATAATTTAAGGAAATTAAAAAAAAATTTATATAAATTATATAAATTTAAAGAAAGTAAGTATCTCAATATCTGTTAAGTGATGTATTGTTATTCGTTCTTCAATTACCTGTATATTTTCACACAATTTAAAAAATTCCACTATATTTAATTTATTGTTAGTATTATTATTCTTAAATAAAGCTACAATAATAAATGGCAGATATAGTTGATTTATTCAGTAGTTATATATTTATATATTTTGTATACTCTCTTTACACTTTACTCAACAGGGTATCTAAGTCAATAATAGCCAAAGAACTGAAGATATCACAAAGTAAAAGTTTTCACGATGCAACGAAACGTGAAAATCGAATAAGAAAAGAGAATAGACTGAACAGAGCCAAGCCACAGACTCACAGACTCACAGAGTCACAGAGTCGCAGAGTCGGGGCCCATCATCAGACGTCAACAGCTTCCGTAACGCAACAAATGTGGTAACTACAAATCAAACAAGAACAGCCACAATTATTTAAAACAACATAACCGACAACTGTGCGTTGACTGACTGAGCTCGGCTTGGGCTATAGTTCACATTCCCCATACACAATGCCCCAACGTTTCGCTGCCTGCCCCCCTCTCTCTTCATGTCGCATATGAAGTGACCTACTTCCATGGCACGGCAGCCTTTGGCTGCTACCTAAGTCCCAGTTGCTGGATGTCGTCTTTGACTGTGGATTAGCGAGCGTGTGCTTAGAGCTTGAGAACCTTGCTTGAGATCTTTGCATTTGTGCCGCTATCACATGCTGGCACAGGAAGAGCACAAGCAACAACAACTTGGACTTGGACTACGCAGCTTAATCAAATACTAATTCTTGTTTCTTTTCACCGGAAGTTGTTGCCATTTTTATAATTAACAACAAGAGCTCTTAGAATGGGCTTAGGCCTGAAAGCTCAGTTAAACGTTGGCTGCTTTCAATACTCTCAAGTGAATATGCATTTATACATTTATATAAAGCAGAGTCAAAGAGCTCTAGTAACTTGTTAAAGCCAGGCACAGTGAAGTAGAAGATAAATGAAAATAAAAAATAAAGTTTTTGCAAACTATATTTAAGTAATTTATATATGTATATTATTAGTATTAGTAAGATGCATTTATATATATTTCTATATATTTTAATATAATTTTTATATTTTAATTTATAATTTACCCTTTAACAACATTTCGTACAAGACAGAAAAATATTTCTAACAAAATATATTTGGCCTGTGAAAACTTTGCCTACCTTGATAAACCGGTATATTTTAATTATATATATTTATATTTGAAAGGCCAAAGAATATGTCGAGGTCAAGAGAAGTCTATAAAAACTTGTTACAAAAAATAAATATTAAATAAATAAAATTGAGTAAAAATTTTAATAATAAAGAAATATATAAAAAAAATATATTGCATAAATTTCTGTATAAAAAATATATAAATATATTTCTTTAAAAAATATATTGCATAAATTTCTTTATTATTTAAATTTTTACTCAATTTTATTTATTTAATATATATTTTTGCAGCTTTATTGTAGTTAAGTAACAAACTCCACAAGACATAAATATATGTATATAATTTAGTAAACATTTGCCATGAGTAAATATATTCAATACATTTAATTAGGCAAACATTTAATAAATAAATATATAAATTCAATATATATAATTTAGTAACAATTGTTAGTAAAACATACCATCAAAAATAAATATATTCGATTAATATAACTAAGTAGCACTTTCCAAAATAGATAAATATATATAATTTAGCAAACATTTTCCATAGCTTAATGTATTCAATATTAGGCACAATTTTGTTAAATAAATAAAACTATTCAATAAATATAATTCAGTAACAATTTGCAATAACAAAATATACTCTGTAAATAGAACTTGGGAAAGATTTAAATATAAACATATCAATTTCCCAGAGCATTCAGTTTGCTTCCCATAGTTAAAGCACGTGATCTATCAACTTTTATCGAAATGCATCTAAACTAATTGCTAATCGTTATCTCAACACGTCGCTTGTTTCATGTGTATGAAATTCGAGTACTTTGCAGTTTATTAGAGAACAACCAACAACAAATACAAAAGACTTGAAATGAACAAGGGCAGGACTTCAAGAGCAGCACAGGTCGACATGAGCTTAACACCTGCCAGGCAACGTGTAAAAGATTTCAACTTTGATAAGACTTTTTCAGTAGCCTCAAAACACGGCTCGTTTACACTGTTTGTTGATGTGTGTGTAAATTGAAGAGGTTTCTCTCTATTTGTGAACATCGAAAGTGTATTTGAATATAATGCCAGTTGTAAGCTAATTAAAGTTATTGTATATTATTTGTATATGATTTGTTTATATACATAAATAAATTCCACTGTGCATATCCTAGCCTTCATTGAATAAAAAACATGTTTAGACTCCCACACGCTGGAAATATGATGATCATAATCAAGCTTATATATATGTATATATTTATATATAAACAAGTTTTCATTGTGTGTTTGCACAGCAAACAAGAAACTAATGAGAATGAGACCGGTCGGCTGACAGAACTTGTCGATACTTATCTATATATCAAATAGAGTGTGTGTGTGTGTATAATAGTATTACAAGAAAGAAAGAAGGTATTTTGTTTGTCATTTGCACAATAATTCGATAAAAAATAACTTTTGAATGAGGATTGAGTCAGCAGCGGCATCTTCTGGTTGCTGCCCTCTTAATGTAATTCAATTTATGCCTTTTCAGTTGTCAGTTATTGAACCGGTTGTTGCTATTGTCTCTCATATTCGCAACGTGCTTTTTGGCATAGCCACACACACACACACACACGCACAGCAATATTTTAATTTTATTAATGCGTCTGTTACCCCTTGCATATGCTCTCTCTGGCGGCTTACATTGCGTATACATAATTTGCCCGTGGGACTCGTGAGCATAAAAAATTCCAAAACAAAACAAAAAATAATAATAAAAAGGCTGGAATGGCGTTCAGGTTAACAACCTTGACCGCGAATATCTGAGCAGAGTGAGAACTCACATTTGAATTTAATTTTGCTTAAGGCAAAATATTTCTGTGTATCTTCAAATGTTTGACTACAGTTTGTCATTCTTAATTACTTGAATTATTAAATACTTTTTCAGGTAAACTGCATTAATATGTTATTATTTGGTATAATATTCGATTACACGTTATGTAATATGTAGAATAAAGTATATTATTTATTATGTGTTTATTTCAATAAATAGATTATACAATGTAATTGTATAAACTTTTCTATGTGGACAGTCATTTTGTGAATTTCCTATTTTATTTAAAAAATAATAATAATAATAATAATGCACTTATATTTATTTATTATCGATTTATGATACATTGTAGTAATATTTCGAATTATATAATCTATTAGCGTATAACTTGATAAGCTTCATTAGGCCTGCTTACAACATTCAATCAATCTATTAGAGCTTTCTCGTTTATAAATGCAGAATAAATTATATGAACAATGGGAAACATCCAGTTGATAAACTAATAAATAATTGAAGAATTCAATAATAAATGCATTTATCATTCATAACGTCTAAAGGTATCTAAGTAGGGGCAGTTATAAGATACCTAGAAATAACCTTAATAATGAGAACATTCGCATGAGAAATGAATTATGTTTTTCTTATAGTATCGACTTATATCGAGATTAACATGAGACAGAGTACAATACAATATGATACACAGACTGAAATTCCTTTAAATTAAATCATTTTCAGATTTAAAACAGTTGTTAGCCCCAAATGCCAGATCTAGCTCGCAACTCTTGAATATTTACTCGTATAGTCATCAATTAAAAACTGTAGAAAATATATAATATTTTTCTATACAATTTTATACAATTATGTGAAATTAGCTAAATAAGCTTCACATATTTCTACAATATCCAAGTAATATTGATATTACAATTAGACTTCTTATATTCTAAATGGAAGGTATCTTTAGTTTCCTCATTCTGGAGCAGAGCTACCTCACTGCTTGCTACTGTTGCAACATCGCATTGTGCTTGAAACTATTTGTTAGTTATGTTGGGTAGGGTCATAGATCGAAACTCATTAGTTAAAGCAATCAACGCGATCTTCACACACAGAATCAACGAAAAATGTTTGGAAAGGTCGAACAAAGTCGCAGAACTTGCGCAACAAAATAAATTTGTGCAAGCAAATGAAATTGCTGTTGGTTCAAGTATTCGACTATTTGGGTATTCGATTATTCAAAGTATTCAAAGAGTAAGAGAGCATATCAAGTACTCACGATGTACGCAAAGTTTCAACTTCTACCCATCTCACTAATAGGGTCAATTGTACAATTAATTTATAATTTTCCATAAGCTGTTGATTGTTGTTGTTGGCACAGTGCCAAGCATTCTGGATTGGCGGCATATTCTATATATTTTATTTACTTTGCAATTGTTGATTCCTATTAGAGGAGGTAATAATTTATGCCATTGAGTATGCCATATATGTTATTGATCAAATTTAACTGGCTTAGTTTTTTTTTATTTATCCAAATATTCTCAAGTAATATTGTTGGATACTGAAAGAAAAAACTTTCTTTATATAGATAAAATAAATACTCTTTTTATATCGGATACTAGACTATTGAACATCTCTACTGATTTGAATTTTAGAATGGGTTCATTCATAAGTCTGATCACACCTACATATATTCATATATATACAGTTTTATTTATGAAAATAGTTTCGTTTAAAAATTAAAAATAAAACCATTAGTAAATAAGTACCATTAAAAATTAAAACAGAGACTTCGAATTTATAGATTTAGATAGGTATTACGGATACGCAGATTTTTTATTTTTAGATTTTGGATACCACGCCCCCGACGCCTCTATCATACAAAAAACGCATTTTAAATACTAGAGACTTGAAAGTTCTGAAAGTTTCATGAAGATCATCCATCTAGAAATGGAGTTATAAGCGTCTAAAATATAGTTTTTTTGCAGGGTTCAGGGTATCTCGCAGTCGAGCCGTCTCGTCTAGAGCTTTCTTACATGTTATTTTTATGAGCGACAAAAGGTTGTTAAATAACAAGCCCTGAAGTAAACAAAAATTAAATTTACAAAGAATATTTTCATTTTAAAAATATTGTTTATCACTCAATTTTATTGTCCCATATTGAGTATTTAGTTACACTATTATTAACAACTTTTTATTTCATAGCTCATATTAGTTTTCGTTTTTTTGTTTTTCTGTTTTCTCCAACCTTTTCCAATTTGTCACGATTTTTTGCGTTCACCTCTGTCTGTCGTGATTCACGCAATTTCTAGAGTTTCCAATTTGATGACACTCGCGCTGTGCCAATCCCAATCCTCATAGCTATAAACGCTGCTATCGTTCGACTACTGCATACAAATCGTTGATATTTAATGTGTTATTATACTATATATTATATCATTTATAAGGCGAATTATATATATGTGAATACCTTCAAATAATATATATATAATCTGTATTCAATTCAACTGTATTTAATTTGTATAAGTGCACTCAACTGCATAAGGAGTATCTTGTAGTCGGTCTGCATTGAGTAAATCTTGTGATTTGATTAGTGAACTAACTCTCTAAATAATTGGTATGCAATTCAATTGTTTCTGAGATGTTTAACAATTTGACTTTATGATTAGTTCCGCCAAGGCGTTATACGATTTGATAAGGGCTTAATTGACAATGCTAAGACATTATTTATAAATTAATTAACGTTATTTGATTGCTAGTACAATCAAAATTACATTTTTTTTTTGCTTACCTAAAAGCTTTATATATACATATTTACTTATATTTATAGTGAAATTTAATGATTCACCTCAATAGGTAATGCAGTCACTTTTATAGAACCCAACTAATTTCCTGTCTGCAAATCAATTTCAATTTGTTGTTATTGTTATTGTTGCTGCGCTTAGTTTTAAATTGAATGCCAGAAGCTTTCTACCTTTTCCCCAATAGAGAAGAACAATAAAACGAAATTGTATAAGAGAAGAATCGCTGAACCGCAGCCTGTTTAATGCACAGCTGCATTTCACCTCGCCTCCTCATCTCCCCTACACTCTTCACGCAGCGCACTTAAATAGCTGCATAAATATCAATTATAAAGCAGAGAATGCAGCAAATAAAGCTAATATGCTCAGAGATAGAAGCTACACCAGCAATGTTAGCATTGAGCCCGATGCTTCAAAACTCAATTACCGGTCACTTAATTACGAATCTTGCACAAAATGAGAGAGACTCCAACTACAAATACAGCTACAACTACAGCTAGAGTTAGACTTCGAGCGGGAGCAGGAGAGAGAGTGAGCGCGAGTGAGCGCGGGATCGTGAGAGCATATTTAAAAATTTGCATTCAACAAGTTGAGCGTTGAGCCGCCTCTCAGTTTATATGGCCCTGAAGCTGACGCCCAAGCTGACAGCACATTGCATGCGTGCCGCAGCTTTCGTCTGCCCTCTCTCTTTTGCTCATCACATTCGCACAAAAGCTGGCCACGCAACTGTGACGCGTTCTGCTGCTGCTGCTGCTTCTGTTGTTGTTGTTGTTATTGTTGCGGGTATTTAGCCAGTCAACCAAAGCTTTTTAACCTTCTCTTCGCTCTCTCAGGTTATGTAAATATTTCAACGCAAACGTTTTATGCATATATGTATATGTATGTATATGCTTATTTGTGTGCGTGTTTACATGTCATATAGCTGGGTGTGGGCGTGGTAGACTCGAAGCATTCTTTCACTATGCAGCGCAGACAAATTTCGTTTTTTGTTTTTTCTTTTTTCGGGTCTCAATAATTTTGTCGTAGTTTTATTCATTGGAAGAAGCGCAGTGAATAAAACGAGTGAAACAAAAGCAAAAACAGTAACCAGTTTCGTCTGCATTGTTGTTGGCCTGGCTGTGACGGCAACGGCAACGGCGACGGCTACGGCGACGTCGACTTCGACTGCGGCAGGGCTAACGGTGCTTAACGTCACCTACTTTTTACTCAGTTTTTGGTAAATAAAATACCTCAACGGCATGCGGCAGTGTATGTAAGTGTGTGTATGTATGCATGTGTATGTGTATATCTAACAGTTAAACCGGTTTTTACAAATTGTGAATTGAAAACGAAATGATTTTTATTTCATATTACCATTGAAAATGTGTGCGAAGGGTATAATGAGCAAGGAAAAAAAAGAATAGGAATAACTTAAGACATGCGGATAATAAATAAGGAATCCCTTAATAAATACAAATTACAAAATAAGGTGAAAGGAAGAGAAATACCTGCAGGGTATCTTCTAGTCTGTCATCATTTTACTATGCCACTTTTACTTGTTAATAGAGACCAAGTTGAGTGGCCCCGCTGTCTTTTGGCCAAGTTAACTTGGCCCAAAGGCCTCTATTCTGATATTCAACCTCCTGGGCAGATTCCGTTTATTGTCTATCCCAAACACACACATTTGATGTGCCTGTAGCTCTTTGATTTGCATTTGCATATTACTTAAATAGCTCTACGACATATTTCCCGTAATTTCAGTGATAAGACACTCAGACGTGCCCAAACACAAATTTTTTGTAGCCGGAAAAAACGATGAACTGAACTTTATCTTGTTTTTCTTGTTTCTCTATCAGCTGCAGAACGCGTCTCACGGCCAACACCTTAAGATTCTATACTCTGTGAACTTTGTATGCTAATGGATATATTGTTTTTAAAAATTATTATTAAGACTGAGTGGACAGCCTTTGAAATGCATCTCTCTAAAACTTGTTGACGATAGATGAACGAAATTAGCTTGATTGATGGACTGTTATAAGTGAAATTTTATGAGTAATGGATATGTGAAGTATAGTTGAAAATCTATAAAACATTCAAAAAGTTATTTAAAAACAGTTTTCTTTATTTTATATTCATTAAAGTTTCAAAGAACATGTTATATGTAGAAGAGATTATCAGAGTAATGATACTTTAGGGTCGTCTTATATATACCTTTCAGAATAAATTCATTTTTCATTTGATCAGTTCACAGTGAAATCTTAAGAAAAGTAGAAAGCTTTATAGATATTTATTTGTTAACTGATATCTGTTTTCAAGACTTGTGTTGCTCTATATATGTATATAACTCTATCTCTTTTAACCCCAATACTCGATCAATATTTGGCAAGCGTGCACATAGTTAGGCCTCCAATTTCTACGTTCGATTACTGCCTAAAGGCAATCACCTTTTGGCCTGTTTTTTTGTAATGCATATCTAACTGGCTTATCGCTGTTGAGAATAACTTTGCACAGGTGCCAAGGGTCTTTCGCCTCGAGGGGCCCTTCACGAAAAGAGTTACTGCACAATTTGCATAGTTTTTCCAGTGGCGCAGCTGGGAAAGCGACTAAAGCAGAAGAAGAAGACGAAGCAAGCGCTGAACATTTATAAATAATTATATTATACAGCGCCAGCCATCCAGCCACAAACAACAAACATTTTAAATTACTTTCAGTCACGGCAGGTGCAACAACGACAACAACAACAACAACAACAACAACAACAACTGCTGCAGCAACAACAACGATAACAAAAATGCAAAGTTTACAACTGCTGTGAAAAGTTGCACAGTGATAAGAGCTGTAAATTTTCCAACTGTAATTCTAAATTAGCAAATGCGCAAAGCAATTAGAAAAAACTTAGCCAAATTGTTGTTGTCGCCAAATGTCGCAATGCCAAACTGAGCAGGTTTAAATGAAAAAGGGAAAATAAGAAAAAGGAAAATAGTAAAATCGCATTTCGTCATGAATTAACCACACACAATGCTCCAAAAAGTGAGCTCATAGATACAACTCCAACTCTAGTTATAGGCGTGGCCAGCTGTTCTAGCCCCATATTGTCATTGTAATCCAACCTTGGCTAAAAAGCAACGTATCCATGGTTATAATTTTAGCAACGACAGCAACGGCAACGGCAACGGCAACGGCAACAGCTATAGCAAAGTTTGTCTTCTGTCCTCTTATCTTGGCCAAACACGCGAGGGAATTTCATGTGCTCTTTGTACTTCTGGTTCATGGATAAAAGGTCAGACCTTAACGGTGACCTAAAAGCTAATTTGGGCCCAAACTGGGCGCAGCTAACGTCACATGTGGGCGACCTATCCAAACGCTTGACCCACAAAAGCTTACGAAATGGGAGCATTCGACTGGGAGATTCCCTCGTCAAGTGTTCCAAAAAGCATTTCAACTAATTGACCAAGGGCCAAGCGCAACTAAACAAAAATTCTATTCATATTTTATACAATTTTAATCTTCAGCTATGACTAGGGATTTAGATAGATCTGACAGATTTATTAAAGAACTGTAACATCAACACTATATATAAATATTTCTTTTAAAAGCACCAAGATATCATCTATCCAGTTTACTGAACAAGTGTACTCTAACATATGCATATCTTTTCCTTTACCTTTATTTTACAGTTTTTCGAGGCGACTTTTCATATTTTTTGCCGAAGCCTTGCCCACCTGTAGTAGGTTCCAATCTTTATAGTGAATGGTCAATAAATTAAAGCGAAATGCACAAATTTTTCCGAAGAAGGAACGAAATGGCAAAAACAAATATCTAATTTACAAAGTTTTACAATTTTTAAGAAATTGGATATAAATATATTATGTTATTTATCTTATTTAATTTTTAGCTTTCATCTCTATAAATATATATGTATTTTTAAAATCAACTTAGCGTTATTGTCTACCATTCAAGCTCTAATGAGCGTAAAGTTCGAAAGCAATTTTTTGTTACTTTTAGACAGAGCTTCAAGTAAATGTTGAAGTACAGTACTAAAGTACTACAGTACTAAAATAAACCCCCGTTACTCGTAATATATTTGCAACTGCACACAGTAACTTTAGTAATATAACCTTTTTAATTAATATGCAGCTAAAATTAAAGCAATATTATTCTAAAGCAAATAAATACCATCAAATCTTCATTAAATTTTATAATTCTGACTATGTTTGAAACTACACGAATCCGACATTAGGGAGGCTTTACGGAACATTCACATGTTTAAATATATCACAAAAGTATTCGTCACGTAGAGTTCCCGCTGGCAGATCGAAATCAGTTTGGGTCAGCAAAAATGGTTGGATAGGAATTTGCGAATGACATTGAGAGCGAAGGGAAGTCTAAGACCGTCTTGGCTGATTCATTTGATAAATGGCCGAGCAAACCGCATTCAAAAGCTAAACGCAAATCATTCTCAACGGTCTGTCGCAACAATTCTAATTGGAGAGATTAAGAATATATAGTGCAAATGCATGCAAAAGTAAACAAGAGTGGGAGAGAGAGGGAGAGAGAGAGAGAGAGAGAGAGAGAGAGAGAGAGAGAGAGAGAAAAAAACTGCCAACTAACCTGTAGACAAGTCTAACCTGTTGATGTTGTTGTTGTTGTTGTTGCTATTGTTGAGATTGTAGTTGCTGTTGATGTCGCTGCCAACGCTACGCCGACGCAAGCTAAAGAACTTTAACTTAAAAGCTTGATTCCACTCCACTCGTTCGCTCGCTCGCTCGCTCTCTCGCTTACTTTGCTCTAAGACACTCACGCACACAAGCAGACGCTATCGCGCTCTCACTCCTTCACTCAGGTAAGCTAAGGCGCAACACGTCCCGCAAAAAGAAGAAGCAATACTGAATGATCGTCATGTATGCGAGCGGCCGCGCATGTTTGTGTGTGCGTGTAAATTTTCTTACAGTTTACACTCTTTTCACAGCTATGTTCTGCACTTGAATTTGGGCTTTATTGATGAAACTTTTAGCTCTTCACTCTGTGCAAAATTAACTATGCACCGGCAACGGAATCTAAACACTCAACAGCACAAAGCGATTGCCCGGCACGTTATACTCGTATATGTATGTACATACATATGTACATACATAAATGCCAACATGCACGGGTATTCGGTTATAAATTTACATAAGCCGAGCTTTAAGCGGCCACCTTTAACTGGAAAAATCAAACATACATTTTTGTTTTCTTGTGGCCACCTTTGCATAGGTATTTAATTTCTTGTTACTTTACGCCTCCAATTTATAATATTTTATGTTTCGTTATTTTTTACTTTTATATTTGTTACTTTTATTTAAAATTTGCATTCGCGCGCGATACACGTCCGACGCGGTTGCTGTTGTTTATGCTTCTAAAGCAAAGCTTGTTTACGTTAAATACACGTAATATTAACAGGTGGTACCGCTTTTACACATTTCAGTTATTTTAACGCAAAATGCTTAACGTAAACGCAATACAGAGCAACTCAACGCAATTAAGCATTACGCGCTGTAAAGTCACTGTAAATAACATGTCGCAAGATAATGAAAACCGACTCTAAATTGCGTTGGCTTAGTGAGGAGCACTTCTCTTAAATAAAGACAGTAAGGCGGAAGAACATTATCATAACGTTCAAAAGCTGGTAACAGTTAAATAAAAATTAACAGAAGTTGCTGGTAAAGTTACCGTTAGGTAATAATTTGTACTAACATTTTTGAACTGTGAAATGTAGTTTGAAGTCAACAAATAATTATTGGTGTTAATATAATTATTTTAAAATATAAGAAAATATTTAACAGTATACACAAATCTTTTAAATTTACATGTGCCGCTTAGAAACAAGACGATTTCTACAACGATTGATATTAGGTTTCGATTTTAATTCAAAGTATGAAATATTCGATCATAAATCGCGGACGAACTCAGCTCAAGTGAACATTGATATCAGTGCTGCCAGTTTGGCTATTTACCCGTCAGTTGAGGCATTTCACTATAAAATTTCAATAATAAAATTTATTAACTTTAATTATATGTTAAATAATATAATTATTGCTCTAAAAAATAAGTAGCCTTTTTCGATACTTTTCAAATTGGTGTATTTGACTTTGATAATTGAAGTCTTGTTGAAACTCTGAAGAGCTGGCAACGCTGATTGTTAGACAAATATTTTCAACAATTCGAATCACAGTTGGCAAACGCTCTGCTCGAAGTCAGATTTCATAGAAGAGCGGTATTTTAAAAAAGTCAGCACTGGTGAAAACAAAAGAAAAGAAAAAACAAAACAAAAAAATCCTCGATATCTCACAAATCGCGATTGTGCTCGTTAAATACGTTCCGTTATCTCTGTCTAAGCCCAGTAGTAGCTGCATTAAGTTCATAGAGTCTGCGTGCTCTGCGCTATATTTTATTTCAATCAAGTAAATAATTAAAGTTTATTGAAGATGCAAATTATAATATTATATAAAATTAAGGAAATAAAAAACAAATAGAAAAATATTCATATTTATATTTGCGTATATATGTACATATACATGTGTATATTTGAGCACATTTATGTTTGTGTGAGTGTGTGTGTAGATAGCTGTAAACAATTCATATGCATGCACACATACACTCACAAGCACACATACATATGTACATTCATACCAGAGAGAATTGTCAAGCCATTATTGGGCTGTCAAATATTATATTTTTTTATGTATTTAAATTTGAAACTTTTTCAATTCGCATAGCTGTGAATACAATGGCTCCTAAAAAGCAGAATGCATTTATGGTGTTCGTGAGTGAATGGAGGCAAAAGAATGCCAGAAATCGAAGATTGTCGGTGCAAGAAGCAGTAGCCGAATGCGGCGAGATATGGAGAGTGAGTACTGCAATATATCCAGAAAAAGAATTTATATCTGAACATAATTATATGGTTTAAAATATTGAAAAGAATATGAATGCGCAACAGCGCGGACCGTACAACTCAATCGCCAAAAATGCTGATGAGTCAGCGGGTTGCAATGTGGAGCCCCTCAACTGCCAGGGCCAAGCAATGGCCGAAGTGGCGCGTGCGGAGAAGGAGGCGGCCGAGCGTGAGATGCGCATGAAGCGCACTACGGAGCGTTTGGTACTGGCTGCCAAGGAACGGAATGGTAAGGTGATTTATCGGCTAGACTTCCTTGTTCAACTGAGGCTGATGTTTGCTTGCAGATCTGGAGAACGTCAAATTTATTTTTGCTGCCTTCAACTACTTCACGAAGTCAATTGGAAGTGATATTTATATTCCGGCAGAGTTTTCGGCTTGCCAGTTCTCATTGAAGTCGGGGATCTGCTCGGTCTATAGCTCGCACATTAATCCAGGTGAGTTTGAGATTTATACGAAGGATTTGTAATGCTCTCGATTTCACTTTTTTAGGTCAGCTGATTTTTGGCCAGGGCAGCGAAACTATACACCACACCAACAATACGCATCAGTTGCCGTTGCCGCCGAATGCTTTGGGTGAATCGAACATAGGCAGACTCTATGCTAACATTGTAGAGTATTTGCGCAAGTGCAACCCGGACGCCAAGCCCAATGATCCTCTCATTGTCTTTACGACTACCGAATTGATGCCCGTAGTCAAGGGCTGCTTCCGCTACCTGGAGAGCGATAGCGAAGAGCCGCTGACTACAATCCTCATTTACGATATACAGTATCTGTTGTATGTGCTCAAGATGGAGGTCTTGGACAGCGCCAATCTGCCGAGCGGTAATATCACCAAGAGCACCACTGATAATCTGTTCATCAACGATTACTTCTGTTACCACTTGGGTATCTCGTGTCAGGTGGGATAATAGTATAAAATCCACGAAGATAATTATTTCACTATTGCACTCTTATTTGTAGTATCATGAGGATATCGATCGCTGCAAATACTGTACACAGTCGATAGTGAGTCGTTGGTGCTATCTCTTTAGCGACCATATGTGCGGCGATCTGGCTATCACACCTCAATTTGGCAAGCATATGCCGCCCAAGCAGGAGCTGATGTTCCATGTGACTAACCCAGACAGTCAAATGAAATCAAACAGGAATAACACCTCAGCGAACAACGACACATTTAGCACCTTTCAGTCCGAAGTGAAGCACGAGATATTTGATCACTCGACCTTCTCTGAAGATTTGAATGGAGCTAATTTCCCTAGCCTTGGCGGACATAAGTCCAAGTCAAATCGCCGAGGACTTGCTCCGCGCGACCCTAGAAACGTTTGGAATGTTCCTTCCTCGAATTTTAGTGCCAAAGACTTTGAAGACTCGTTTAATATGCCGCGTCCTTAAACATATGTACATATATTACCCCTTAACATACTCATATCCTTATTTACGTTCAAACATTGACATGAAGAATATTAACTCAATAAAAAAATTTGTTGAAGCTGCATATTAATGTACGTAGTAAGAAGAGGTAGGCGGAAATAAAGCAAATCTAAATTGGAATGATCTCTTACATCTGTGGCGAGATTAAAATCCTCACTGTTTGAGTGAGTGAGAAAGCGAACTCTTTGTTAAATATGTAAGTGCGTACATGTAAATATGTACATACATATGTTGTCTGTCTGCATACATGTATACGTGTGTGTGTGCGTTGCTAAATTATGTTACGGCATGTTATCTACGTATGTACATATGTATGTAAAGGAAAAAAATTCTGAATTTTGCTTCCCATACACACATTCAAATTTGTCAAATAAATGCATATGTATAGATGCATGTAGTATATGTACATACTACATACATAAGTGGACTGAAATCGAGCTGTGCCCACACTACCATGTGTTAATTGTGCTAATATGCTCGAACACATATGTACATACATACATACATATGTAGATTTCTACATAAATATATGTGAATTACACATACATACATACATATGTTTATGCATACACATCAGTGTATGTATACACATTTGTGAAGCTCGACTCCTACAGGTTTGCGTGTGTGTATGTATGCATGTGAATGGCTTACGTAAAGTTAACGGCACAACAGCATTTGTATATGCATAATTTGTATACATGTATTGGTACGATCAAATAAATATTTACTGTATGTATGTACATGCATGCGTATTTTGAAGCTGTTTTTGTTTAATTTGCAACACAACGCTTAATGGAAAAGCACTGCTTGCATTGCATGCAGTGTTTTTATGCATTTAACTAAATAAACAAAAAATGTGTATGTATGTACATATGTATGTATGTCTCTCCTTATATAGCTAAATACATACATACATATGTACTTAATAAATAAATAATTATGTACATATAGACATGTAAGTAGACATGACCACATTTTTCCGTTACTTCCATGTGCCAATTCCATGTGTACATACATACATATGTACATATGTATGCATAGATGTAGTTGCATGTTAGTTTGTGTGAATTCTTCCATTACTGACAGCGCTTGCTGCTTGTTTTCGTCGTTGTGCAACACTGTATTGGTAATAGGATAAATTTGAATAGTAAACTTTGCAAAAAAAAAAAAGCATATGTAAGTACCGCAGCTAGTACCAACAAATGTGTTAAGTATAAACTGAGTTGACATTATTAATTACGAATGTAAATGTATATTTATGTATATAATATTATAATTGAATCTATTTAACATTTCTCAATTGCATTTACAAATGCGGCACGTTAGACTTTTCCTGTTGTGGTAACACTTTCAAAAATCATACATACATATATACATATGTATGTGTGGTAAACGTAGATATTGCATACAATACCAACGATTGACATTTGGCAACTGAAAATTGTCGACAATGCCAAAGAACGCTAAAAATCGCTTTCAATTTATTCCAGATATCTCTGAGCTGCTGCCAGAACGCGAATATCGTTGCGAATTTAATTGCGGCAGGCTGTTTAAGAACCGAACTCCCTACGAGGTGCACCTGCAAAAAAAGCACGGCGTTGACATCAAAGCCGTTTCAGACAGATCCTTTTGCTGTCCCGCCGAAGACTGCGTTTACAGCGGCGCAAGACTAGACCTTCTGCGTCGCCATTTTCAGACCTATCACATGGACAAACGATTCAAATGCAGAGCGTGCAATCGCAGTTTTTTAACGGAGCCCCAATTCCTGAGGCACAAATGCGAGTTGCGGATCTACACTTGCCATAACTGCCCGATGGCCTTCAATTTTGTGAACCACCGCAATAAACATGTCAAACGTTGCGATAGGAAACCCACTTTGCCTGTCCCGTCCCCCTCTATCATCGAACAAGAAAGTGTCGATCAAGGTATAGCGAGTAAAGCACACTCATATAAGATCATACTCATGTATACATATATTCCTTTTGTCAGTTGTGGAGATCGTTGATAGCGTGGAGCCCGAAGCAAATGATGAATTAACTATTGATGAATTCGAGCAACTTCTAAAAAATATTGACAATAATGTTGTTAGAGATCCCGCATTGATCGAGGAATTGGCCGCCATCACCCCACTGCTGCAGAGTCTACAGTCCTAACAAGTTTTTGCTATGAATTAAGATTAATTTGAATTTTTTAATCGCTTATTTGATACACGAAACCCATTGAAAATAAAAATGTAATTTGGAGTTTATTTTTTAATTTTATTAAACATTTTAGAATACTGTAAAAAAAAAAAAGAATCAAATATATATTTAATAAAGAATTGAATGACTGAAATATTATGAGGAAAAATTCGTTGACATTATTATATATAAATCGAGGTCTTACAGTTATATAGCAAGCGTACATAAAAAAATTCCTTAAATTACTACAAATATTTGTATACTTTTATAACTTTATTAAAATAATGCACATTAATTGGGTTCCCAGCTGTGGTTTGATTATTGAAAAAATCTATATTTAACAATAAGCTTACGATTTTTTGTACTACCAATCGCTATATAGCTGTTTCATATTAATCTTTATGATTTTGTGTCTGTGTTGTTATACTCAGACTCATGCATACTTTCATCTCTTACTCTGTAGCTATTGCTGAGCTTATAAGGCTCAGCACTAATCTATTGCATATTCTTGTACTATCTCTGAGGTTGTAAGAATCAGTGTTCGTCCTATCCCTGAGCCCTGGAGTTTGTAAGGGTCAGCGTTCATCTGCCTGCACTATAATGAGTGCGTAGATGACATTTTCACATTTATATATATTTCTTATGTTCACGCTCGAATAATCTGGGGAAATCTAGAACATTTGACAGCTAGCAATTACTGCCTCAGCTGTTTTCTCTGAAAAGTGGATTGTGTCCTAACGAATTTTCTGCTTGACTGAACTATAAAAAATAGATTATTGAAAAAACAATATGCTAAAAATTTACTTGTATAAAATGAATAAAATAAAGGCAAATTGGAATTTGTAGCTCAATATAAAGATTATCTAGGCGAGACTAGGATGAATTGGTGCTGGGCAATTGGTAAATGGAAAACTTGTCGATCAACAGTATTGAGCTGAGCAGATTTCTTGGTCTCTTTATAACATTATAATATACATTAAAAGATGTAAAACTTTTTCAGCTAGAAGCTCTCGAACTTGTAAATTTGTATATTGATAAAATAAAAAAATTAAACATACGAGGTTTAATTAGTGGCCCAAATCTTTTTACAAATGATTAAATTAAGACACATAACTGCACAAAAAACGTTAGTTAATAGTTTTTCAAAAAAATTAGTTTTTATTTATAAAAAATATATACCAATAATATTATCATGTTGTTGTTTGTAAATGCATACTGAAAATGTTGTTGTAAAAACTATAATTCGATGGAACCCAAATTTTTGTAACATATGGATATAATCAGATTCCTAATTACTCATTCATTTATTCACTTTTTATAATTTTAATTATAATTGACAATTAATAGAAATTTGTTAATTATAATACCAAGGATTTTTAACTGCTCAAACATTATTCAGAATACACTTGAACACTTATTAGTAATTATTGGGAAAATAATACCCGTATTCATTATACCATGGCGTCGTGTGAGCTCTTGGCCAAGCTGACATCTGGTATGGATGAGCGAGGCTCTGCTGCCATTGTTGCCATGAATAATTATTATTCATCTCACTCGAGGTTTCATGCCGTTTTTTTAGCCGATGTCGTAGGTCATTATCTGGCAGATTTATCATTTTTGGTGTTTCCAAAGGGGGATGTGATTCATAAGGTACCTGTGAGTGCTGGTACTGCATAGACTGCTCTAACCCGTAATACACTTCACGATTGTAGCTCAAATTTGATCCACAATTCTCGTAAGTGATATGTCTTGGAACCGTTGTTAATACAGGAATTCGATTATTTGTAGATTCTGATTCTGAAGGCTTAACATTCATTACATGTGATCCTACAGGCTTTTCGGTATTCATACTAACTGAGTTGAAGTGGAAGTTTTGGATATTTATTGTATGATTCGCATGATATTGGGATTCAATATGTTCATTTAAAGTAATCCGAAATGTTGGCCGGCTGCGTTGTGGAGACAGTTGTAAGTTTCCTGTTTCAATTAGATTTATATCAGACTTTTGAGCTTTTGTTGTTTCTGCCATGGGGTATCTGGAATAGTGGTTTGTAACGCCTAACGAGGGACTTTTCGAATGTTTCCTTTGCTCTCTGCTCTGTTTCTCGCTTCTACGATCGTCATCGATCACATCACATTTTAGTCTTCGTGGACTTGGTGAAGAACTGCCATGATATTTGCGCCTTCTTATAGGTGAACTATCTCTGTCACGTCCAATATTTCGACCTATGAAAATTCTACGATTCGGTGATCGAGATCTGCTGCGTCTGCTCTTTCTAGATGAATAATTTCCTTTACGGTCGTGACTAGTACGGCTTAACGATCGCGAACGAGAGCGTGAGCTAGAGCGCCAGCGTGTATGACAATCAGTTGGTCTTCGATACGTTTGTCTTATAGGTGACCAACATTTATTAGGATGTAATCGATCTCTGTCTCTTTCGGAGACAACAGGCCTTTGAGACCCGTTAACTCTGCTTCTATTAAAACATTGTTTGGGTTTTTCAACTGTTATAGATTTCTTATTTGTTAGAGGACTTTTAGTATTTGCCATTTCGCATTTCTCGGTTGGTAGATTGATCTTGTTATTAATTGAATATGTATCAGAATCTTTCTGCGACTTCTTGGCTCTACGTTTAAATATTGCACAATCTTCTATAAGTTTTTGGTCCAGAATCGGTGGCGGCGGTGGAACTAATTCCACATTTTGCTCCGCATCCACTACACTGTCTTCCTTTTCACTGTTATGTAAGCTTTCTGAATTACTAGAAGTATTGTCTTTTAATTCAGATCCCCAGATATCGTCATTTTCGAAAATGCTGTCCAAGTCTAGACTGTTGAGAGTATCCAAAGCATTTTGGTGTATAAATTCTTCATCGCTAGTCGTTGATTCCAGCTTAATATTTTTCGAGTCTAATTGTTGAGCAGGTTTTGGAGATCCTTTTGAATCCTTCTCATTGCACTTGCTGGGCTTGTGGCGATTTGGCAACATCTTGATACCTAAGTCGGGGCACATATAAGTGGCAAATGCGAAGCCCCAACGCTTGACATAGGATTTACAACACTGCTTTGATCGATTCTGCTGCTTGTGTAGCTCGCAGCCAAGATCCAACATAGATTTGTATGGATCCAGATTGAATTGGTAATTAGTAATATAAATCGAGTCTGGAGGCGACAACATCGCTGCTTCGCATGTCGCTTTCTTCAATACATAGCATAGGTATTCTATGGGCAAAACATTGAGCTGGCTAACTTTCCCACCATTGAGTAGCTTAAGGGATTTGCTGACAATTCCTATTTTGCTTTGCAGTGTGAAGACAGGTGGGAGCATATCCTCTGGACCACATGCCAATCGTAGGAACTCTATCAAATCTGTCTGAATAGCATTTAAATCATCATTATCAAAGGCTGCAAATGAAACAAAGGATGATTATTAATTGTAAAATTTAAGCAAAGCAATGGTATCGTCTCAGTACCAGGATCAATTACAGTATGGTAAATGTTCTGCAGGCCATTATTCAGAGCAAACTGTGCCACTGCCAGCTCCGAAGGCATGTTGTCGTTATGAAACCAGTTAGCCATAATGAAATAATAGCTCTGGCTGGCCAGATCCCCATGTTGCGCACTTGCTTGCACCAAAGTCTCAATTTGTGCATTGATATGACTTTGATGAGCATTCTTTCGCAAATGCAGCGCTGTCTGCTTGCATGGTTGCCGATCACCTGCATTTTGTTTCTAGATAAGCAGCAAAATAATGAATACTGAAAATTTACATAAAATTATATATTTGTTACTAACCTGCCATGCAGAATTATGCGAATTTCCCAATAAATTTCGAGGCATCCTTTTACAAATTAGTTAAGCGCAGAGTATTTCATGTCTTAAGCTTGCCTTTATAATAAGTTCGTAAGTGGTAGTCAGTTCATTGAAGTGAACTCATAACATTTGTTGTCACACGCTTCTACTAAGAATAAATTCTTACATCGTTTTTTTGCGAGTTTTGTGGTTCACTCACTACACTTTAAAAGTAACATTTATTAAGGAATTAATATAAATATATTCTGATTAGTTAAGAATCGTTCAAAACTAAAATAAAAACATTACAAATTGAAACCCGGCAGAATTAAACTGAACAACATGTAAACAATTTTAATCTATCGAAATATAACATGTCAGAACAGATGTTACTTTAAAATACCTATCGAGTACATCGATATACACTTGATTAGTTTAGTCACTAACCATGCAAGTGGTTTAGTTTTGTTTCAGTTTCAAAGATAGTTCGAATTAACGGCGTAAAAAATATGTATGTAGTTTTTTCCTAGTGTAGAGAAATAAATAGTTAAACTTTAGAAAATATAATATTGACTGTATTTATTTAAAATGTGGCTGCTGTGCACTGTTTACTTACATGAACATTCACGTGTAATTCTAATGTTCACAATAAAAGGCGGCATAAGACCAGTTCAAAGCTTAACAAGGGTGGACTTACAACTTAAAAAATTATAAAATATTAGAATCTCAAGTCCTTTAGACATCAGATTTGTAATATAAAAAAAAAATGTTAAAATAATAAAAATGTATGGAATGGGCGACAAATAACTTTAAAAATAATGAAAACAAATAAATAGTCAATAAATAACTAACTAAATATAAATAATAAAAGTTGTTTCATATTCATAATCAACGCGCGCCAAAATATTTCAAGCATGTGACGTCACACTTTTAAGTTAACAGCTCTTTTTACATAGCCTCAATCGTGACTGCTTGTACTCAGTATGGATATGTTAAAGTAATTTAGAGATTGTAAACAAATATTCAACAGTTGTTTAAATTCAAATTAAGTTACACCTGTTGATTTTCTGAAAATAAACAAAGTATTCACTTAACTACTGTACAATGAAATTGAATATACATATATTTGAATTTGCATGTCCCTAAAACACGATTAACAGCACTTGAATTCCATCAATAACATTGCAGCCAAATGTTAATCAATTTTCGCTGTTAAACTAAACAACAACGAAAGCCATCAACAGTTTTCCACATCCCTGGTCTCATACAGTGCAAGTGCGGGTGTTTTTGTGCAAATACCACAATTTGCTATATATACAGAGCCAATAAGAAATAGTAAGACACTAAAAGAAGTGAAATGGCGCAACCACAAAAGCCCGACTATGAAAACAGTGAGTTATTTCGTTTAAAAAAAGTCTATACAAGTATTTAAAAAGCTGACAACAGCGACGCCGAAAATGAGTCAGCCGGCAACGGTAAAAACAGCGGAAACACTTTGATATGACCATAAATGGAATTCACGCATTCGTTGTCGTCTCAGCGATGTTTAGATAAACAAAGTGCGGGAAGCGGGCGGCGGGTAGCCCTTGACCCCGGTGAAAGTGTATAGTAAACCGGCTAAATGACTGCCGGCCGCACCCTGTTCTCTTTCTACCTTAAGCCAGTTTACATTTTCTGCATTGATTTTCAAACAGAATTTGAATTTGATTTATAATAATTTTTGCAGAAAATATCTATGCAACGCTGCCGCGCACCCAACGTGGCCAACCCATTGTCTTGGGCTCTGATCCCAAGGGCAAGAACTTCTTGTACACCAATGGCAATTCGGTGATAATCAGAAATATTGAGGTAAGAATAGAACATTTGATATCTTCTCGAATAGGGCAAGAATAACAGCATATAAAATATGAGACGCCTGCTCCAAAAAGCAAATATTTATTTTATTTTTGGACAGCGCACAGCAGCTGCAATTTTCAAGCGTTATTTTCCACTTGACAGCGATCATTCTATTTGCATGTATGTGTGTGCGAGCGAATGTGAGTGTGTGTGAGAGTGTGTGTTGGCTGTTCTATATTTATTTACCAGATATCTGTATATATCTGTATATCTATGTATGTAAATACTTTGTATATATTGCTATAGCCGGCACGGCTTATATTCACAAAAACAAACACACAGAAATTTAGCTCTCACTCTGCCTCTTTCTCTCTTTCTTTTTACCTATCTCTTGTTCCACTGCCCACGCAACATAATTATGATGTTGCTCTGTTGGTGCTGCTGCTGCTGCTGCTGTTCGTTCTGCTCGTCCTCCTCCTCCTCCGCGTTCTGCGTCCTCCTCCTTCCAAACAAATTTGTTTGTAAATATGAATTTATTAATTTGTTGAATTTTCTTATTTGTGCACCTTTTTCTTGATTTGCCTCACGTCACGCTCCGATTACCATCATCGCCTGTCCAGAATCCAGCGATTGCCGATGTCTACACGGAACATTCGTGTGCAGTGAATGTGGCCAAGTATTCACCGAGCGGCTTCTATATTGCATCCGGCGGTAAGTCTCAACAATGCAAGCGACTGCAAAGAAACCTTAAAAATCCCATCAACAACTATTGCCCTGACTCACGTCAGCTGTCAATTCAACATTACCATACACTAATGGAGTATATCTTATCGCTTGAAAAGGGCAACTGAAACATATTGAAAGAGGAATGCAAAAGAAAACTAAAATTGCACAGAAGCCAGAAGAGCTTTTTTTCGATTATAATCTATGTATATAAATAGCTAAAGCCAAATATTAAATTAAATGTTATCTAGCTTTTTCATTGATGTTATCTTGATTCGAATACACTCTTCCCTCTTTACATACATACTTGTCTGGAAGTACTGGAAAACTGATTAGAAATGTGATTTTTTTTATAATAATATACATATATGTACGTATGAATAATGTTCACTTAACTTACGATATACAGCCAGCGATTCAAACATCTAAATTCTGTAGGAATATCAGTCTATGAGGCTTAAAATAATAATAGATACATGGAGATATATCATAAACTTCCTCTTAAAGAAAAACGAGATCATGTATATACCCTACATGGAACATTACAATTTTATTTTAGCACTAAGATCACTAAATAATAAATAGTAGATAATAACGAAAGGCATCTACTTCCAGCCAAATGATAGTATATGGAAAGTGGATCGATTGATAGTAAATATATAGATATAATAAGCAGATAGAGAGTATATATAGAAACTTTATAGATAGGTAGTCGCGATAGGTAGAAGATAGTTAGAAAGTCGAGTAAATATGTGTATGTATCTTCATATGTAAATATATAAATTAGACTTTCCGGTTAATTAATAGTTATTTTTATTAAATTTTGCTTATTACCTAACTTTTGAACACATTGCATATGAAACATGTATCTAAAATAATAAAAAACTTACGATATCTTCTTGTTGCTTCGCAGATGCCTCGGGCAAGATTCGCATTTGGGATACGGTCAATAAGGAGCATTTGCTAAAGAATGAATTCCAGCCGATCGCGGGACCCATCAAGGACATTAGCTGGTCAGCGGACAATCAACGCATGGTCGCTGTAGGCGAAGGGCGTGAGCGGTTTGGTCATGTCTTTATGTCCGAGACGGGCACATCTGTGGGTGAAATCAGTGGACAGTCCAAGCCCATCAATTCGGCGGACTTTAAGCCAACCAGACCCTTCCGTATTGTGACAGGTATATAATTTAGTTTACCATATATTTTATTCTTGGCTAATCCGTGCAATTGCAGGCAGCGAGGATAACACGATTGGCGTGTTCGAAGGCCCTCCATTCAAGTTCAAGATGACCAAGCAGGACCATTCGCGCTTTGTACAGGCAGTGCGCTACTCGCCGGACGGCAAGTTCTTTGCCTCGGCGGGCTTTGATGGCAAAGTGTTTTTGTACGATGCAACCAGCTCGGATCTTGTGGGCGAATTCGGCTCGCCAGCGCACAAGGGCGGCGTCTATGCGGTCGCATGGAAACCGGACAGCACTCAGCTGCTCACCTGCTCGGGCGACAAGACATGTCGGCTCTGGCAGGTTGAGTCGCGTGAACTGATCAGCGAGTTTGTCATGGGCAACACTGTGGATGATCAGCAGGTGTCGTGCCTGTGGCAGGGAGAGCACTTGATAACCGTCTCGCTTTCGGGCATCATTACCTATTTGAATGTGAACGATCCCAGCAAACCGTTGCGAGTGGTCAAGGGCCACAATAAACCAATTACGGTGTTGGCCTTGAGTGATGATCGCAGCACTATCTATACGGGCAGCCATGACGGCGTTGTGACCAACTGGAACTCCGGCAATGGCACTAACGATCGCGTTTCCGGCACTGGCCACGGCAATCAGATAAACGGCATTGCCGCCTGGGATGAGTTTGTCTATACGTGTGGCATTGACGATAGCTTACGCCAGTTCAGTGTCGAGGGCAACAACTATACGGATTACGTGGTCAAGCTCAATTGCCAGCCTCGCGGCTTGGCTATTTTGCGTAGCGAAAACATCATTGCTGTGGCGTGCATTAAGGACATCACTCTGGTGCAGGGTCAGAAGAAGATATTCTCGTTGCCCATAAAATACGAGGCCAGCTCTATAGCTACAAATGCGGACACTTTGGAGGTGGCTGTCGGCGGCGATGACCAAAAGCTGCATATATATTCCCTTAAAGACGGTGCATTGGAACTGAAGACTGAAATAGATCATCTGGGTGCCGTCACCGATGTCGCATACTCGCCAGATCAAAAGTATTTGGTTGCCTGTGATGCCCATCGCAAGGTTGTGCTGTACTCAGTGGAGGAATATAAGGTGAGAGAAGAAGCACCTTTAACACATATAAAACTATAATCTAAATTATTTACATTTGCCATTGCAGCCGGCTCACAACAAGGAATGGGGCTTCCATAATGCGCGTGTCAACACCGTGGCCTGGTCACCCAATTCTCTGCTGGTCGCCAGTGGCTCGCTCGATACTACCATAATTATTTGGTCTGTGACCAACCCAGCCAAGCACACCATTATCAAGAGTAAGCTGGAGCTAACAATTCTGATTTATATAAACTTAATTATATATTTGATTTCTCTCTTAGATGCGCATCCACAATCACAAATTACGCGCCTTGTGTGGCTGGACAACAATACTGTGATCTCCACTGGTCAGGATTGCAACACCAAAGTCTGGCACGTCGAAACTATTTAAACTATGCCAATAGAAAACAGAACAACGAAGCATACAAAAACAAAAAACAAAGCAAAAGGCACAGCCAGCGCGTATTTTTATACTTAATCAGGAAGAGGGAACGGAGGAGAGAAACAGATCCATTTAAAATCCCCTGTAATTGCCGCCGAGTTCCTATTTTGGCATCGTCTTCGATATCAGCTTCATTTCATTTAAGTGCATGTGTTTTTTACATTTATATATTTATATACTGCACTCATGTAGTCCTCTAATTTTAAGCTCAAAAGTTTTCCCGCTAATCATATCATTGATGAAGCTGCTCTGTTCGCAACACTTGAATATTTCAACCCCAAACCCATTTAATTATGCTTGTATGTGTTTTAAACAAATTTTTTGATACTTATACAACTGAAATACAGTTTAAACATATGTATAAAGTGCGCCTGCGTACGTAAATTATTGTATTATGAAATGAAATAAACTAGTTTTGCATGAAAATAACAATATCTCCAAAAGTGTGTATTTTCTTTTTTTTTTTTGTGGCTTAAAATTTATTTTGTTGGTTTTTTGTAGGTCTTCACCTTGTCTTTTTGTGTGCATGTGTGTGTGCGTGTTTTTTGGTATATATAATTATAATATTTATAAAAAGTGCTCTTAATTTATTAGAATGTGTAGGCGTGTGTGTGTGTGTGAGTGAGTGAGTGAGTGTGTGTGTTGGTCTTTGTAGAAGGTAAACTGAAAGCCTCGCAAATTACAGTTTCTGATCTCGTGCAAACAGCTTAGGGGGTGCGAGCACTCAGTGCTACCCAAACTGTTGGCGCGCGTCACTCTCAAACTGTGACAGTGATGCCACCACCACTTACTGACTTATCGAAGTGCGGACACTTATCGATAAGTGCAAGCGAAACTCTAACAAATGGCGCTAAAATTAACGAGAGAATAAATTCAAATTAAATCGAAAATAAAATCAACGAATTGTGCTAAGTATCACAGCCGGGTCTAAGACGGTGGGGTTAATTTCAAGTGAGAGCGTGTTTGTGAACGTGTCTATGTGTGCGTGTGCGTGTGTGCATGTGTGTGTGTGCGTGAGGAAGCATATATATGTGCATCTCCATTGCTTTAGATGGTTGCCGTATCTGTCTCGCTGCCTGCCTCACCATTGCGTGCGACGGGTGTTACACTCTTCATGGACACGGGCACCTCGTGCCCCACATCCAGGCTTGAGGCGGACGTATTCGACTCGGCCACGGCTACAGCAGCTGCCGCAGCGGCCAGCTGAAATTGGTTAGGTAGAAACAGATATGGGTTGCCAGAGAGCGAAGCTGAGCCAGAGCCAGAGCCGGAGGCAGAGCCGGAGCCGGAGCCCGTGCTGGGTACCTCGCTGGCAGCCATGTCGCCGCTGGTTGCTGTCGCCGTCGTTGCCGTGGCGGAGATCGGAGATTGAGCTGCCAACTTGGTCACGCGCTTGCGCCGTGCCTCGTTCTCGCACGGCGATGGCGCGCCCGGATGACGATAGCTGACGTGCTTGCGCAAGGCATCCTTGCTGCGCGACACATGGGAGCAGACATTGCAGGCATAGCTGGAAGAGATTTGGAGTAAGTAATTAAACATATTTCATTTCGAATCCCAGTCCCTCTTACCGCACATTCTGATGGGTCTCAAGATGCACGCGTAGATTGTATTGATTGCTCAGCTGCTTGTGGCAGATGAAGCATGTGGCATAGAGCTTGGAGTTGGACGGCGGCTTGTTGGGCGTCACCATCTTCTCGGCGCTCAGCGACAACAGATTCGGCTCCGATTTAGTGCTGATCAGCTGACCAGCTGCAGCAGCTGCCGCCTCGCGCTGACAGGCCGCGTATTGCTCGATGTGCTGCTGGAGCTTCATGTGATCCTCGGGCGTTATGTACGGCGGGCTGGCCAGTTGGGCGGTCTGGGCTGCTTGCTGTGCCGTTGTGGGCGTGGAAGCTGCACTATAGCCCGGCAGCTTGGCGCCACTATAGAGATGGCCAGCGGTATTCAAGGGACTGTTGTAGCTGGGTGAGGTCTTCATCACGGGCAACTGGGGCGAGAAGTGCGACATGGCCTGGGGCGTAAGTGTGACTGGTGACGTGGCCACAATCGAGTTCGGAGCTCCACATTCCATGGGTGATTTACTGCTGTTGCTCGTCCTCAGATTCTCCACGATCTTGTCTATGCGCTTGATGTCTTTCTGGGAATTGCTGACGCCGCCCGCCGTTCCGCTGCCCGTCTTCAGACGCTTGGCCTGGCCGTAGCACTCCTCCTCCTCGAGGTTGCTCTGATAGAGCTGGCACTGCTGCTGGTATTTGGCCAGCAGCTCTGTGGTTTTGTTCAGCGCCGTCTGCGAGAAGTTCAGAGGTTGCGGCAAGAGATTCGGATAGAACTGCAGCGACTTCAGAAAGAAATTCTCCAAGGGCGAGCCCAGCTTATTGGCTAACAATGGCGCCTGCAGCGTGGGATTTGCCACGCCCAGATTAGGCGTGCTTGTGGACGTGGGCGTAGGCGTGGCTCTGGGTGTGACCGTGGGCGTCGGCGTGGGCGTGGGCGTAGGCGATGGCGTTTGCGTGACATCGAAGGTCAATGGCTTCTCCACTCCGGCCGGCTCCATGCAGGCTATCGGCGTGCCTTTCGCTGGCTTGGGTAGCTAAAATGAGCTTGGATCAGATATCAATATAATGATACATATACCTTTGATATACTTACATTATTATTATGCACATCGGCCAGTCCCTTGATGCCCAGAGTCTCGGCCAGATTGAGCAGCATGGGTATCTGCTCCTCGTAGACATTCACCTCGCCCGAGTACATGAACGTGAGCAGGGCGACGATGGCGCCAAAGCTGGCGCCTGGTATTATGATGACCGGATGATTGTGGGCCTCCAGAGCCCGAAAGATTTCCATGAAGAAGCTGCTGCAGGCGCTGAGCACCACGCGATGGGCGCGCAGCAAACGTCCCTCGGCCGAGATGGTCACATCCGTCAGCTGAGATTGATCCAGCAGCACCGGCAGCGTGCTCAGCAAACTGGTCTGGAAGCGAAAATATATTGTAAATGCAAATTGTCTATCGCGCTGCAGTGGAGGGCAATTGGGTCAGCTAATCTTATAAATAGTATAGAGTAGATTTGGCCAGCTGCCTGGCCTGGCCTGGTCTGGCTGACTGCTTGGCTGGCTAAAATTGTGATTCGATGCCCTAGGCTAGGGGCCCGGAAAACATTTGGAGCAGATGCACCAGGCGACACTTAATGGCAGCTGAGCATTAATTGCAACTGCGTCGCGTTCGAAATTAGATTTAGTTGCTAGTAAAAATTCTTTGGATTTTGGCAATTGCAATGAGCATTTCATTTATTTGACAATTTTCTTTTCTTTTTGTTGTTGTTGTTGTTGTTGTTTGTTTTTCTTCTTTTGGCTTTTGGCTTTTGGCTATTTTGGACAGCTTTGTGGTCGACTGACTGCCTGTGCTCCCTCCAACAGCGAAATTGTCAGTATATCTATGAAATGCGGAAAACTATGTGTGAATGAGAATATATAGAAATACATATATATACAATTATATATATATATATGTATACCCTATATATAGATGGGTGACATTTCTTCGGTCGCCTCTTCCGAACGATGTCCAGTCAATTTTATGAGCGAGGCCAAGCCTTTGAGCTAATACAGCATACAAACTGGCCTGCTGACTGCTGACCATGTCTATTAAAAACATTAATTTTTATTCATTTGAAATCCGCAGCCAGCGACCAGTGAAGGCTATAAATCATAGGATGAGCTAACTAGCTCGGAATTAATGGCACCTGAAGCCAACGGAACGTATTATGGTATGCTTTATGTGTGGAGCAAGTTGAATGCTGATCGAAAATTCAAAGTAAAAATCACCTTTGGCAATTTAATATATAATATACAATATTATACAGATTTATCATAAGCCATAATACCTCTGGGAATATATTTTGGAATGCATCTATTTGATTGGATTGAAATTTTGTGTGGAAATAAATAAATAAATTCAGTAAATATATTCCAGTTTTGTATAACATTAATCTTTATAGTTTAAAAAAGAATTACATAAAATTGTGTATAACAATTCATTGTTATATAGGGTAAAAAGTGTTGTACGTCTTGTGAATTAACTATGAGTATAACACTATATATATAATAGGAACATGTATTTAACGTTCCCCCTTAGGAATAGTGTAGTAGACTACTACTATATAACACTACTAACTATATAACTATTTTTGCTATGCTTAAAAAATTCTTATATAGTATAATAATAAACCTCTATATACTGTTATAGGCTGTTATACACGTTTTGTTCTTATATAGAAATATAGTTTGTAAAGCACAATTGTAATCCTTGGAATCATTGTATCAACTGGAAGTTAGTATATATAACACAATGGAAATAGTACTTGTATAGCACCCTAGAAACGGTATGTGAATAACCCTAACCATACAACATGATTACATACAATTTGGTATGTAATATAGATATAGCACATATAAAATTCTGGTAACAGTTTGTGTATAACGCTATATATCAAATATAATCAAGTTCAAAAATATTGTTTTATATTATAATATAATAAAAATGGTTAAGCAGTTATACGCTTTAGATATATATATCTGTAAAGCATTCTAATAATGGTATAGACATACTTTCTGTATAACAATATAATAGCCAGAATATAACACTATTCAAATAGTTTACTATCACTATACAAATTGTGTGTATATAATCACAATAAAATCAAAATAGTTTGTGTATAACACTATTGATTGCAAAAAGCGCTATGGACATAGACTGTATAAAGCCCTATGTATATGTACTATAAACATATTATTTCTCTAAAATTACTCTTTCAGATACAAAGTAAAGTTAAAAACTTGTTTCGTATTCAATGCCCATTGCAGAATTCATTGAGAAACATCCAATGAATCGTAATATTATTGAACTAATTGAGCTTTGCATGAGCCACAAAAGTATGTGAATATTAAATATTATTTATCAATAAAGTAAATATGATCATTTAATTCTAAGCTCACCTGATGATTGTGCCATCGCAGGCAAAATTGTTGCTGATTGTCGTTGCTATGTTGTTGCTGCTGTTCCAGTTGATGTTGCTGCAGTTGCTGCTGCTGCTGTCGCTGCTGTTGTTGCTGCTGTTGTTGCTGCTGTTGCTGTTGGTGTTGCCTCGCATTTGTTGTGTTGACATGTTCCATAATTCATGAAGATTGTGTGCCCGTTTATCCCTCACATAAATGTCTCTGTAAGATAGGTTAAGAATCCTTTGAGTATTTCTTTGCCTCATTTTTGGCTACGACAAATCCCGCGTTGATTTTGCAATCACAATTTCCGCATCGATTATTTTCTTTTCATAATTTGTTTGTTTGTCTAGCTGTCGTTTTTATTTGTTATTTGTTTATATTTGCTGAGCATACGGTCGCGCACTCTTTCGCTAAGAGATCCACGAATTGCTCTTTATAGAGCGTTGATCTTTATGCCGACTGTCGCTGCCCGAGACGTGCACGCGGCGTATACGTATTGTGTCGTAGCATTTGGCATATTACTCATACGCCACGGTATGCTTGGTCGCGATATGAATAGCTGTGATGTAGTTGAACCTGTGTGCGTCTCAAATGTGACATGGCTATGTTCAAGAGAAGACAAGATACGCAAAGTTTAACGCAATAAAATTATTGAATCGATTGGACTGAAGCTCCATAAAGGGCATATATAATTTAAAAAAAAAGGGGATCATTTAAAATTGCCTAGTTTAAGGTTGTTTTGAATGAATCAGTTCACTGATCTAAATTTGCTATTTATTTCTATAAATTTTCCCTTAGAGACTTAACGGCCAGCATTCGCATGCATTCCAAGGTGGGATTCTCGTTTGGTTTCTATATGCCTAGAGGTTATTTTGTGAATATAGCCAGAGACCCAGTTGACAGAGCTAAATTACAATAAAAGATGCCAAGAAGAGGAGCTAACAATAACAACAATAGCAACACACACACACACATACGTACTTTCGCTGTGAGTGTGCAGGGGCTTAGCGTTTGCTTTGGCTGGCAATTAAATTAAATTTATTTAAATAAAATTAATTTGCTTAACTTGTTATTGTTGTCATTTTAATACCCTATTCCCAATTAAAATGATTAACTAAAGGGTGTGATAGGCTGAAGCAGGCACTACGATAAACATATTTCGTATTCCATATTCCCAAGAAGTCGCATCTAGGAAACTGTGATGATTCGCCTGTCGCTTTGCCTGACTCCGACCCATGCTTCAATCTTACAGAAATCATTTTTGCTCAGATCGATAAATATCGTTATATCATTAACTTGTTTTATATCTTGAAATTAATGATTCGATATTAGATTTTTAACTGATATAATAATTCCATGATACAAAATTTCTGTAGCCTCCTAAATACCTAAATATTATGATACCTAAATATTGTAGAATTAATCGATTTATAGATATTTATATTTATATATCATAATTAATTCCCTCAAAATGGAACACTCATTCCGCACGAAACGATAAATATCGATATGTTTACCTAAATTGATTTGTATGAAAGAAATTGAAACATAAATTTTACTATTTATATCAATTAAAACATTCATTGTGCTTACAGTATAGTTTAGTATAGGCATTCTATACTAATCGATAAATATCGGTATGCATACTTTTATATTAGATTAGGACAGACAGTGTACTGCTTATGTAAACTAATTGATTTAAAGAGAATCTTTACATATATACACACATTCATAAATGCATTCTCTATACTTCGATAAATATCGATATATCAGCAACGCTATTGAACTACACTCATCAAAAGAGTTATCTTTATTTTAATGACTGCCTACAAGGTATTTGCTCGTTTAGCATTCAGAGTTATTATACGCTGGTCTATGATCTCTTATGTGATTCGTTCTGGCCTGGCTATATGTCTATCTCTGTCTAGATCTGTGGGTTTCTGGGCTGTGCTATAAATCTGCCAATTTCCATTGTTTAGCCATTGCGGTTATACTAGATGCCATGAAAAACTACTTAGTGCTGGCTGCGAGTGTTGATCGTTGGTGCTGACGCTGGTGGTGGTGGTGGTGGCGTTGGTAAGTGGGTATTGGATGGGTAACCCACTACTTTTGTCCGAGGGCTATTTTTGTGTGTGCATCGGACATGCATAACATGCAAACTGTGTGAGAATCGCAAACTGCAACTCATTGGAGGCCCCGAAAGTGACAACTACGACATCTTTGCTAGCTGCTTGGTGCCCAGCATGCGATTTGTTGTTGTTGTCGTTGCTGTTGTTGTCGACAGACGGAATTTTCTTCATTCCATTATGTGCACAGCGAGTGAAAATCGCATCTAAGCATTTTTCTATTGAGCGACGAAGGCAGAAGAATACCAGAGCCAGGGTAAACGTAAAGCAGGTGGGGACGGGGACGGGGACGGGGGTATGAACGTACAAGCGGACAAGGAGGTGGGGCGGGCGCGGGACAGAAGGACGCCCTGGCCTGGGGTATGGCCTTTTTGGCGCTCGTTCACACAGAAAGTGTCTTTTCCGTAACTCTTTGGCATTTTTTTTTTTTTTTTTGTTCTTCTTGTTTTATTTTGCTCAGTTTTTACTTGATATATTCCGAAATTAGTTTCAGTTGCCTTATGTATGTATTTTTAAATAGCCGCCACAAGAACTGTGCTAAACGCTCTCGCCAGCCTGTCTATTTTGATTTGTTGTCCAAGTGCTGTCTTTGTCAAGTGATTTCATGATTTCATCATCACCCTTCGCTCCTCGCTCCTCGTTCCTCTCTCCTCGATCCCTGCCTTCCATGCCATGCCATGCCATTCCATTCCACTTGGCTACGCGTTGATGCGTAATATTTTACACATAATCGCTCATACGCCGCGTTGTCGTTCCATAAAAACATCGAAAGGATTTTTTTCTTTTCTCATTTACTCATTTGTTCATTTTATTATTTTTATTTAATTTACTGCATGGTTTTAATTTTCATTTGTTCCATAACAAAAGCGACGCGCATAAATTTCTGTCTACGAATTTTTTTTTGTTGAATATTTGCTATGATTTTTATGTTGTTATTTTATATATTTTTTATATATATAATTTTTTTCTTTTCAGTTGAGTCAGTCCAGTTTTTAGATTTTTTTTCGCGACAGCCCCGGCTGAATTATTTTTAGGCCTAGGCCCAACTGAACTTAAGGGTATTTTTTTTCAACTGGAATTCACTTTGTCAACAACTCGAACACGAACTTTTATTTTTATGCTTTTCTGTTGTCAACTTAGTTTATGAAACATAAACTTTAGCTTTGAACTTTTCATTGTGTATTTTTCTTTGCTTAAGAATATTGACGATAACAGCGAATTTTATATTGTGTTTAATGCCTTCGGCAAGTTTTTATGTTTTCAAACAGTTTTTCTAGTTTGATTTTCCTCTCTTTTGCTTTATACAAATTACTAAACAGTCCCATTAATCCTCTATTTGAGAGTGTTGCGACAATTTGTTGTTTAACTAAATTAGTTTTTTTTTTCTATTTGCATATTTTTTATGGGATACATATATATTTTGTATTTGATTTTCGCACATTTTCCTACAACACTTTTCATATACACTTTCTTGAAAGTTTAATCAATTGAACAGTATATATTTTATATATTTCTTTATTATAATTAATAATATAAATTTAAATATTTATATAATCTTTGATATTGTTTAAAGTTTTTTTTTTTAATTTTTTAATTTTTGGGTTATACTTCAAAAAGTCAAACATAATCTACAATATTAATTTATAATTATATTTTTTTATTTTATATCTTTTTTTTATTATTATTACTATTATTATTGATTTCTTTTTATATTCATTTATTATTATTATACATTTATTTTTATATTTATTTATATCTTATAATTATTGATTTATTATAATTATTATTAATTTTTGTATACTTCATATTGTATGTATCTTATTTAACATAAATGTTTTTATTTTATATTTTGTATTTATAATTTTGTTTTGTATTTTACATTTAGTTTTTGTATATTTTATAACTATTTATTTTATTTTATTTTTTAATTATTTATTTAGTTTATCTATATTTTATATTTATTTTTTTATTTTATTTTTTATTTTATAAAATAAATATTGTCAACAACTGATACTATATAGATATGCCTTCCATATATAAGTCTCCAATAGATTAAATTGTGTTGCATTCCATTTTGGCAGATTTAAATATATTTTGAAATAAAATTTATTTACTCGAGTTTTCACATAATTGCATGCACAACATTCACTAAGTTAATGTAGTAATAAAAATAAATTAAAAAAATTTTTTTTTTTTAGTAATTAAAAATTCTTTTTATTTGTTTAATTAAAAACTTATCTATTATTTCCAATTCAATTTTTGTAAGAGTATTCAGTATTCGGCATTTTGCAACTAACTATTATTTTTTGTTATTTACGTATATTTTTATTTGCTTGCCACGCGCTTGATAAACTCTTTTATTTTCGCTCTATATGCAAATAAATATATCTAATTTTTTATAATAATTTTTGTTTGTTTTATTTAAATAGTTTATATATTTATTACATTTTTTTATTGTTCATTGTATATTAAATTTTATAAATTACATTTACATTTAGAAATATTATTTATATTTTTATTTTTCATATCCTTGCACCGCATTCTTTCTTTGTTTTTTTTTTTTTCACGTAGATTTTCTTTAAATTTTGTTTTATTTTATTTTTTTTTAGCATTTTGCTTTTGGCTAAAGCGCGCACCTTTGTTAACCGTTTGCTGCTCGCATCTGAAATGAAAATATCCGAAAATGTTTCAATTCTTTCGGTTTTAGTTGGAGATTTTCTATTTTTCGAATGTCCATCTCTTGACAATTTTTGCTGTGTGCCATTCGATGTTGTTGTTGTTGTTGTTGTTGTTGTAGTTGTTGTTGTCGCCGTTGCCATTTGTTTTGTTGATTTGATTTCTCGCTCGTCGTCGGCGTCGTCGGCTTCGTCGTCTTGCGGCAGTGCTTGTGGGGCTGTCTTTGCTTTTGCTCCTCTAACGATCTCAATCTCATCAACAGCATCGTTGTCGGTTCCATGTTCTAATTAATGAGCACGCGGCTAGTAGCCAGATGCACTCGGCAGACAGACCAGCAGGGAGCAGATCGAAGCCAGCGAAGAGAAATTATTGCAGTTTTGTACTCACAAATTTGTTGTTTAATTAATTGGCTGCAACAAAATTTAGTTAATCAAAACATTTGTTAATTCATAATACACATTAATGAGCATCAAGTTGTAGTCCATCTGCGCTACCCGAGACACAATTGACATCCCCACCAAAGCATACACACACACTTACACACACACACACACACACACTCATACAGATGCGAAATTCTCGCAATTCGTGTGCATTATTAATTTGCAATAAAAATGTGGAAGCAGCCGCCAAGAAAAAAACAAAAATATACAAAATTTAGGAAAAAAAGGCAACAAAAATTGTTACAAAAATAAATTTTGGTACCTGCTGTTGAGATTTGAATTATGTTGACAACGGCTGACAAATACAAATGGAAGCGCATTGGAGGCGCTGCTGGGCCCATATCGCCTTCGCACAGACGCTGGCTGCACTTATTCAATTCATTAGAATGCCAGAAATACATATTTATTATTGTCATCTCGCACAGTTTTGCCTTGTGGCTTGTGAATCTGGGTTAGCTCAATACTATTCTTAAGTCTATGGATCTATATTCTATATTTTATAAGCTGAAGCATCGTGCCTCCGACAGTGGCTTGCACTGCTGCTGCGCATAATCCCAGCCGTATTTGTAGGGACAACGCACTATGGTCAGGTAGCCAGCGATGCAGCTGTAGTAGTACTCGCAGCGCTCTGGATGCGGATGATAGCCATTGCCACTGATGTCACAGTGCGGTCTATTGCCCGCTGGCTTCGTCTGCTCTGGTTCGGAATCTGTGGGCATTGTAGTTGCTGCATCAGTCTGCACAACATCGGAATTGTCATTGGTTGTCTCATCCACAGCTGCTGCTGCTGCTGCAGCTGTCGTTGTCTCCACTGCCTTCAAGCACACGCCAGTATCGTCGAAGGCGCACTCCTGCGCATTTGCATCAAAGTACGTCTGATCGGGGCAGCTGTCCCTGAAGGAGTCCTCGCCATTGCAGTAAATGTAGCTCGTGCAATCCTCGATGACCATAATAAAAGTATCCGCCTGCACATTATTGCATTGCTGAAAGACTTCCGCCGCAGCAGGACGTACTCCTCCAACCAGGACGAGCAGGCAAAGCACCTCAAAGAGTTTTTCCTGTTGACTCATATTTGATTTTAGCTTGCTCTGCTCTTTTGCTGTTTTGGGTTTGTTATAAAATTGAGCACTTCATTGCCTTTATATATCTATTTTCAAGGTCAGGAATCACATATCAATATTGTTATCAAGAAAACGTGTACGATTCTTTCTTTTGCCAAAACTTATCTATTTAACATGATGTTTTCTAAGAGGGTGAGAGTGTGTCAAGGTTGCAGCAAAAATGTCTATTAAGACAGAACACTAGATAAATTATATAATATTTAAAAGAGCTTTAAATTATTTATTTGTACATAATTATATATCGTATGATTCGTTAATTGTAATGCATTGAACGTTAAAGAGCTTGAGTAATAAACTAATTATTTTCTTTAATTTTTGTACTTATTTTAAACCTGAAGCATTGGCCGCTTCTCCTTGCCTTGCAGATTGTCATTGGTAAACGAATAGCCAGTGCCGCCCTGAAAGAAAAAAAAAAATCAATTAAATAATATTTACATTTTTTAAAAGAATGAAAAAAGATCAAATTAAAGTATAATATATTAATATTTATTATAATAATAAGAAGTATTTAGATGTGCCCAGGTAGACAATATTGAGAAGATGTAGTATAGACTTAGTTTTCATGACCTATTTTGGAATGCTCTATTATGCTCTGGTCGCCGCAACATAAATTGTTTCAGAATCACATTGAATCTGTTTAGAAACAGTTTATCTTCCCGAATCTATATTTATCCAGAATCAGCTACTTTCGTCCATCGTATTTACCTTTGTGCACATTAAATGAATGCATATTGCATAGTAGCATATTGGTCATATTATATAATATATAAATCATCAAAACACATTTTTGGATAGTTAAAAATGGGTTGATGGCGATATAGCTAACTGCATTAAGAACAAAATGTTTGTTTATTTAACAAATTAAGCTTTTTCTGGAACTAGAGGTATTCTAAAACTGAAAATTTGATGTAAAATAAATTTGATGTAAACATGAGATAAAAGTTGCCAAAGCTCTTGAAGTATGCGAGACTCAAATACCTAACAAACAACATGAGACGATCAGCTGAAGCATGCGAGCTTTATAACAGACAGATAGACATCAGTGAATATGCTACTAAACCAGAGCAATATTAAGATTAACTACTACTAACAGTCCTTCAATTTTTACATATATTTCATAAAAATCAGTATACCATAATTTCCCATTTTAAATAAGTCTAGAGCATACAAATAAACTGTGCTGACATAAGTTGATTAATAAACAATAATAAGAATAATTATGAAATAATAAAATAAACATACTAGAATTAAATTTACTTAAATTTAAAGCTTCCATAAACAATTTATTAAATACCCAACTGCTTTACTTACACGCTGCAGTGGAATAATGTCCTTTTCCTTGAGCTTGCGGTCTGTGAGGGGATGTATCATGTCCTTGCGTATGAGCTTCTCAACGCATTCCATCGTAACCACGTCGCCACTGCAAATATACACAAGTTACATAGAGTCTCATATGCCCATTAAAACTTAGACTCACGTGGGCCGCAGCACGGCACAGGGTACTGCATTGCTGAGGACATCGTGCGTGATGGGACACATGTAGCGCGCCTCCTTGGCAATGAGCGAACGCTTGTTGTCTCCATCTTTGAGCAGAGTGAATTTGACATCGATTAGATCCTTGACTCTAAGCGGCCGCTGTGAGACGGGACAATAAATAGTAGGATCGGGTGCCTGAGCCTTGGCTACGCCTGCATTGGGACACTCGGAGGGCAGCCAAAAGCTGGGCAGCTTCGTTTCATGTCCGTTGCTCATGTTGGAAATGGAACTGCTTGAGCCAGCACTGGCTGCTGATGATGTGCTGGGCTTATCATCCAGTTTGGTGGCGTTCGGCTTGTGTACGGGAGTTGTGGTTGGCTTCTCGGCATTCACGAATTTCTCCATGCGAGCCAGCTGCTTTTGATTGGCTTCCTGGGTCAATTCGTTCTCCTCGATGCGACGCAGGCGCTCGTATTCTTTCAGCTTGCGGCTGTATTCGTTCTTCTTGGTGATAATGTACTGCAGAATGGCCTCCTTGTCGAAGAGGTAGCCGTCTTTGGTGACCACAGGATTTCTGCACGGCTGCAGAGTCAACGAGCAGCAATCGAAAGATTTCACCGAATCTTTGCCAAGTCGCTTAGCATTTGTACCATATCCAGATTCGGCAGCATCGCGTTTTTTCTCGTTGTACGTGTAAACAGCTCCGGCGGTGCAATTACGTGCGTGACGAGTCATATTCAACAAAATATTTACAAATTTCCAATGTAAATAAACAAATGCCAGGCTGCTTACTAATGTGATTTGCGATATTGATTGCAATATGTAGCAACACTAAACTATCGATAGCTGTATCGAAAAAAAGAGTGGCCACTCGAACAGTGTTACCATACGAGAATTACACAAATACTAACCGATTGAATATCGATACCAATTAAAAAGCCGCTAAATATATTAAAAGCTCAAATTTAATTTTGTAATTAATTCGTTCTTTATTTATTTGTATTATATTGCACTTTGACATTATTTATTTACGTTGCATATGAGTAGTTGTTACTTAAATGACTACCGACTAATAATACTGTTGTAGCTGCTTGATGTGTATTTAGTTGAATATTTCACATTTTCACAGATTACTATATATATATATATATATGGCAACTATATATTCTGGTTTATCTATTTTTCGCTTTGCTTTGTCTCTAATGGATTATTTCGTATGATTTCTTTTGAGCATATCACAGAACAAAAATGATACATAGTTAGTAGAGAGAGATTGGAGATTTCCTGGGGGGTTCGAGTGTGAGTGGATTGTGAAGGTGTTTTGGATTAGAAAGTTCAAAGTGTAAAAATATTAATTGGAGCTTAAAAATATACTTTACTTTATATTTATATATGTATATATATAGGTGTATGTATATATATGTATGTGTATATATGTATATCTATTCGCAAATGTCATTTTTGCTGTGTATATGTATATATAAATTTGTTGCTGATATCATTTATCATTAGAAAAATATGGAGCAAAAGTATTTGGTATGTTGGATTGGGTTTATAGTTGGCTCTGAACTGAAATTGACGCTCAATTCCTAAACGAAAACCAAAGCGCTATCCCAACCAGTCGAAACTAAACCGAACTAAACGAGTATCTTATCATAGGACGGCGGCGGCGACTCATCCAGTGGCACCTGTTTACCCAGCGCCGTCGGCGTCTGTTCTGGCAACAATATTGCTATATGATATGGCGGTGGCCCGGCGGCCGCTGCTGCCGCCGTTTCCGCACTCACCTCCACCTGTCGCTCATCCAAATACCTGACATCATTCAGTTCCAGCATGCAGCTGGTGGCATTGCCGCCCCGGCTGTGGCACACCGCGCGTGAATTGCTCCGGCTGTTGCCGCCGCTGCCGCCTCCGTTGCTGCTGGGTAGCAATCCCTTGGGTATGCGGCACAGCGATACCATGCAGGCGGCCAAAAAGAAAGTGGCCGAGAATGCGCAAAATATGAGCACCTCCAGGCCAGTGCCCTGATGATCAAAGTAGAACTTTGCCCCGGCCACAAACACCGAGGCCAGCACCAGCGAGGCGCACATGCCGCACTTCAGGTGGCTCGGCAGCAGCTGTGAATCGGCGTGTTGCAGCAGTGCGTGATGCTGCTGCTGCAGCTGGTTGCTATGGCCCCCAGCCTGTGTTTGTGTAGGCGGTATGGGCGTGGCAGACACCGAGGCTGTTGTTGTTGTAGTTGCTGCTGCTGCTGCTGCTGCCGCCGCTGTTGCTGCTGCTGTTGCTGTTGCTGTGACAGTGGCATGGCGCATATTGTTGCTGGAATTGTGACGTCGCGGTGTGGCATATCGAGTATTGTTGGCGTTGCTGCAGCTGTTGCTGTTGGTGTTGCTGCTGCTGCTGTGATGATGATGGTAGGCGCTATAGGCATCATCGCTGAGGTAAAATATGGAAAATACAAGCATAAAGTAAATAATTAATTAGTTTTGCATCAATCAAAATTACTTACGCGTAAACGCCCGCATGTTGCTGATGTGCCAGATGTTGTTGATGCTGCTGCTGCTGCTGTAGATGTTGCTGTTGTTGTTCGTATTGCCTTACGGGCACCGCCATATTACCAAATTGAGGATGATGATAGCTGTAGCTATAGTGATGCTGTTGCTGCTGCTGTTGCAGTTGCTGATGATGCTGTTGCTGTTGCTGTTGCTGCTGCTGCTGCTGCAACTGTTGCTGATGATGATGATGATGCTGTGGTCGTGGCTGATAGCGCGTGCTGCTGTGCTGATGATAATGTGAGCCATGCGCCACCAGCGGCACAATTGTCCCGCTGCCCGTTAGCACCGCTGCCGAGGAGGCGGTGCCGTTCGGATTGTTGTTGTTGCTGGCAGTTGTTGTTGTCATGGCAGCATTGCTGTTGTTGTTGTTGCTGCTGTGGTGCAGCAACTGTTGATGCTGCTGCTGTTGACTGCTGGCATGTGCATTATTGTTGCTGCTCGCATAATGCGCGGCCTGGCGACTGGTGCCCGCGCCCGACGACTGGTAGTCGCCCCCATAGGGCGCTGGCCCGCGATGCACCGAGGCCAGCGCTTGATTGTGGCTGCCACTCGTGCCACTCCCACTGCCACTACTGCCAGCAACCATATTGTTGGCACTGTTGCTGCTGGACTTGCTGCGTCGCGGCGGATGGCCGTAGCTGAGGCCGCCGCCCGCATGCGACAGCGAAGCCGCGACACGTGAGCGCCCAAAGCCGCATTGCTGCGAGCGTTTATCAATCCAGAAATGCATCTCACTGCGAGCACTCGACGACTGCTCACTGCTGTAAGTAGAAACTTGTGTTAACAGATAGACGCGAAACTTATTTGAAGTTAATGCAGAGCGTTTGGTTTGGGACGCTCGCCTCTTAAGCTCAGACAAAGCGCATGACTCATTTGGCTTTGTGTCGAGACAGAAGCGCCAACTGTATGCTTGCCTAGACGGAAGAAGGAATTTCTCTTGCGCACACACACACACACACGCATACACACGCATACATATATATATGTATAGCTAAACAGGAAACGTGCCCATTGCTTTTTATTATGCTGCACTCCAAGTCTGTCTGCTATTTCCTCTTTGTGCGAGATTTCAAGTTCAACTACCCCACAAAAAAAGGCAACAGCAGCTGAGGCAGCAGCAGCAGCAGCAGCCCCAAACGACTTCCCCATCAGGGCAACTGCATAGGTAAGCGCTGAACAAAGGTTGCTGCCTGATCAAATAACCCCCAAATGGTAATAGCAACAACAACAACAACAACGACAGCAACAGCAACATTTTGGGAGTCCTTTCACTTCCCGTGTCATTGACAGCAGAAGAAGAGCTGGCAAACTCGACAAAGTTAACACAAAAGCTTAGCGCGCCAAAAATGAACAACGCATGGGCCAGAGGCTACAGAAGGTGTTAGAGCAACAGAGACAGAGACAGAGACAGAGACAGAGACAGTGAGAGAGTGAGAGAGAGATAGAGAGCACGTGCATCCAGTGAAAAGCACAGTGGACTTGGCTGAAGTGCTAGATAATTCTATGCGCAATCAAAAATGATAAGTTATAAATAAATTAATTAAATAGTTTCAAAAGAAGACTTTAGATGCTTGAGTTTGAAAGTTTGTCAACTTGGCTATCTTTCAGCGCCAGTTTCAACTGTTTCCGTGGTGTAGCGGTTATCACATCTGCCTAACACGCAGAAGGCCCCCGGTTCGATCCCGGGCGGAAACAGATGCAATTTACTTTTTTGTTAATTTTATTTATTTGAAGTGAACTATTTAAAATTATTAGAAACAGCGTTGTTTATGTTGTTGTTGGCTTTTATGTTTAAAAATAAACTGTCCTATTTCTATTTAAATTTTAGTTAATATACTTTTGTCTGAATCTAAAGCGTGTAGATATTGAAGCTGAGAAATCTGGTTGATTTGTTTATTTAATGTTTATTTGTGAACTATATAAAATTGTAGAAATAAGCGTTGTTTTTGCTGTAGTCTGTAATATTTTACAATTTAATTTGTTTCAATATTATATACTTAAATTAATATTCAATCAATTTTAAATCTGACATTATTATCAATATTTACCTAAACTTTCGAATGAAGCTATCAAATGAGATAAGAGCACAAGTGTGGCATGTGGAGCTGCTCAAATTTATAATTAATAATTATAAATAAATAATAAAATTAATTTTTTTTTAGTACATCCCATAACAAATCAGGTCAACTCAGGTATTTGTCTAAGTATATATGTATGTACGATATGTTAAGGAGAAGCTCATTTGAAATTGGCCAGATATCAAATGGTATATATAAGCAATCCATAGTTTGTATATGAATATTAAATAAATAAGTATTTAATTATACAAATATTTAAATATATTCATTAATATTTGTTGTCCAACAAGCAATGCCCTAAAGTAGAAATAACTTTCAAGGAATCATAAGTACATATTTACATAAATACAATATTATCTATATATGTATGTATGTACAGTTGCTTCTTCAACAATGCCTGAACACAGGTATACCTTTTTATCAATTGCAATGTTTAGATTTAAAAGAAAATATTAAGAACATTCGGGAAAATTGTCCCACAGTTCGCTTTGTGTATAGACAATGTTTACATTTGCTTTGGCGCTTAACTTGCTTAGCTGTTCATTGAACTGTTCCCACAGGTCCCAGTGGCCGGGCAGTGGTGTTGGTCTGCTCTGTGGTTGCTGTGGTCTTGGCCAATCAACAATGGCAGCCAAAAATCACATAAAGAGCGAAACACCTATATATGTACGTACATATATTTGTATACATATACATATGTATATATTTGCAGTTCTATATGACAAATGCTGAAATGAATGTCATTTAAAGCTGGGCATTAAAAATTATTCGTATTTAATTTTCTGTCTACTGTGGTAATCCAATTCGAAGTGCGACTCCGGGTTTCCGAATTGCGCCCGACACCCGTTCACTCTGTCAAAGTTCAAAGTTCAATGCTTTGCATTGTCAACGACTTCTTGGGCGAGAAAAGTTACACAACGCACTCAGAGCTGAACGCACTGGCGAATAAATAAACACTCGAGCAATGCGCAGAACTCATAAAAAAACATACCCATATTTAAAAGAGACATTTTGGACAACCGTTTGATAGGTTCATTTCAGCCAATTGCACGCTTCCTCCCTCCACTGCCTAGACCTGGAGATGGTCGCACTTGATGCTATCTCGCTCACACTCTCTGTGTCTTTTCTTCTTGATCCAAGGTTCATTGTATTGTGTACACTTGATTTGTGATTTGTGTTTTCCCTGACCTCCAGCTCCTTGCACAGACAGTTACAGTTTTCTGTTTAATTTTGAAGTTTCTAGAATTTCGTTTTTTCAGCTCCGTTTACCTTAAGTGATTTTGAAATTATTGAAACAATAGCCCCGAGCGCACATACAATTACCGTTCTTCGATCGTATTTCAACTTCTTAAAGGACCATTTTTGGTATGCACTTTGAAAGTTTCTTTTGTCTAGTAGAACTACTTAGGAATTGACCCCAGCAAAGGGTTCAAATTTCAGTTCACACTTCCTTTGATGCTTTGCCTTTTTGCCTTGATTAGCAGCGCTCAACAAAGAAAACTTTTAGATTGTATCTAATACACAATATTGTGACCTTCGAGGGGGAATTCAATCAGCCCATGATCAGAAATGCTGACTGACGTCTTTTGTTTAAACTAATACATTTTTAAACACAATTATACATATTTTACGTAGAACATTTGCTTCTCTATGAATGGGCAGCACGTATGCGTACATACTTACGCGTGTGCACATCTCTGTATACAAATATGTACATACTATATTTATATATAAATTGTTCACTCAACGTGCCCATAATTCTATTATCAGCTTTTTGGCAGCTCCTCGCTGTGTTTAGCCGCAATAAAAAACAATACAAAATTTGCAAATCATTTGGTCGCATTCCAAAATGCCTTTAAAATAGCCGCAAACAAAAAATGATTTGACTATTTGAATTACGTTTGGAAATGTGTTTGGCCTAACTAGACTATTATGCCGCCACATTTCCAACTGTTTCCGTGGTGTAGCGGTTATCACATCTGCCTAACACGCAGAAGGCCCCCGGTTCGATCCCGGGCGGAAACAGGCAATTAGTTTTTTTTTTCCAAATTTTAGTTTTAAAATTTGAATATGTATATAAGAAAAATCGTATGCCTTTAAAATTAAAATAACGTGTTTTTTGTATAGCTATAAAATCAGTTTGCACCCAATATAACATACAAAACTCGTTTTCAAATACATATATATGTATGTACATACACATACATACATACAAATCTGCCACTAATTCAAATTTACATATACTACATACACAGTTTTAAAGGGCTACTTATGCAGGTAGGCACATTAACACACACTCCCACGTACATATGTATATATGTATGTGCAACGTTATCTTTTGCCTTTGTTAAATGTGTGTGTGCATTATTTGTGATTTCTGTTGTTTCCTTTCGCTTTCTGATTTTGTTGTTTGGCTCGAACTTGTTTGCAGTGTCCGGCTCGTATTTTACACGCACATGTTGCCAAGCATAAAAGCTATTTCTGGCTGCGCTACCCTCAGCTGTTTCCGTGGTGTAGCGGTTATCACATCTGCCTAACACGCAGAAGGCCCCCGGTTCGATCCCGGGCGGAAACAGGTAATAACTTTTTTTTTTAATTTTATTTATTTACTTTGTCAAATAATTATTTTATAACTTTTAAATTTTCTAAGTTGTATTTTTGTGTATTTATTTATGCAAACTAAAAATGTCGAACAAAAACATTTAAAAGCTAACTATAGAAACACGTTCTTTATAAAGCATAAAATTGCAATTTTATGCGGGTAAGGCAATTCTTAATAACAAACAACTCTTTATCTAGACAATAGTGAATCCTTTGAGCTTTCTATAAAAGATAAAAGTGTTCCGTGTCACTGGCGCTTTAACAGATGCGAAAAGCAATGCAAAATATGCCGAACAAAAGCAAAAATTGAAAACAGGAAACTACGCGACCCGCACATAAGGGTAACGAGTCCCTGTAGTATGGCCCGACCATTCACTCTTACTCTTTGTGAACTGGAATTTCTTATTTTTTTCTTTTTTTTTTTACAACCTTTTTATTTGATGGTTTGTTTTTGCCGTTAACCTTTACGGGCTTTTTCTTGTTCGTATCATTTTCGTTTTCTGCTTGGCGGGAAGTGAATTCGTATAGACAAAATACGTGAAATCAAAATGAAAATGAAAGGGCATTAAAACAGTTTGAATTAAAGTTATCTGGGTAATTCCCACGACTATCTGTCTGTCTGTCTGTCTGTCTGTGAAAGCGACAAGCGCTTGTCTATGCTGCAGTCCATTGATGGCGAATGCTGCGTATGAGCAATGCAATTGCTGTGTCTGCCTGTATGTGTGGGCTTGTGTGTGTGTGTGTGTGTGTGTATGTGTGCGTGTGGGTGTGCATTTGATTTTCAAGTGCATGCCAATTAAGCTGGCATTTGTTAACACTGTTTTACCTGTATTTATTTATCTTTCTATTATGCTCTAACAGCTAAGAGTTTTCGTTTGCATTTCTTTTTGTTATTTTTGCACACTTTAAGCACATTGATTGTTATTATTGTTATTGTTGATGTTGTCGTTGCTGTTGCAGTTGTTCTTGTTGTTGTTGTTGTTGTTGTTGTTGCACGAAAAAGTCCTTGAACGCTCAACTGACCTGGCACAGCGATACACACAACAAAACAACTGGCAATAAAAAAAATGAACGTCTCCTTCTGCCAGCCTTGAGTGAAGCACGCGAACGTGAATCAGACACCAAATTCTTAAATTGTCAAATGCAGCGAAACATTGATTGAAATTTCACATATCGAATGCAAAGTTCGTTAGATTATTATTATTCTTACTATGTTTACACTAACGAAAGCACTGCGCGCCTCTCTAACTTTGCATTTTGCCAATCTGCTGCCTCCTGCGCAAGGACCCGCAGCCAACTGACAGCGCCAACTGAATTTCTGAATGCAGCTAGCGAAACATTTTCACTTTTCATGAGTTCAGATTCAAGATTATTTCTTCATAGAGCGTGTTTCTGTGGGTGTGTGTGCTTGAGTGTGCGTGAGTGTGTGTGGGTGTATGTGTGTGTGTATTGGTTGCTTTGCAAAGCAAATTCAGAGACTGCCAACATTTGGTTTTTGCTTTCGGTATTGGTTACGTTGAGTGTGCATGTGTGTGTGAGTGTGTGTGTGTGAGTGAGTGGGTGGTCACTGCATAAATGGGGTCTCAATCTGCTCTCAAAAGACGCGGTTGCTGTACGAGACATGCGCAATGAGCGAGCTTTCATTTTGAATGTGGTTTGTGTCTTAGATAGAAAAAGCATTTGCTGACATTTTGAATCAAAAACAAGTAAAAATTGTGCATTCAGGCGCTAAATGGTTAAAACGTTGTCAGCTGGAAAACATTTTAAGATATAGAAGATTATTCCGAATTGTCAAAGCCCCAATTAGTATATATAAATATGACAATGTATTGTATTGTAAACCTTTCAGTTAAAAGAAACACATCAGATAATTGAATTGAATTGTAAGTGTGTACTATTTTGCATAATAGGCATATTTGAAACAATATTTATTAGATCAAATGGGCATTCCATTTAGATCTAAACATATTTGGGATCGCGGCATTCGTGCAGCTTGGGATCGTACGACAGGCCGGGCGTACAATCCAAGGTAATGCCGTGTCCTTCCACGCAATAGTAGTAAGAGTCTCGTCTCGATTTGTGCGGATAGAAGTGAACGCCAGTGGCCGGACAGATGATATCAGCGCGTCGTGGTGGTGTACGGGAATAGGGCTCAATATGGCGCTGCTGCACCGTCGCCTGTCAAATCATAAACGGAATAAACGAATTCAAATTTAAATCGAAGCTTCAAGTTAAGTTAACTCACATTGCATTTGACTTTGTTCGCATAATCACAACAATTGCAATCGGGATTGAAAGCTAATCCATTGGCGCACTCTTGTGGCCAGGGCATGCCATCGGAGCAGATGAAGTATTTGTTGCACTGCGCCTTGCTGGACAGATAGCGAATGTTCGATATTGTCTCTTTCTGGGGACAATCGTTTTCCACACAGTCCACATATTCAGGGAAATCGCAGCGATCTGTCTCCGCATTGTACTGCAATCCGTCGTAGCATTCCCTTAAAACAGGAATGCCGTAATAGCAGAGCACGTATTTGGTGCAGGTGCGATCGTAGCAGAAGCTCGTCAGCTTGAATTTCTTACATTCGGGCAGGCACTTGCTCTCGCTCTCAGTTCTGTAGGTACATGCCTGGTACTTGTAATCGAAAACGATGTCACAACCAGTGGCATTTCCACCGCAAAGCTCCATAAGTGGCTCGCCTTCGTAGCAGGTGCCGTAACTGCTGATATTGCCACCTGAAAGGAATTTGCAGAAACTTAGAGTACAGAATACAGTTACGCGTCCAGTTTCTACTTATGTACCTATGCAGGAGATATATCTGGAGCAGTTGCCTATGTAGGGTAGCAAGGAATAGTCAGCCATGTTTTCGCACAGATTTATACCGTTGTCGACTAGCGTGATCTCATCAGGATCGAAGATATTCTCCTCTGGACCGGGTGCTACGATTTCCTCTGACTGCGGCGTAAGCTTCAAAGCCAACCTGGCCACCGAGCATTGCAGCAAGCTAAATAACGCCAAGCCATAAAGAAATTTCACTATTGATATAAACAATGTAAAAAGTTATGGAAAGTGTTATAGAAAACTAAATCGACTACGCACTCTTTGATAGGAAGAACTCCCAAGTAGAACTATGCCAAGCTCTTAGCTAGGTTTGCATTTATAGCTGGAGAAGTAACTTTTTCCGATATCTTTCGCTCTTTCTATTTTTGCGCTGATTTAATGAGTTTTCGAATGGCGACCTTATCACATTGGGGCACGCGCGTCTAGCTCCCAAAGGAAAACTACATTTTTAATTTGCCATTTGATACAGAAAAATCATTTGCCAATTTGCTCTTGTCTAATAGATTCCGAATATGTTTGATTGACTCTTAGGCAAAGGAAATTATTTATGCTGCCTAACGTACTAAACTCTACACATAGTTTGAATCACAATTCAAAATTATATTACTTAGTACAAGATATAGTGTAAGCTTGAGAGTTCTAAATGAGATGTTTTCTCGCAATTAAAGTCAGAATTTATTGTAGGCCTTCAATTCGTTTTGGAAAATGATTTTTATTCATTTGAAATTATAGCATGGGATCCGCTTCTGCTTAACAAAAATTGGTGTATATTATTAATATTGTTACAATTTTGAATTACATCTGCGTTTCATGCTTCTATATATAATTATTTTAGTTATTTATTAATAATAAAGCAAAAATAATAAAAATAATATTTAATTAGATTTAGTTTTGTCATCGTAAGTGTTCGCAGGTGTTATATCTAGTTAAATTACGATTAAATCTAACAAATCAAAGACTTACGTACTTGAACTTAATGAATCCGTTGACAAGCATTTGTTGCATGAATATGCTTTAGCTGTTTTCGACCTAACTAATTAATGAATAATCAATAATCAATATAAGACTATTTCGATTAGAAATGTGCAGAGTTGTCCATCAGCTATGATGCTGGATCGATCAAAGTATTATATACCTATATATGTATATATATTGGCCCCGAATACTTATAAAGTCCAAGCATAGCATAACGTTTCAGACTTTTCAGGTCTGCACAACAATGGACCAAAATATTTGGACATAAGCTAAGGATAATTTAATAGGATTAAAGTTTTAGACGCATTAAACTTATAAATAATATGTTAGGCTTTTTGAATTTTAAATTGGAAAGCTTTTTGATTATTAGAAAGTTCTCAAACTGGCATTTTCCACACCACATTAGATTACACGTTGTAAATTTACTTTACATATGCTCGCCGTAAATGCTGTTGATAAGGCAGTTCTCTTAACAATACTTGGGCTCTGGATATGAGATTGATAATTTAAGAGTTTCCTTTTAACTTTTTATTGCCAGTCGTCGTGTGTGATATGGGTTTTATCTATCCAATTTAAATGCTTGCCCCGTTGTTTGTTGCCAAAAATTACCAATTTCGAACATGTTTCCTCTCTGATAAGTTTCGCTTTCGCCGATGAGCAACAAAATGATCGTATGTATCTGAATTGATTGCCAAAAGAAGAAAACATTGATGAAAGACTGAAAATCAGAGACCCAACTGATTATGACTATAAAATGAAGTTTCCTGTGCGCTTGTGGCCACAGTTGCAGAATACTAAACAAGGCAGTCACACAACAGTGAGTATTACTTAATATATATTTATATATACTATATTATGGTATAGTTCATATTAAAAGTATACCTTTTTGATAAATATTCAATAATGTACCAAATTAATTGATCAATAATAAATAAAATAAATTGAATATGCATCAACTTAGTTTACGAAAATATTTAACAAATATTTACAAAATGTTTAATAAATATATAAATTTTATAGTGATAAAACCTAAACAATTGCTGACGTTGATCTCATTGGCCACGCTGCTTTGCTATGGACTGGCGGATGTGAACATTTGCTCCAATGTGGTTGACAATCTGTTTCTGCCAAGCATCGATAATTGTAGCAACTACTATTTGTGCGTTGGTAAGTTTGAATATACTCAACATGCCTAATTGAGGGGAAAGACACCATGGTCTGTTATTTGCATATGCAAATTTGTTGCTTTGCATAAGCAAACCCCGACTTTGGTGGATATTGCAACTCACCATGGTCTGCTGTTTGCATTCAAATTTGTATGCAAAAAGAGACTTTGGTGGATTGCAATATTCACCTCTTTGCACATCTCACTCTAACTCACATGAATTCTCAGCTGAAATAAACATTATGAAATTCATTACCTACACACATGCATTCATGCACACGCACATTGATATACTCATCTCGCTCTTGCTCACACATCAATCCTCAGCTTGAATAAAAATTGTAAATTTCACACTTCTGCATTTACATTACAATAGCTTATTTTCATATATAAATATATATTTAATATGTATCGTATCTTGATTAGCCGGCAAAGCTGTACCTCGTAGCTGCAGCAGTGGCTACTTCTTCGATGCTCGCAAACAGCAATGTGTGGACGTCTCTGCGGTAAGATGCCTGCCTACGTGTCCGACGCAAGGATTGAGCTCCTTCTGCTACGATCGCACCTGCACCAAGTACGTTCTCTGCTTTGCCGGTGAGCCGGTGTTGCGTGAGTGCGCCGATGGCCTTCAATACAATGCGGAAACCGATCGTTGCGATTTCCCCCAGTATGTGGACTGTGTGGATAATCTGTGCGTGCGCCAGAACAATGCGGACGACATTGTTTACATTTCCAGCAAATCTAAGTGCGACAAGTACTTTGTTTGCCTGGATGGTTTGCCGGTTAATCAGACCTGTGCCCCTGGTCTTCAATTCAATCCCGCATGTAACTGCTGTGATTTCCCCTCCCGTGTCAATTGTACTGTAGGTCTTCTTCTATTCATCAAATGTGTAACTTTTTCGATTAAAATATTGGAATTTCCTTTAGGTTGAGTCCCTACAGCGCGATATTCAGCCATTTGCTAGGGTCCCACCACGTTCCGGGGGCATCACATGCCCTGACCAGGGCTCTCACTTCATTGCCCACAAGACCCGCAAGGATGCCTATTACTTCTGTTCCAATGGCAAATCCGTCACTCTGGACTGCACACCGGGTCTGATCTTCGATGCCGACCGGGAGGAATGCCGCGAGCCACAATTCGTGAAGGCCTAGAGGATGTCAGCAAAATAAATTTTAAAGTTCAACCAATTTGTTTGCATTTTGTTTATAGACGCTCATTGCAAATGCCTAGACGCGACTCTCATTAGCTAATTTTAGCTGTTCGGGAAACGCTGATCTCTGCTGCAAAGCAGGCGACAAAGAAACTAAAGATAGAATAGGTTAGAAAATGAAATGGGAGGTTGAGGAGATGTTCTTTGTGAAGCTAAAAATTCCTATCTATTGTATTGGTATATATAAGATTATTCATTCCATAAATCGGGAAAATCGTTTCCTCCTCTTTAGTCATCAATCAGCCATACTATATATACACTCGTGACGTGGCAAAGTAAAAATAACAATATTATTCACGGTTTCTGAGCTACGTCATCAACTATTGGATTTCGCTCATTCCTCAAAATCATCTGAACTAGGTCAGTATAAATATATATTCTACGGAATAAATTTCTCTAGACTCTCGGGTATTTCATGTATTTTATTTATAATAATTTGTTGTATTCCTTGGATGCCTTGTTAAGCCTTCAATACCTTTGCGGGATCGCGGCATTCTTGAACATTTGCATCGTACCACAAGCCGGGTGTACAGTCCAAGGTAACGCCATGGCCCTCAACGCAATAGTAGTAGGCATCACGCCTCGATTTGTGGGCGTAGAAGTGAGCTCCATGGCGTGGACAAATGACATCAGCGCTTCGCAGCGGCATACGGGAAAAGGGTTGAATGTTGCGTTTCAATGCTGGAATCTAAAAAAAAAGAAATGGAATACAGATATTCAGAGATTGGTGGGAATTTAGACCATTTGCAACCCACTTTACAGTTGGACCGATTTGGATAGTCACAGCAATTGCATTTGGTACTGAAAGACAATCCTTCTGCACAGGTTGTTTTCAAGGCAACGCCTCTAGCGCATAGGAAGTATTGGGAGCATGACGCCTTGCTAGGTAAGTAGAGCAGCTCGGTTGAGTCACTCAATCTCATGCACTCGTTGTCCACACAGTCCACATGCTCAGGGAAATCGCAGCGATCCGTCTCCGCATTGTACTGTAAACCGTCTTGGCATTCCCGCAGCACGGGAATACCGTAGTAGCAGAGAACGTATTTGGTGCAGGTGCGATCGTAGCAGAAGCTCGTCAGATTAAAGGTTGTACAATTGGGCATACAGTTGGAACTATCTGGAAAGCTGCAACTCTGATTGCGAGCATTGAACTCGTAGTCCTTGTTGCACTGCTTCTCAATAGCCTCACCATCTGATGGCAATAATTCATTTGAAATAATCAATAGGAATATAAAGTTTTCTATTTACCCCAGCAGAGATAATATTTTTTGCAGTCTCCCACATACGGCAGAAAGACTCTATTGGCCACATTTTTGCACAGGCTTATGTTGCCCATATAGAGACTGTGTTTATCCAATTTTACGTCGCTGTCATCGTCCTCAGGGTCTGGTGCCTCATATTGCTGAGCATCTATCAATGCATATTGACATAGTGCTATAATTCCAATAAATATCACGAATTTCACTTTTGATAAAAATAAAGTGTTAAACTCAATTGTAAATTTCAGGATATCGTGTGTACTTACTTCTATATCGTAGTGATTTTCAAAGTAAACTGTTCTCGCTATTCGACACCATTCTCGTTTATATGTCATCTTCGAGTTCTGTCGATTTATTTCCATCACAGATACTATTGAACTCTTATCAATAGTTCCATGAGAGACCTCACTCTTATACTCAACAAAACATTTTAATTTGCGAGATATCAGCTCGCCATGACCTGATGATTAAGCTGAAGGCCATTTTGAAGAAAACTCGCAAAATTCAGCTAGCTATACTATATGCATATTCTTAAGATACACGAAAAGTTCTTTGTGAAGATTTCGCTTGTGAAACTTTTGTCGCCTGGCCCGCGCTACGAACTTTAGTATATATAAAAATATATTGGGTTTGCCTACACATTATAGATATGCATGTATGTGTGTACACACATGAGGCTCTGTATATAAATTATCGTATAAAATATTTTCATTTTCGACTCAGTCATTCAGTAGGAAAATTGGCATCTGAACGAGCGCATTGTTCAGAAACATAAAAGATATATAACAATATACATATATCTATTTGAACATAATTTTGAATTAGTGCAGTGCCTGTACAGTGTACACATTCCGTTCTGTAAGTTTATATAATTGCTTTTGTCTTCCAAATGAGGGCCAACCGAAGACCGTCAAGATGATTGACACAAATATTGCCACAAAGTCGAAAGACTTTTATTTATAGCAATGGGAGCTCTAATTACGCGCGAGTGTACGGGTGTGCGGGTGTATGTGTGTGTCTCTGAATATATTTGAAAAATCAGAATTTTAACGGGTTGCTAAACAAAAAGATCTTTCTTTCAAGGAACGGCCCACATAATGGTCAACGAACTGAATAAGCCCCAAGACAATGCCGCATTGAGCGAGGTAAAAATTGAGTCATATGAAATATGATCACTGGTAATAATAGGTACAAATATATAAATACATTATGTCTTCTCATAGATTTTGGCTGCTTCCAACCGTCAGTTGGAGGAGATGCAGGAGGAGCATCGTCAGCTGCAGGCGGAACTAACACGCTTAAGCGCCCAGCGCCAGCAATTGAGAATTGCTACTAGGGAGCAGGAATCGGTGAGCGTTGTAACCACAGGCTCACAGTCTTCACAGTCCTCACTAGCTACAGCGGAGAGTGCAGCGACCGAAGAGAAAGAAATTGCAACTGAGGAGGACAATGAAGAAACAGCGAAATATCTGCAGGAAAAGCTGGGGGAAATAGCAAATTTAAAGGCGCAATTTAAGCGTGTGCAGCAAATGACTGATTCGACAAAGCGCATCGAGGAGCATATATCCAGCATGGAGTCTAAATCTTCTTCTACGAGTGTGCAACAGAGCAGGCAAACTATGACTTCACAATCTATACAGTCCAGTAGCAGCACCAGCAGCAGCAGCAGCACTAGCAGAAGCGCTTTGTCATCTGAAGCTGGATCAACCACATCTCAGACAGCTCCGGATAATGCGGAACTTTTAAATGCAATGATCAACATGGTCACGGACTTCACAAGTGATTTGCGTGGTCAAGAGGAAAGTTTGCGTGCAGAACGTTTGCGTATAAAAACTCTGAAGGAGGAAATTATACAGCGCAAACAGAGCAAATAGCATAAAACTTATTGAATATTAATATTACTCTTTTGCTGAATAGCTTATGTATACATATATGTAATAAAGACATTGGTCAAATTAGACTCATTCTGCTGTTTATTATTCATGTACTATTTTATTTATTTTAAATCAGTCATTTATAAAGTATATTTCGAACGATTATAAAACGCGCGCCTTGCACATTTCGTTGCATACAAATTATCGATTTCTTTCAGCTCTCACTGTATTGCCAAATATCATCGCTCTTGTTCTCAATTATCGATAATAAATAACACATCACTAGCTGACAGGACGCAGCTGTTTGATTGTAAAAAAGAGATTCTGATTCGCCGTATGCTTGTATAAATTGCAATAGTTAAAACCGAAATAGACTTATTGATATAGTAGCTGTCGTGTATCCAGTCAGTGCTAGTTTATAATTGATAACTGTGCAAGTTGTATATGTATATATTTTCTGATGGCGCCGACACCGCCCGTAAAGTTAATAATGAAAAACGAATGTGATACGAATCGTAGCACCGGAGCGGTGCCCAAGCAAGTAACAGCTAATACAACAACTGGCGCAGCATTGCCGGCTAATCCAAGCAGAACGCCGTCAGCAACGTCCACCAGATCGAGCAGCAGTCGCGCTCGCAACTCTTCTTTGGTCAAGCAGCAGCAGGAGCAGCAGCAGAGAGAGCAAGAAGAGGACATTGCGGCACGGCTGCAGCGCGGCACATGCAAAACTCTATACGTAAGTGACACCATAGAATAGTTAGAGAAACTATAGCTAAAGTATATATGCTATTGAGTCAATCAAATCAATTGCGTCTGCTGTTTTTTATTTATTTTTTTATTTCTGTTTTATCATGGACAGCAACCTGAAAATTTTGCAGCCGGCTTGTTTATATTGATTGACTATACATTTTTTCATTCACGTTGCCATGACGCCCATTTTGCGAGCTGGTCCATTTGCTCGACTGTTCTCTCTCTCTCTCTTTCTCATATGTTAGGCACTCGGCGCTGCTCTCTTACATTTAAAAATACTTTTCACACTCATTCTTTTCGATGAGCAAGTTGCTCGAATGGTCTCGGCGCCGTTTTAGTAATACAGACGACCTTCCCTGCGGCGCACACCGAAATACGAAATTTACAAAAAGCCACAAAATTGCTGTCCTTCTGATATTGATAAGTCTATTGCTAATATTCATTTGTTGTTGCTTCAAGGATTTGCTGGAGCGCGCCACAACTGCAAAGACTCAATACAGCAGCCAGCAGCAGGAGCAACGGGAGGCGCTGCGTCAATTGGCCGCGGAACACAGTTACGATCCAACAGGTAAGCAATAAATACGAGAATATCGATCGATATCTATCTATATGTCTCGCCGTTCGCACCTGGGTGGAGGTTTTACTGCTCACATAAAATGTGCGCTAGTTCATATTCTAAATATAACATAGCGCACAAAAATAAACGCCCACGGAGAGGGCCTTTCGCATCGATCGCACCGTGGGCAGCTGGCCAGTTTTGACTGCGTCATTGCACGAATTTCAAAAACTAAATTCAATTTTATGTGCCTTTCACAGATCAGCTACAGGAACAGCATCAGCGCTATTGCTTCCCTGTGCGTCCAGTACAACGAGTGCAGCATCAGCAGCAGCCCCAGCCCCTTCCCCAGCCCCAGCCACAGACCCAGACACAGCCCGTAGCAGCAGCTGTGCTGCGTCTGCGTCAGCCAACGACACCGAATGCCACAGTAGGCGTTGTCACACCCAACACGACCAACGGCAACGAAGAGCAGCAGTCCACAGCCAGCAGCACAAGTGCAACTGTCGGCAATTGCCAGGCGCCCACAGCTCTACAGACTGTGGTCCATCGTCTTTTTGGGGTTTCGGCGCAGAGCTCGACACGTTCGCAAATCGAAGTGTTGCGGACATTGCTCGGCTTGGATGAGAATTGGAATACAAGCAACGGACAACAGCAAGCAGCAGGCAGTGTTATTGAGGTGAGCAAATGGTAATTTATCATTAAACCTGACTAACATTGCATTATTATTACAGCATTTAAGCAATATGGTACATGAGATCAATCCCAGTGCAAGCGACAAAGATGAGGGCATTGTCAATTCGACTAGCCTGGAGGATGTTGCATTAAGTGAAGTATGTAACGTAAAATATTTGCAATAATTTAAAATATAGAGTAAACTCTTCTTAGATGAGCGACAATCGCGCCCAGTCCATACAATCGCTGCACAGCGTTTTGGAGACACCGACGCCGGACACAACGCCCACTTTTGATGAGCTGCAACAGCGATTGGATGTCTCCAATCGCAATATGCAACATTTGCAGGACGAGCAACAGAAGTTGATGCAAATACAAAACATGGCCAAATCACATCTCAACGAAATGGAAAAACTGCGTCAACACAGCGCACATCTGTCGCATAATGGCCATGACGACGCGCCCAACTATGAATCTGTACAGCAGGTGCAGGACGATATGGCCGCGCTTGTGGGACGTATGAAGAATCTCACGGCTTTTATACACAATCAAAACGAACTAAGCAACGTACTGGGTGACGACGGTCCAGAGATTTTGGCCGAACAGAAGGCGCTGCAGGAGAAACTTGAATCATTGCGTGCGCAGCGAGAGGATATGCGCGAATTGGTTAACGAGCTAACCAGCATTAATCGAAAGGCCAAAGAGCGGGTGCAGTCTGCTCGTGCTGGCAGCCAGGAAATCGACAGCCCAAGGGAGCAAACACCACCAAAGCAACAGCAACAGCAGCAACAACAACAGCAGTTGCAGCAACAGCTACAGCTGCAGGCCAAGTCGACCAATGAGCGCATTGTACCAGTCGAATATCAACGCAATGTTCCCATTTTGCGACAGGAGGCAGCCAGTGCTGCACAGCGAGCTCAACACGCTCAAAATATGATTGATCAGAAGACGGCGGACATTGATGCGCTGAAGGCCCAAATGAATAGACTAAAGAACATGCTGAACACCGTTAACCAGATAGAGGCTGGCACATCGGCCATAGGCGAGACATTGGAGCGTCGCAGCGCAGAGCGACTAGAGGAGCGGCCACGAGACATTACGCAACGTGTGCAGGCCTTAGATGGCGTTACGTCGGAGTTGCGCGCTGAAGCAGCTACATTGCAACAAGAGCGAGACCGCATTTGTGCATTAAAGGCTGAGATTGAACGCCGCCAGAGACAGGCAGCAGCTGCGGTACAGTTGGGGGATGATGCGCTGCAGCGTCATAGTCTAACTCCAACGCCCATTCGACAGCGTCCACAGGACAATGAGCAGGAGGAGGATGAGGAGGAGCTCGCGGAGGAAAGAAAAAGGCAAATTCAGTTGCAAACACGCAATGAGTTGCGTGCACAATGTGAAAAATTGCGACAGGAATACGAGCAAAAGCAGCGCGAGTATGAGGCCCATTATAGAAGCAACCATGGCAACAACAACAACGGCAGCAACAATAACAACACCAACACCACCTCAGAGGCTGATGATGAGGGCAATGATGACACTGACAGCGATAGATATTTTACACATGTGCGTACTTCATCGTCTGCCACATTAAAGCGAAGTCCATCGGCCATTACCGTTGTGGAGAAACAGCAGCAAGAGCAACATCAGCAGCAACTGCAACAGCAACATCAACATCAACAACGACAGCAGCAGCAGCAACAGCAACAGGCACAGCAGGAACAACAGCGACGAACCCAACGCAAGCCACAACAACAAACACCCAATGCTCACTCCATGTCAAACAATGAAGACGATCTGAATCTGACGATTGATAGCCTCTCGCTGGGCAATGATAGCATACCGTCAAGCAGCACTCGATCCCAATATATGCCGCCGCCAATGGCACCCGTTCAAGGCATGTGGAGTAAGCAATCTGGCAGTAATTAGACACAAGTGACTTTTATTAAACAGTTCTTCCTTCTTATTGATAGATACCCATAATGCTGCCAATACATGGCACTCGCAGCCTGGCTACTTGCCAGCAACACCAACAGGTGTGCCACCTGCACCGGGAGTCGCAGCCTCCTCGCAGGCTTCGAGTGTTAATCAAACGCCAGACGCCGTGCTGCTGCAGCAGTTTATGCAGACTCAACAAGTGCTTATAAACTCGGTCTGCCAGTGCAATCAGACATTGTGGCATCAGCAGCGAGAAATTGATAATCTCAACAGCCAGATACATTCGGTGAGAACAAAGCTTTTCTAATCCTTTGCCTACATCATACAATTTATTTGAATTGTATTTTAATTGTGCTCACTTTGGCTTTTAATTTAAACAGTTGCAGGAACGTTTGAACGCTTCGTGCCAGGAGCACGCCTATAGCTTGCGCTCGGAGTCCGTTCCGCCCATTGCTGGCGGTCTGGCACCCAACAATCTGTGCCTGGGCGCTAGCGCTCGAGCCCAATCGGAGCAAATGTACAACTTCGGTTCGTCGCATCAGAGCGCCTTTAGCAATTATCAGCGCAGTAGCCATCGCAACAACATATACAGCAGCAACGATCCGCACCAGGCGCAGACCTATTTGAACAATGCGGTGCCACCGCCACCACCGCCGCCGCCGCCGCCAACGCACTACAACAACGAGACGCCGCTGTCGCCGCCCTCGTATCGTGCCAGTCCGGGGCCGATATTCATGAATCATCACAACAATACCATACATCAGAATAATGCCAATTTGCGCACCCAGAATCAGCATGCGAACAATTTGCATTCGCTGCCAGAGGATGCGGTGCCGCCACCCACTCTGAACAACCAGGTGCCACCGGGCAACCGGGCGAACAACTATTGGGATAACTTCCGAAGGTAAAGCGCCATACAAAACACATATTTAATATGGTGTCGGGTTCGTTCGTACGGATTAGGCAGTTATTTATTTATTTTCTATTAATCGATTGATTGATTGATTGATTTCTGTGAGCTGGGAACCAAAGAACTGTTAATTTAAAATCCTTGCCAAAGTAATAAAAGCAAATATATAGAACGAAACGCCACAACAAAAAAAGATACGAACAATTTTGATTTATTATTATTTTTAATCAAATTACCCCAAAAATGTGCCAGAAGTAAGTAGAAAGAAGAAAACATTTACGAGAATTATAATAGATTATAGCTGAAATGCGTTTGAATTCAGTTTAACTAATTCTATTAACTAAAGTTTATTTTATTTATCATTTTTGAATAACATTATTAATTTTCTGAATGCAAACTTATATATAGAGTATCGCTAATTGGAATAGATTTTATAAATACTAAATTATTATTAGATTATTATTTATCTGTTTTGCACATTAAACACTTTTGATTTCATTGCTTGCTTTTATTAACCCATTAATATTTGTGCGCTTTGCAGCTACACGCGCCAGAATCTGCTATCTAACAAAAGCAACGAGGAACTCAATGTGGAGCATCAATATCGTCAAATACAACGCCAGCGCCAGCGTCCAAGCTATTTTCAGACTCATCTGCCACACACCGCACGTGGCTCTACAAGCATATTGCTGCAGCATCAGCAGCAACAACAACAACAGCAACAGGCTCAGTCGCATCGTCACTTTTATGAGGCAACACCACAGCAGCAACAGCAACAGCAGCAGCAGCAGCAACAACATTTGCATAACGGCAGCAATAGCAACAATTTGAACAACAGCAGCAGCAGCAATCACGATTGGCGCAACAATGCCCACGGCGAGGAGGAGGACGTAGAGGAGGATGATAATAATGATTCCTCAATATTTGGCAGCAGCGGAGGCAGACGTCGCAATCGCCGTCGTCAAATGCCAACGCTGCGCAACGAAGAGACTTCGTTGCAGGAGCTAACGACTGGCTCATCTAATTTCTTCAACATGAATGTGAATAGCCCGCTGTATCAGCGCAACAAGGTGCCGGCTAAGCCGACCACATCGACAGTATCTCTCACACCGCTGCAGCAGCGTCATCTGCGCTTCGATTTCGAGCTGCCCGCTCAATACATGGACTATGACCTACCGGAGCCGCCAGCGATGCCAGCTCCGCCAGCTGCTCCCGTGTACAATGTTACGGCCCAGGACTCTGTAGTGCCAGACGAATCAAATGCGATGCTGGAACAAGGAGCTGAGGAGAGCGCCTCAGAGGAACTGAATCGCAATTTGCTAGTGAATGCATTGAAAAACGATAAGTTTACCACAAAGTTCTACGAGTCGATCAAGGAAGATGTCTACCGAAGACTCGAAACTCTCTTCGAGCAGCAGCAACAACAGCAGCAACAGCTGCAACAGCAACTAGGCGAACAACAGCTCTATAACGAGGTGCATAGCTTGCGTAAGACGCTCAACCAGGGACAGCTGGCGCCCAGTGCCCCGCCGGCAGAGAATGCTGCTGCAAATGAGCCAACAGAGGCCACGGAATCGGGCACTGAATCGCCACAGGCTCAGTCTGTCAGCGATCGACCAGAGGATGACAATACCCTACCAATTCAGATAATGTCAACGGCAGCTGGAGGTGCAGCCGCATCTGCATCGTCATCTGCAGCAGCAGCAGCAGAAGCCGCATCAAGTTCGGATTACTCAGAGGCAGCTGGTATTGCTGCTGCACCCTCGGACAACGAAGATGTAAGTAGTCATATCTAATGCACTGCCTCAGCAGCTCACAGCGCATGCCTCTTTTTTTTTTAAGCAAATCATTGAGGTGGTCATTGAACGGTCCGCCACGCCTCCTTCAGGCAGCCTTGATCTATCCCCCGATCACGAGCTTATTGAGTACATAATCAAACGCATACGTAACCAGACACATAACAACACAATCATCAATGATTCGCTTCTGGCTGAGGTCTCCAAGCTGACGGCAAACGCGGCACAGAACTCGGCCGCCAACTGGACACCGAATGCCGTCTCGCCGCTCATTTCGCCTAAGCGCTTTTATGCTAAGATTAAGAAGATGGAAATGCCAAGGCAACGCGACGAGTTCCTGCTTTGGTATCGTACATATCTAGAGCAGCTTTTTGTGGTAGAGCAGTCTGGCGACACCGGTAGCATGCCCAATGCGAAAAGCAAGGAGCCGAAGGCTCCTTCCAAAAAGCAGGTCAATAAACGCGTGCGTGCCCAGTCGAACTCGCAGGATTCCAACAATGATGCCGATCTGGCCGAGGCAGATCAGAAAAAGGTTACGATAAACGGTGGGGATACAGAGTGCGAAAATAATGAGAATCCAGAGGAGGAGGCCAGCGCAGCGGCAGCTCTAGAAAATCAGAATACCAGTTTAGAATAAATCAAGTAAAATTAGTTAGCTTTTAGATCGCTAAGGGACGACCCACCCAGTCAACATTCCCAACCTATCCGTATACACATTTGGCATATATGTATATATATATATATATATATACAATATGCAATTATATACTCATATATACATATTCCATATTCCATATGACATCATCCATATACACTAAAAAAATTAGTTACTAGCCGCAATGGACGGCCCAATTTCGACTTTGTTTTGATTTTGTATTAAATTATAAATGTATTGTAATCGAATTTGTTGAGTTTGAGTAATGATTAAGCTGTGGCTGGAGAGAATGTAGTCCAATCCCATCGAGCATTCGGACCAAATGAAAATCTGCTTAGCCTTCGGGTCTTATTATACACTGAGCCCATCCCTTATTTTGTTACATCATTTGACTTGGTGTTTTTAATCAAATTTGAACCTTATTCTGTCTTATTTATTTTATTGGCTTACAAATGTAACAAAAAATGGGTTTAACAAATCTTGAATGAACACAGATTCTTAGCTATTTAGTTACATCTGTTTGGCTGGTGAGCTGTTCAATCATCCGATAATAGCAGTAGCGACTGTCGTAGTCCATGTCGTACCAAAAGTTGATAGCGATGCATTTGTGACTCTGACGCACATGATGGAACCAGTAGTTGGGCAAAAAGAGCACGTCTCCCGCGTGGACTCGCACGCGTAACGGACGCGCCTTGCCGTACTGCGGATATTTTCCCAAATCTGGAGCTAATGGATCAATGCTAACCCATTCTGTATGCTGAACTTCGTCGTTCTCAATCAAAGGGTCTATGTAGAACTGGCCGCAGGATTTGCGCTTGTACACACCAGTGGGATAATTGCCTCGAGGTACGCAGCACAGCTGATGCGGAGGCAGCAATATGAAATCTTTGTACCCGGAAATGACACAGTAAAGATTCTCATAGGGATCCTTGTGCATGGAGGTGATGGCCCGCTCGTCGCCCAACCAGAAGTTGACTGCATCCGGTTGCTTATTGAAGCACTGCTGGGCAAAGTTCAAGTCATTCGGTACAATGTCACCAGCCAACTCCGGGAAGTCAAGACTGAAATTGGAATTTTGCTTCTGAATGTAGTGCACAGCACCCATTGGATCATCGAGACGCTCCAAGAGTTCAGATAGAGGCATTTGAGTTTCTAGGGGTAGCACGAAATACTCTTCGCCATCCTGAGTGGCCAGACCATCAGCATAGCCATTGGGGGTGACAGCCACATCCACAACTTTGTCATTTAGCGTAGTCTGCAAGTACTCCGGCGTCCACTTCTGCACTGCAGGCCAGTGAGCTATCGCCTGACGTATGACCACAGGTGCGTTCTTTGCATAGTAGTCACGCGCGAACTCCAAGGCAGTCGGTAGCTGCTGTAGTTCCGTTATTTGTCCACCAATACATAACTCTTGGGTCTCTTGCAGCAACAGTTTTATTGCAATCTCAATTTGAGTTTGAGCCATGCCGATGGCATTCAGGTACAGATCGATAATTACTTGAACTTATCGATGAAAAACCATGGTGTGCTCATGCTATCGATGTTTTAAAAAGAAAACTAAGTTTAGTATTTATATCCATTGTAGAGAGAAACATTTAAAAAACAATTAAAGTGTATTGAGAAAACTGAATTATGCTTAATAACAAATTGATTAATCGAATGACGGTTCAGTAGTTGATACACAAAAAGAATCGATATACACATACTTGAGGTCCGGTAGTCGATTGTATTTGTTCTGTATACAGCTGTTCTAAGTCAGACAGCCGAAAAAAAACATGTTGCTTTTGTAAAATTGGGAAAAAGTGAAGAGTTCAATTAAAAACGTTGCCAAAATGCAAGAAGTTGGTGATGAAGTGTTCAACTGCATTGACGAGGCCAATGCCATCATAAACGACGTTAAGGCGCATGTTGCCGAGATTGTAATATCTTCGAAATTGGTCAGCAGCGCCACGAAGATTTATCTGAATATTCGCACCATAGAGAGCGCCACCTGCTGCGTCCAAGTGACTGGGCGGGGCTTCAAAATAGTCTCCTCGCAATATGACACTATCGACGAGGAGCCTGTGCTAGGCCCCGATGGGGAACCAGAGGAGGAAGAGATCTTTGAAACACCCTACGCGCTGCTGGATAAGATTAGTCCACGCTATGTGGAATCCTTTGGCAACAAGCTCTGCCAGCAGCTGCGACAACTGCAGCAAATGCGTACTGAATTCCACGAAGAGGACGAGGAGGATGACGATGAGTAACCAACTTAGCTTGACCTCCTCGATACCACAACTTCATACTGAGGCTGTACTCATTAAACACAAGATTTTAATGTTAGTTTATTTATGTATTTTATGTGCTCGTAACCGTGAAAGTATTTCGGATCGTGTGACAACCCAAAATCGAACCACTTTAGACCTTTAAGCGCTTCAAGAATAAAGATTGTGATTGCAATTCCAAATCAGTCAATTTGCGTACCGTTGGCACCAGTTGCTCAACATGATCTACATATCCAGTGCCCTTATTGAGATTCTTCTGGCCGTAGACCACCTTACCATCGAAATCGTTGACGGGCACGTCCAAGGACTTATCCACCTGCTGTATTGTTATGTTCAGATGCTCCTCCACCTCGCCCAGCAGGTTGGGCTCATTGTACCAGATGCAACAGCCGCGCACATCCGTCAAATTGGTGTTGTGGCAATTGCGTCCTCGAGTCTTGCACCATTCACCATGGTACCAGACCTTCTCCGGTACCGTGGACACCAGACTGATGGCCAGGCCCATGCGCTCAGCGCGACCCACGCGGCCAATGCGATGCACGTAGTTGCATTTGTCATCCGGTAGCGTTATATTGATCACTGCATGGATAAAAAACGACTTGGATATATATTCATAAGTAAATAAGTATATTGTGGCATTCTCACTAAATGGCAATCCTGTGATGTCCAATCCACGTGCAGCCACATCTGTGCATATGAGAAACTTGACCTGCTGGCGCTTGAATGCATCCAGATTCTGTTTGCGCTCCTGCGGCTTGCGATCGCCATGCAAGCACACGCAGGAGTAGCGCTGACCGCCACGAAGGCGTAGATACTGTTCCAAGTTGTCGCAGTCCTGCTTGGTGCGACAGAAGATGATGGCACGGTCCATTTTATGCTGATCAATGGCCCGGATGCAGTATTCACCTTTGAGCAGCTTCACAGCTTGGGACAGGGTCTCTGGGGACAGATTAGTGGGATGGATATTGTCGTGATCGTGCACACCGTCAGTGCGTATCGACTGGCGGAGTTGTTGCCAGCTAGTGTCTGTCTGTGGGTCGACCATGCACACCACATGATGCACTGTCTCCGGCACTGCATCTTCGCCCTTCAGATCCACCCAGGTGGGGAAGTGCATCAAGCGTTCGGCCATCTTTTTCACTTCGAAAGCATGCAAGGTGGCGGAGCAGACTATCATCTGCAGACGACAGCCATCTCTGGTTATCTTCGGTATTTGCTTGTGCAGCCGCTCAATGAGATCCGTATAGCCCTGTTTGAGTAGAGCATCCGCCTCGTCCAGGACAAAGAAGCGACAATGCGTCAACTGTACGAATCCACTGTTGATGAGTTCCTCCAGGCGACCGGGAGTGCCCACCACAATGTGAATACCCTTTTGCAGCTCAGCCTTCTGCTCCTCCAGACGCACGCCCCCAATCAGCAGCAGTGGACGCACTTCGGGATCGGTCACATAACGCTTCAGTTTCTCAATTTGATTGTAGGTCTGCTCAGCCAGCTCACGGCTCGGCTCAATGATTATGGCTTGAGGTGCATTGGGCGCCGGTTTGCTAGCCGCCGAGTTGGCCGCGGGGTTAGCCAAGGGATTAGGTGAGCTATGGTCAGGACCTGCCTGGCATACAGCCACATACCCATTGCCTGGTGGATACTTGAAGTCTGTTTTGCCAAAGTTAAATAGCATCTCGGCGTTCTTCAGGACGACAGCTGGGTAAAAGGTGTCATTGCGAAGATTTTCGGGTATTTTGAAAGCTACTCCCAAAGCAGTGCCGTTCTTGGTGAAGCTCACTTCTAGTCGCTGCAGATCCAGCATACAGCCCACCACATCCGCCTTGCCGAAAGCCCCGCCATAGTCGTCAAACTGGCGATTGTTAGACTTCTTGCCAGTGCCGCCAAAGCCAAAGCCGTAGCGACAAGTGCCCAGATCTAAGCTGGCTATTTGCGTGGACCATCCCACACGGCATAATCCCTCATCAGTGACCGTTGCTTCATAATAGAATTTGGCTTTGCCGTAGACTCCGGTGGTGGCTCGGCATCCGTGCCATTCCTTGAACTCACGCGACTGGCAGCGCAAGCCGTCCGGCGTGACAGCTAATGCACTATTGCGATCAAAAAACGACATGGTCCAAGGAGCCACAGCTCCAGCTGCCCCACCTCCACTTTTACACGCCTTTCCCGACTGCAAATCCCGAATCGTTTCCCACACAATTTGCAGAATAGGCAAACAAAAAGCGCCTGTTTTACCGGAGCCCGTTTCGGCTGCCATTAAGACATCGCCTCCGCCCAGTATGAGTGGAATAGCTTCTGCCTGCACATCCGTTGGCAAGCTAATGAAATGAAGGAGCATTTGTAGGTCAATTGAAAGCAATTATATTTTATTTACACTTACGCCCAGTCCAATTCGTCGGTTGCTTTACCTAGCTCTGGCAGCACACCAAACTCTGCACCAGAATAAAAATTGATATATAAATAAATGATATTAAGTAAGTGTATTTCTTCGTTGACTTACCTTCGAATGCAGTCATTGCTTTTGTTCACTAAAAAATAGATTATTAAATTCTTCTGTTCATACACCGGCTACAATATTTGCACACTAAAGTACTCAATTGCTGTTCATCATGTACTCAATTAGCAGGATACGTTGATGACAGACAGCAAAAGCAATGCATGCTTCGACGGTTTCTTTTCAAGAGTATGAGAACAATCGTAAAAATACGAGGCAATCGATTTTCAATTTGAATTATATTAAATTTGTTTGTTTACTAGCTTGCTCACTAGATTTTGTTCTGGCAAATTATAGTAAATAGAATTTGTAAGTGCATACTAGCCTTAAAGTTACCAGCCCATACGATGTTCACAAAAGCGACTCTAGAGTGTTGCAAAACGAGTTAAATCACAGCTGTTGAACTGAAATCGTTATGCATCACTTATATTTGTATACGCGTAAATTGTACTGATTTTTTTTTATTAAATTATGGCAAGTGTTTTTTTAAAGTGCTAATTAGTCATTAGAAATGTAAATTTTTGGCGTAAAATTTATTATTTCCTAAAGTGTAAGTGCTTAATTACCTTAAATTGATTGATAATTGTACAAGCAATGCATTTTTCAGCAATTTGCTCGCTGGAAAGAGAATGTACTTTCCATTGGGCTGGCCAAAGCGCGTCTGCCTGGCGCTCCCTGGCGAAACGACTCACATAAATCATATAAGTTATGATGCTGTTAAAATACTCGTTGCGGCCGTTGGCTCAGATTTTCTGGGCATTTGGTATGCGAACCCCCTTCTGCCCATAACCTATTATCGCCGCACCGTCGAATCTCTTCAGGAATTTGGCAACAATCAGTTAATTATATGGAAGCCCGACTCCAGACAGCTGGCTGTGCTAACGGATGCCGGTGCTCTGTTGTTGTATCAACTGGATTTCGATGCCAATGGCAGTGGTATATTGATGCAAGTGGATCCGCCTGCAGTGAGTCTAAAAAGAGATTCAGCTGAGCTGTTTATCAAGGAAAACATTCCTCGTCTGAGTCTGCGTGAAGTGCGTTGCTTGAAGCTGGACGTGGTTATCTCCACTGTGTGCTGCATCAGCCTCAGTGAGCTGCTCCTGGCTACGGAAACGTGTGAGCTGCTACGATTACAGTGGTCACAACTCGAAACAGTTTCCGAGGACCTGAAGCCGTTGGCTGTCATCAAACTGCGTGACATTCCCTTCTATGTGCAGCAACAGCAGCAGCAGCCCGCTAAATATTTGCCCGCCATGAGCCACTCAGCCTTTGTGGCCAGCCTGGAGTATTCGCCATTCATTGGTGGATGCGCCGCTGTGTTTAGTGATCAACGTGCGGCGTTCCTTATAGCCGATCATCTGCGTTTCGAAACGGCGCATATGCATGGCTGCTGGGTGCCGGATGTGCTGGATGCAAGCGTTTGCAGCGTCAATCACAAGTTTCGCCTGCTCGCCTATGGTCAGCAGAGCTCTGCGGTGGCCGTGTATGCCATAGACGACGCCACAGCCGGCCTGGAGTATTCGCACAGGTTAGTTTTGACGGAGAATGTGCCACCTGGTAGCTTGGGCGCTGTCAACGAGCTGAAGTGGAGTCCCGATGGTTGTGTGCTCGCCGTGAGCTGGGAAAACGGTGGATTGTCGTTGTGGAGCACTTTTGGTGCGCTGTTAATGTCCACACTAAGCTGGGATTTTGGACTGCATGTGGATTTGGTTAAGCAGAATCCCCTGCAGCTGCGTCGTCTCGAATGGTCCACCGAGGGCTATCAGCTATTTATGACCACACGCGATGGCGCGAACAATGTTCTGCAACTGCAGTTCGTGAAGAGCGCTCTGAGCATGAATCCCTGCATGACCGCTCACTCGCACATCCTGCTGCAAGGCGATGACTGCTTGTACATCAATCAGGGTGATAATCTGGAGCTGACTTACGGCAATGCCAAATGTACATTCCCCAGCAGCGCCACCGCTGGTCAAAACGACGATTGCCTGGAGCTAAAGCAAAGCCCCAACATGGGCAGCATTCTGACCGAGAGTAAATACTGGACCCTGCTGCAGTTGCCGCTCAATTACGCAGCTACCAATTGGCCCATTCGTTATGCAGCCATCGATGCTGCCGGCTTGCATCTGGCCGTGGCAGGACGCACCGGTTTGGCCCACTACTCGATGCTCAGCAAGAAATGGAAGCTGTTCGGCAACGAGTCGCAGGAAAAGGATTTCGTAGTATCCGGTGGCTTGCTCTGGTGGCAGGGCTTCATTGTCATGGGCTGCTATTCTCTGCTAGATCGCACCGACGAGTTGCGCTGCTATCCAGCCGAGTGTAAGCTGGACAATCAATTCGGACATAAGTTACAGGTGCGCGCGCCTGTCATCAGCTTGAATGTATTCAGAGATCAGTTGATTGTGCTCACGGCGGATGGCATAGTGAGCTTGTTCCACATGCACAGACAGTCGGCGTACAACATCAACATTGATTGCGCCTACGAGCTGGACGTGAAGAGCATTTGCATACATCCCGCTTGCATTGTGAGTCTCACGGTTACGAATCTGCGGAACGAGCTAAAGCCCCAGCAGCAGCAGGCAGAGGCAGAGACGATTGTAGTCAATGTCTGTGGACGGGTGCTGATGATCCAAAGGGACGAGGCCACACAGCAGGTGCCTAATACATTGCTGGCCACCTGTTTGGCCAGCTGCGTGGAATGCTTCTGGCTGTCCCACAACTTGGAGCACTGCGCCATGCGAGACTGTCTCTGGCTGTACTCCGGAGCGCATGGCATGCGCGTCTGGTTGCCCATACTGCAGCAGAGATCGGAGCAGAGCGGTGCACAACGGCTGCATAGCTTCATGTCGAAGCGCATTATGCTCAGTTTCCCACTGAAGCTCTATCCGCTCGTCATACTCTTCGACAACGTCATCGTGTTGGGTGTAGAGAACGAGAGCACGCTGTACACGAACGAGCCGAACTCCCATTTCTCTCTGCCTTTTGCGCTGATGGAGCGCAAGTCGCAGGTGTACTTGCATAAGGTGCTCAGGCAGTTGATCAAGCGCAACCTGGGCTACTCGGCCTGGGAGATAGCGCAATCTTGTCGGAGCTTGCCTTACTTTCCGCATGCCTTGGAACTGCTGCTGCATGAGGTGCTGGAGGAGGAGGCCAGCAGCAAGCAGCCCATACCCGATGCACAGTTGCCCAGCATCCTGGACTTTATTCGCGAGTTTCCCGTGTATCTGCAGACAATTGTGCAATGCGCGCGTAAAACTGAGATCGCGCTTTGGCCGTATTTGTTCAGCATGGCGGGCAAGCCCAAGGAGCTGTTCCACCTCTGTCTGCAGGCAGAGCAGCTGGAAACGGCAGCCAGCTATCTAATCATTATACAGAATCTGGAGCCATCCTCTGTGAGCAAGCAGCACGCGAACATGCTGCTGGACATCGCATTAAATCAGCGCAAGTGGGAGCTGGCCAAGGATCTGATACGCTTCCTCAAGGCCATAGATCCCAATGAGATTGATTCGCCGCGCTGCTCCATGGTGTTAAATGTGAAAATCGCACCTCCTCAGCCTCAGACTCAGGCGCAAGTTAATCCCAATGCAGATGCTTTTAACCTGGTGTTGGGACCCATAGCGACGCGGGAGCGCAGCTACTCGACCACTGTCACCAGCAACTTGCCCAAGGATAACAAACAGCAAAGCGTAGCCGCATCTGTGGAGCGCAGCGAGGCGCCAAGCGCCGGCAGCAATACAGGCGCCGCGACTGTGGTGCGTCGTCGATCCACCAAGGAGCGGCAGCAGCGTGAAATCTTCTGCATCGATTTGATACTGCAACGGCATGCCCGACAGCTGCTGCAGCATCACAAGCTGCTGGACCTGGGCTACATGTGCGCCTACCTGGACTTCCATGTGGTCAGCTGGCTAACGCAAGAGTCGACGGGAGCGGCCCGGCTGGACAATATAGCAGCAGCGCTGCAAGCCTTGCACGCGGAACTGCAGCTGCCCAGTCCATTTCCTGCGGCAGTGCGCGATGACTTCGCTCAGTTACGCAACACGCTGCCTCGGGGGGGAGCAGTTGGTGGAGCGTCCTCGCAGACGTCAGAGTCGGGCTACTTTAGTCTGGCCGCGCAGCTGGAATCACCGCAGCTACAGCCCTGCATTAAAGAGGAGGAAGAGCTGCAGCCTAGCTCGCTGCCCCCGTTAAAGAATCGTTCCAATTCGCAGTTGTCCTTCGATAACTTTCGCTATCGACGTCTCTACTCGTTGCCCGCGTCGGAGGACGACAACAGCGATATTGTGGCTAGCTATCTGAACGATAAGTTAGCGATCAAGCTGCGCTATCTGCTGCAGCTCTTCATCGAGGCGAACTGCACAGACTATGCTCTGATGCTCTCCATACTGCTGCAGGATGCGGCCTCCATTTCGCGCATTGTTAATGTGGTCATACGCAGCGAGTCCGTAGGTGCCTGCAGACGCATAGAGGCCGCTCTCAAGCAGCTCAGCCAGTGCATATTCGAGAACGGGAGCTCCATGTATCGTGGTTTTGTGATGACCCTGCAGCCACATATTTATCTGCTGGAGCAGTACATACAGTCTCTGGGCGAGACGCCCACGATGCACGACGACATAGACGACAACAACGAATTGGGCGTCGATGGAGCATCTGGATTGGAGAACGATGCTTTGGATGGAAGCAATAATAATTTTGTGCCAAAATGCCAGCAGCTGCCAAATGGCATTCAGCGATCGTCAGAACAGCGCCTGACGCGTCATGCCAGTCTCGAATCGAAGTCGAAAACCAATGGCAATCAGACGAATCCTTCCTCCACGCAATCCACACCCATACAGCAGCTGCAGCGTCGCGGCAGCGGAAGTCGAGATGCTCCACGGGACGGCTGTGGGGTCATGTAAAACAACGTACATCAAGAAATTGAAAATAGCATACTCAGTGCATGTACGTAATATACACGATTTTTGTCAATTTTGTTTATTTTCTCGTTTTGCTGTATATTGCATTAATATATTAATATGTTTGTATATGGTAATTGTTGAAAGATTTGTTAACTGTTAACCCAACTCAATGGAACACACAACGAAGCGAACATCGTTGAGGGCAAATTGAAAATTGTATTAAGCGATACGTAAATGTAATTATTCATAAATTAATAGATGAAATTTGCTGCAATATTGTTAATTAAAAATGTACATGATTATATACATAAATATACAGGATAAATATATTTTTACCAATAAGTTTAATGAATGCATTTTATTCGCGAAAAGACATGTTTGAACAGATGCACTGCTTGCTAAGCGGAATGCTCAAATGAACTGCTTGATGCTCGTATTCGAATGTGTCGTAAAGAGGTACGTATGGGACATACGTATAATACGTATATCAAACAGAGCCGCCTAAAGACGTGGTTAAGGTAAACGTTCTTATCTGAATTATGTCAAATCTCGCATATATATTTTTCCTCTAATTACTAAGCAATTGTTTTTTTTTTTTCCAATTTTATCTAATTTATTTAAGCAAAATATGATATGCGAATACCAAATTTTCGAATGAAAAAATGGATACATATAATATATTAATAATTTATTCCAATCATAATTATCACTAAAAATAATCAAACAAATTTCTTAAATTTAAGTATGTGGAAAAGCCGTCTAAAAGCAGGGTTCTTTAATTTGATCTACGTTGGTAAACAAATTCAATTTATTTATTTATTATTTATTTTTTATTTTTAAATCCGACTTTAATAAATATTTAAAATTGAAAATATATGTACATTGGCTGCTTGAGGGTAAAATTACCGCCTGTCACTGTTGCTTGGGTAAAAATAATATATCAATATATTTAGAGACAATCCCGATCTATATTTTCATAAATTCAATATGCCATGTGCACTGCTCTTATATTTTACGCCGCTTGCGCAATCTACAAAAGAGCAGAATTATTGGCGCAAGCCGACTATCAAGCTTAAAGCAGAATGGCCACCCTGCAATAACTATTGCACAAACTCACACACACACACACACACATGACTAATACCCACACACCGTCAGCAGCCAATCGAGCACATGTGACTTTTCGGCACTCTTTTGGGCCGTAACTCGTGGCTGCTGTAAAAGTTAATCACTGTGACTGATTCATTACGTGGGCTGCTAGATTTGGCGGTGAAGAGGTGAGACGAATTTGCGTGCAGGTGGATAGTTTTAGTTGGCAATGTCGTCCGTGTGCCCTGTCGTCCCTGTTGTGCAGTTGCACTCGTCAAGTTTGTGCAGCGTAATTCGCACAATTGCAAACTTTGGAGCTGTGACGCTGTTTGCCGATTCGCTGACACCAACAACAACGGCAGAGGGAGCGAGAGAAAGGGAGAAAGGGAGTGGGAGACAGCTTCGTCTGCTTACAATAAAATCGTAAACGTAAGTGCTTACAAAACGTAATCACTGTAATGTTACGACGCGACAGCAACGGTAACGAGCAGGCGGCAGTAACGTCATGGAACTTTTCAGCTGCTCTCAAACGTCAAAGCCCCTGGGGCGCAGTAGACGCACACACACAAATACACAAGTATGCAAGCAGTAGAAGACTGTCTCTCTCTCTTTGTGTGTGTGTGTGTGTGTGTGTGTGTATCAATTTGTGTTAGTTGTAAAGCAACAACGCAGAAATTCGTGTATTTCGCATCCGTTGTCGCCGACAACAACAGAGCCGACTTTCGTTTTGTTGTAGTTGTAAAAATAACTATTGACGCTTCACTGAAGAGGCAGCCAAAAGTTATAGAAGTATGTCTTTCTCTCTCTCTCTGTGTGTGGATGTGTGTGTGTGAGTGTGTTTGTGTGTGCGTGTATAAATAAAGCATCAACACCAGGCACATTGCAGCAGGAAGTCGTCGCCGTCAAGTGCGCGGTCTGCAGAAATTGTTAAAAACTTTTACAAATTCTTTATATTGCGGGCAACAGGAGCAATACAACAATAACAACTGCAATAATGGCAACTACAACAGGAAGCTGTGGGCGTGGTTGCCGCAGACAACAAAACCACCAACCGACAGCAGCAACAACATCATCAACATCAACAACAACAACACTACACTGTAATCAACAACACCACATGCGACGGCCGTTGGCAGCCAGCGCCCAGAAAGGCTGCAGCTAAGTTCCTGGCAAACCACTCAAGGGTTAAGCAGCATGCCGCATCCTCAGACTTTTCTCCACTGTTGTTATTGCTGCTGCTGTTGTTGTTGTTGTTGCTGGCGTCCATTGCAATGTGTATAGTTGGTGTAGGTGTAGCTGTAACGAGTTTCCCAAAATATTTGAGCGCTGCGGTGCCTGATGAATTTCGAATTTCGAGTTGCCTTGGTGATTTTGATGAATGCCTTCAATATCTGTGCGCGCATATTGTATACATATCTTATATGCACGCATCTATGACATGCATGTGCGCATGTATGTGTGCAGGCATGCCTGCATGTGTGTGTATATTACACAAAGCTGATCCTGAGTAACATTGCAGCTGAGAGCAGAGCCAAATTTTGGGACGAGCCTTTGTGTGTGGCCCACATGGATGGCATGCAAACTTGTGGCTGTAATAAAATTCCAGAGTTTTGTGCAAATAATGCAATTGCGGCAACTGGATGATGGCTGAAAATATTGCAAGCGGATTACATGCCATATCCGATTTGATGCCGATCGACATATACATATGCATGTAAATGTATATGTATATATGCAAGTATATGTAATGCCAGCTGTAAGAGCCCACAACCTTTTCGTTTGCCACGTCGATTTGACATCACTTGACATACTTGCGACAACCAAATTCTAATCTGCTGACTCCACACTCTGTACCCAACACGATCGATACAACTACTCAAATTCATATATATTATCAACGACTGGGCTTAAGCGAATGGTGAATCTTACTGACTTACGGGCAGTTTTCACCAACTTTGACTTGTGTCTGAATTCTAAGAAATAAATAAATAAATACAATACAGTAGAATATGACATCTAGATAAGAATAATAATATAATAGCTGATGGTGTTTAAAAAGATTCCACGTTCTGAGCTTGCCAGTAGTAATAAGTCGTAATGTAAATATGTAAATAATTTTATTATAGCTAATAAAGTAAATATATGAATATTGAAATTGAACATTCAGTTAATTGTTAGCTTTTGTTTATGTTGGCTAATCTTTTAGTAGAAGAGTATAAACTAGAATTGTAAAACTTGAATTTCAAAAATAATACATATGAATCTGTAAACTATATATCTTCTATGGAGAGGTGCTCCAGTTAATAATTGCAATTTTCTCAAGATTGTCTTCTCTTCGTGTTATTGTCGCGATAGTGCACATAACCAATGCTAGGCATGAGTAGAAATCGTTCTCGCACCTAATTAACTTTACCTTCAATAATGCCACGTACACGGCATTAAATCAATAATATAATAATAATAAGCTAATTTAACTAAATTGACAAACATTTATTTATAAGTAATTGGAGTAAGAGTTGCCGAATAAGTGCGACAGCTTCCCACAGAGGGTAAAAGTAACAATAAGAAGAAGAGTTAAGTGTAAAGAGAGAACGGAATAAGGTGAATAGAGAGGGAGAGAGAGACAGAGAGAGTTTAATTTAAATTAAACAAAACATTACAAATTTTAAAAATATATTATAATATATGAAGGTGTATAAATGACTTAAACAAAGATACATATATTAATTCCAAAATAAATACAGTCACATTTTGTGTATTCCCTCCTCTTCCTTTCTGTAGCATCTCTCAAGTCAAATAATTTCTTTATGAGAATCGCATAGGCGAGCTGAGTTTATTTTATTTACGTAAGTTCTTAAATTTCAGCTCATGTTTTAATCTTGGCAAATTTCAATAGAAGATTACAATGTTTATAATTGTGTTGATTTGCCGAAGTCCCAAATAGATTGCATTTGTATGGAGGTCGCCCTGTTTATTTTGGCCAAAAAGTTTCGGTGGTGCTGGCGTTGCTGTTGCTGTTGCTGGTGGTGCTGCTGTTTGTTAGAATTTGATTTTGAAAGCAACAATTTCATTAGCATAGATTACGAGTCGTTCAGACAAAAGCAACAGACTTGCATGTCAAATGAACCCAGTGCGAGTGTAGCTGACTGCAAGTCCTTGTGCACTCTCCCCCTCTCGTTCGACTGGGGCCAGCTCGTGCAGGACTCGTTGCATTTTTGGTGTAAAAATTTCTAAATTGTACATTCATTGCATTTGCATTTTACAAGTAAATCCCCAACTGCCAATCTAATGTATGTTGCAGCACCGAACTTTGCACTCGCTGAGCTGTCCGTCTCTCTGTCCGTCCGTCTGTTCGCCTCTCAGCCTGTCTGTATGTCTATTTGTTTGTAGCCAGCGAAGCGTCTAACCATTCGTCCAGTTGCCAGCAGCTCAAAGTCTGGAGTCCCATGTCCCGTGCAGCGAGTCTCGACTACGGAGTCCTGGGTGCGGAGTCCGGGGCTCCTCTTTTGTGTAAAACATTGAAAACTCGGCTGTTTTTTCTCTTTTATTTTGCAACTTTGGTGCAACTTCAATTTTGAACCAACACGCAGCGGGGGCAATCCCAACAAAAAAGAAGTGGAAGGAATTGAACATAATAAAAGCTCAAAACGCAGTCGTAACAATCCCGGCACGACCCTCCCGAAACAGCAGCGCCAGAAAACTTTGCCGAAAAATCACGGAATCAACTGCGTGGAGAGCGGCCGACACGAGAGTCCATTGGCAACCGTTGGGTGCTGCAGCAGCAGCAACTGCTCCAGCAGCGGCCTCTGCTGCTCCTGCTACTCCTGCTGCTGCTGCTGCTGCTGCTGTGTCTGCTACATCGTTAGTTGCATTGAAGTTTACCCTCGTGCTGGCACCCGGTGGCCCTTGGTCACGAATTGCTTTTTGTGAGCATGAATAGATAAATACGCTCGTCTCTACAGGCTATGCAAGGTGTTGGTGGCGCTGCTGCCCCGCAGCCATTCAGCCAGCCAGCCAGGCAGCTTGAAAACCACAAACTGTCTGCCATGTGGGTGGGTTGTCTAGCTTGTAGCTCGCAGCTCACAGCTCGGCTGGGTCAGTCCCAGCTGTCGAATTTTATTTATTTCGCTAAGGCCAAGAGCTCACAATAGAAACGTTAATGGCAATGCCGAGCCCCAGTCCCAGCCAGAGCTCGAGCTAGTGCCCCAGCACGTGTGTGCGTGAGTGTGGATCGTAGCGTCAGTTACACAGCTTCCGTTTGCCTTGAGGCGTTGGGCAACTGGCTAGCATGCCTCGAACGAGAGACCGAACAACCAACTCGCCAACACGCCAGCCAACAACCCATCGACCCACCGACCACCTGGGCACCAATCACAAAAGAATCGTCCAAGTTTTTCGTAGCATATGTGAAGTATGTGTGTCTGGCTGCGGGCGGGCGGGCGGTAAAAGTTGTTGTTCCTTCGCCGTACGCTCCACTTGTGGGCTGAGTGTCATGTAAATGTTAATGCCCGTGCCCTATGCACCTTTGGCGTACTCCATACGCCCCGTATGCCGCACCTCACGTTCATCTGCAACCCCCAACCCCTTCCCTTTAACTAACAGCAACAGCTACAGCTACAGCTACAGCAGGCGGCCTCGTTGGTAGCGTTTTATCACGTGTCAGCAACAGCATCGGGTTTTGAGCTTATGTGACACGCCCCCAATGCATTGGCTGTCAGAGATGTGTGCGTGATTGAAGTACTATTGCATGATAAGACTTAACAATTGTCCCAATAATTCAATTATGTATTCAACTGCGGCTATCATTTGTCTGAACTACATATTTGAAGTTTGTGTGGCCTTTTGTTAAGAGAATAATATTTTTCAATATAAACAATATGTTGATTGAGCACTCACAAATAAAATAGGGGAAGAGATAAAATTCCTATTAGATTGTTAAATAGAAAGTAAAAATTATTATATTTTCCTTGAGACTACAAATAAATTTCATATATACAAACATTAATAAATAATACCTCAAACATTTGTATATAAAATACAAATAAATTATTCATTTGTAATATATATTTTTTTGTATTATATAAATTAATAATTGTAAAATATATTTAATCTAAAACTACTTTCACTAAACGTAAAGAAAAAACATGCTAAATAAAATACGCAATTTTTAATTGAATAGAAGCATCTTTGATATAGCATAGTTGATTCCTCGAACTTCAACTACAGGTACTCCGGCACTCACGCACGACTGCGAGGCTCACGAGCTCGTATCATCTTACTGCACTGCTTGACGATGCTTTTCATTGCCTACTTTTATGCGCTCGAAGTTTTCTTTGGCTGTCAGCTGCTGACTGACCTCTTGAACCGATACATTAGCAAACCAAAATCAGAGACAGCCAGTTGTGCAGGGGGTGGGGGTGATGTTGGACACAAATAACGTAAAGTAACGTTAAAGGGAACGTATTAGAAGGGAATAACACGGAGTAGCAGAAGCAGAAGCAGCAGCAGCAGCTGGAGCTGGAGCAGGAGGAGCTCCTCCACCTGTGATACCTTTTCTGTCATTGAGGTGCAAAGTTTACCTCATTAATTCATTAATCAATGTGTCTGCGCCTGTGCGTTTGTCTGCGTGTGTCAGATGCGTGCAGGAGGTGAACGTGTGTGTGTGTGTCTGTGTTGGGGGTGTGTGGGTGTTGGGCTATAAGCAGGGCGTCTGTTTTGTTTTGGCACTTTTGGCGCGCAGCACCTGTAAATAATGGCCCTTTGTTCTACGCCTCAACGGAGGCGGGCAACGCTTCTGCTGCCGCTGCTGAGCTTCCCGTTAGCCGCTTACGTTCCGTTGCACACTAATAACAAAGGGAGACAAAGAGAGAAAGACAAGAGAGAGAGAGAGAGAGAGAGAGAGCTGTGTTGAGTGCCCATTTTCAATGTGGACCCTGTCCGAGGCATGACTCGACGGCTTTCTGGCCACGAGAAATTCAATGAAGATTTATGTGTCGGCTTCAGTAGCGTTTCTTGCTTTTTGGGCCAGTAGCTTCCGCTTCGTTTTTTCGTCAATCACTCTCCCTGTGTGTGTGTGTGTGTGTGCGCGCGTGATTCTTATTTTGTGTGTAGCTAGTTTGGAATTCGATTTCATGGCTTTTACACGCGCTTTGCAATTTATGCAATTCACTTCCGCGCAAGCCAAAAAGAACTAAAAAGCCATTTACGCAATACAACAAGCCAAAACTTAATTTCCTGCTGGCCTCTCTGCTTCCTACCATGCGCTAAGCCACTGCCAAGCTGATGACCCGCAACATATAGCACAGATCATTAAGTTTTCCCAGCTAAAAAGAAAAGAATAGCCAGACAACCCAGCCAAAGCAGCCAGCTCAGCCAGCTCGGCCAGATAAACTGCAATTGGGCTGCAACACCTGCAAACGGCTTAAGTTTTGCCAAGCTACAACAGTTATGGCCATAGCGGCCATAACAGTGTCGCACTCAATACATCCCACTCCCACCCGCAACTCCCCAACTGCCACCCACTCACTTAGCACAGGTAGCATATTTGCCCTGATGTTGTAATCCAAAAGATTTCGCCTTTATGCCAGCGCATGCAGTAAGTGCAATAACACTTAAGCAACATTGAATAAGCGCCAGATGGGCACAGCCGACAAATTAACCATGAAATGGGATTACTTACGTATCAACTCTTATGTTTATAGATCAAAAATAGACTGATGTTATAGATATAATAAATTCAAATTCAATTCTTTAGAGAATTTTTGTAATATATTTATTTTGACATCTTTATAAAAAAGAAGGAGCTTAAATAAGAAAAAACCTTACCTGACTTTCTATTGGACTAACAGCCTTAGACAGTTTGAATACGTATATTATCATATGATTGTTTAATCTCATATCAGTTTTACAACGTTGACACTTGGTTCTGAAATTGAAATTCTTGTCGCCTGTCAACTATAGCAAACAGCTTTGGGTAAATCAACTGTGTATCTCTCTCTATCTCTCTCTCTAGCCTTCTCTTTCTCCCTGTATATGTGTTACTTAAAATCATTTATTGCAGAATTATGCATATTTTTATTACACTCGAGTTGCATAAATTCAGGCATTATTGCACTTTACGATGAGCAGCTGCGTCCGTCCTCAGCTCTCGTTGCCTTGCATGGACACGGAGTCGTTGCAAGTTTCAGGTGATTGCTGCTAACCACACACCAATAAACGTACACACACACACACACACACACACACACTTGGAGATGTGGCATGCACATGCATACATATGTGGCTCATCAGAAGATGACTTAGATTTTTGCATACCTTGACTTTCACACACACACACACACACATAGATAGACTCATGAGGCATGCTCTCGTCCTGCTGGCCATCTTTGGTGTTATGCCTGCTGCGGCTGCTTCGTGTGATTCGGCTCCTGCTGCTGCTGCTGCACTTAAATGCCGCACATGTCTTGTGTCGAAAATTTCTGTCATTCAAACTGTTTTGCTAGCATCTCCCACATGGTCTGATGTTTGCTGTCGCTTTGAAATTTAGATTTTTATGACTCGAGTCGAGGCTGTCGGCAATGGCAGTCAGTGCTGAAATTGGCTTTGCAGCTCGACTGTTGCCAGTCGCTCGTTGCTCCAGTTGCCTATTAGAAATGCACAATTCAGCATTATTTGCGTTATAAACTGTTGAAATATGCTAAAATTTGCTGCTCCAGGTATCGCTCGTAAAAGGGTTTAATGGCCATAGAAATGCGAAACTTGTCAGCAGGTATTACATTTTTGCCGCCCACCCACGCATTCATTTTTCGGCTTGGGGCCAAATTATTGAAATACTTTTAGGCGTTGTAGTCCTTCAGGGAGTCTCTATTTCCTTTGCTCTCCTTCTCTTCCCATTTTTGTTCACCTTCCTTTTGCATTTTTTTCTGGGTGTGTTTTGAAAATTAATAGGCCTTAGGTTGGCTGATGGAATTGCCACTCGAATTTGATGTGACAGCATTTTATTTATTTTTGTTCTTATTCGTGTTGTTGTTGTTGTTGTTGTTGTTGCTCTTTTCCTTTATTGCATTGTCCTTTTTGCCTTTTATGGTTAGTAGTTTACGAAAAATTCGTATCACGCTCTTTGGCTCAAATTATGCCAAGTGGCTGAGTAAGTTTCGATTGTTGAAGCTGAATTGGATATTACATTCGCATATCAATTTCCTGGTTGGCTTTATTGTTCGTCATTTCACTTAGGCGGATGAGATGCAAGACTTCAAAATGTGCCAAAAAAAAAAAAAACAAACTCGTTCGCTTGGGTCAAAGAGTCCAGTGTCAAAAGGATTCGGTCAGTTTTTTGTTTGTCCACTTGCAGATTCTCATAATGAAATTTGACTACGATGAAGTGGAGCTGAGAGCAATTATATCGAATAGCATTCAGCATACTGAGAGCAGACCACAAACTAAACGGGCTTTCTATTGGATTCCTTCTTTGCTCGCCTATTGACCTACAGCATTGAATTGCAATCAGCTAATCGACAGATATCCGAAATTAATCCGACCGAAAATTAACGTCGATTGAGTAAAACTTCAATAGACTGTTAGTATTTGAGTTGTTGTCGAATATTGCAAATTGCAAAGTAGGAAATTGGAAATTCACAGAATGTGCTTTGAGTATGAGTATATAAATATACTTATATACTTGATTAGGCTCAGCGACTAACTAGAGATCAAGACGGTCCGTCATATGTATGTATATAATATGTATATAATATGCTACAAGAGCTGGATATTTGAAATGTGAAATATTTCTATCTATATACCGTTGCCTACTTTTGTTATCAGTCAAACTTTCACTTGATTTGCTTTTTTTTTTAAATTAAATGTTTATTTACAGCTTAACGTGCCGCTACCTTTTGGGCAACTTAATCTCAACGGAAATTAATTTAAAATTAACTTATTAAATTACTTATATTACTATACATAACAATAAGACAATAACTAGATATTTTATTTGATATTTTATTTCTTATGAATTCGCTAATGATGGGAAGATTTTTATGTCAAGACACGATCCAGCAGGTCTTGAGGGTGATGTCGTTTTAGTCTTCTCCTAGCGCATATCAAATAAATTTGCATATCAAAAGATACTTATTTCACAAGATTGTGAAATCAGCTGTTAGTACACTGAGATAAATTAAAATAAGAAATTAAGAAAATTACATATGATTCATATGATATGACTCTAGAACAACTGGGATTTTTCGCGATCGATGCGAGCCCCATCAGTACGGAAGATTAATAACAAAAAGTTTTCAAACATATTCATTTAAATGTCATTAAACACTCTACAAATTTAATTATGAAAGTGCAGCTGGAATAAAATTTAATGAATAACTAGCTTCACATAGTCGAACACATAAAGCAGCCCAAGTGCAGCTCCTGCATAAACTGCATAAACTGTACAGTAAGCAGAGCACTTACTTGTGCATATGAACGTATGTATATCTGTGTGCATGAATGTATGTGTGTGAGTGTTGCTTATAAAGATATGATGACAAATATCATATACTGAACACACCCACTCAGTGCAGCAGTTTTGGCAACTATAAGTAAGAGTTTCTTTTCAATAAAGCCTGCTTCACATGATGATTGTATTATTCGATTTTAAGCTTACGTATCTCTCCTATCGATTACATTCTCCGCCTATTCTTCTCTCATTCATTTACACTACATTTACCTGTAACAGCATCAAACAACATTTGTCACCGTTCTATGCGATTCTCAGAACTTCAAGCAATACTAAATGACCTTGTTTATGCGTTATAGCATAAGTAAAAGGCTTACATATCGCCTGCTCTCAAAGCCTATTACTTAGAATTTCATATGCGTTTGCTGTTGATAGTTTTGGTTATTTTCCAATTCCATTGCCATTTTCTCTCACTTGGCTTCGCCTGTTTTTCCTTACATCATTATTATTTTTTTTTTAACTAGCTGATTGCGTTGCAGTTGGGTATTGCATATGCATTGCCAGCGCTTGGCTGCTATTCAAATCGACTGGATTCCGGTCGGGGGCGAGTAATTGTCATTCTTTGTGGCCGTTTTGTGAGCTCAGCTCATTAAGCATACGCAATGTTGGCAAATTGCCATGAAAATTCCTCGGTCTGCATTGCCATCTCTCGCATTTGTCGTGCTGCTCACATAATTCAATTTGTAAAAAAAAAAAACAATCTGCAATTGAATGCCATTTAAAATAATTCTTAATGATCATACACAGGCGAAATTTTGCTACGCATGCAAAGCTCTCGGCACATTTATCACATTATGATCCCCTTTGAACCGCATGCCCGCCCACCGCGGCTTAAAATGTTGGCAAATTAAACGCTTTTTAATATTAATGTATTTTTTTTTTTATAATTTTTTTACTCATGCTTTTTATTTTTGCAAATTTTTGTTGTTGTGTGTTTTCATTTTGCTGGGTTTCATATTTTTCACATTTTGTTTGAGGGATTTTTTGCTTTTGTAATTTTTAATATATAATACTATATATAGTTGTTGTTGTTGTTGTTGTGTGCGTGTTGTAGTTGTTGTTGTTGTAACGTAAAATTCATTGAAAATAATTTATTATGCAAATTATTATAAATGCATCACTTGTAAAGTAATTTTCCCATAACTGACAACTGCACAAAACTTAAACTGATTTTAAACAGTGCAATCCAACCGCAACAAGCGCAACATTAAAATGGACAAACAGTCAAACAACAAACAAACAAACAAACAAATAATTTCACAGTCGTTTGCTCTGTCTCTCTCACTCTCTGCCTCTCACTCTCTGCCTCTCACTCACTCACTCACTCACTCTCTCACTCTTTTGCGAAGAGTTTAAATAGACTGGCCGAAAAGTTGACAAACTTTCATTCATTCGTACCAGAGTTATGCATTTTGTTTAAACGTGTTGACTTTGTTTAAGTGGCCATGAGACCAAATGTGGAAACGCATTTAAAAGTGGTTAATTAATATAAATTATATGAAAAGTTTGTCGCCATCCAAATGGCACGTGGTGCACTTTGGTTGCATTTGCCAAAGCATTTTGCGGTCTGCACTTAGCTATGCAGCGAAAGTGCATATTTTCTAAAAGTAATCAAAAAATTAGAACACTCTAAAGTGCAGTAACACACTGAATGATATTATTTAACAGAATTGAAAGTTCCATCAGTTGCTCGCCATTAACAGCTGCAGACAGAAATGATCGAAAACTGAGAGGATTGAATTTCATGTTATCTATGGAGTTCTAAGCACTGTAAACTCTAACATAATGACTCTTATACTCGTTAAGCAGCTGCTCAGTGATGTTCACAGTTTTGCCTTTCTTTCATGTCAAATACAGAGCTGCTTAAATGACTTAATCGAGTTATACGCTCTTCTAAATTATGTTAGTCTCTGCCAGAGTATAAGAACTGGGTCATTTGACTCGCGCGTGGGATTTATATAGCAACTCTACTCGCTATCTCACTCGCTCTCCTTACTCACTCGCTCACTTCCTGCTCACCCCAATTTGCTGCTCTTAGTTGGCACTGAACTTTTTCTCATATTGTTTGCTTTAAACTTTTGGCATTGTTTGCCAACCACGGCCCCTGCCGCCCCGCCTGTTACGCCCACTTGGCACGCGCCTATATTTTTTCTTTAATTTGGTTGTTGCTGTTGCTGTTGCTTAAATGTGGCATGTGTTTGCGCTTTAATTGAATATAAATGTAAATTAATGATGCACAAATAATTTTTGCTTCGAGGCTTTGCCGTTTTGTGCCTGGGAAAATGGCTGCAGTTGTTGTTGTCGTTGTTGTTGTTGTTGCTGTTTGTAAACATTTTCTGTAGTTGCGTGTGTTTTCAGCGATTTCAATTTCATTTAGCAGTTAGCAGTCATATATAATTAATTTGCATTTAACTAAATTTGCATAAATAAATAAGTACGCAATGCATTCGGTTCGCTCGCTGCAAGTTGCAAGTTGAAAGACAATAATTATTGCATCGTTATGGGCGTCAGTTACACACCATTCACAATTGAACTTAACTACATAGTTTTGTACAGCGGAATGAGTGAACGAGGTTTACAGCTATGTTAAGTGTATAAGAGTGTGTGTCACGATATTTATATTGCTTACGTGTTGTTATTATTGTTGTTGTTGTAAATAGCTTAGTATATTACAAAATGAGTCAGTTGTAACTTAAAGTGAGTTCCGGAACTTAGTTCACAATCAAACAATGCATTAGTTCACAATTGGTGAGCGGTATCAAAATAATGAGCCTGTCGCTTGTTTGGTTTATGTCTAAATGACCGAATACATGAACTGGCTGTGAGCGAACTTTAATGTGATGGCTGGAACTATGTAAAAAGTGGAGCAGGAGGAGCAGAAGGAGCGGCCTGTTGAAATTGTGGTTAATGTGGTTGGGGTTTTTGATTGAAGGTTTTCTTTGAGGTTGGCAAAGTATAATTAATTATTAATTTTAAAGGATAGCTTATGTTAGTTTTAAACTGTGGTTAGACGAACCAACCAAAGTAGGTTAAGAGTGTGATGAGCGTAATTGAAACATAGTTGAAAACGCACAGTTGCCACAGTCAGTTCGCATTCGGTAACATTGTTGTGTCTATCTTATGATCGAGTCTCTTATGCGGTATTAAGATTTTACTTTACTTTAGTTTACGCTTTACTTTTTACTTGTTACTTTTTACTATTTAGTTGTAGTTTTGTTTCTTAATGGGGTCGGTCATTTTACTTATTTATTTTTTTGGTTGTTGCGCTATAAATAGTATTTATTTCTTAGGGTCTGCATTGAGTCGGGCTGTTGAGTAGTCTAATTGTGGGGATCATATATATGTATATATGTATATATATATATAATGCATATGTCGAATATGTATTTGTATTACATTTCATGCAGGAGCTATACACAAACACTGATGTTTAGTTTAATGCTAATGATGTATGTAATTATGCCGTTCGCAGTTTGCTTATTTGTTTTTGTTTGATTGATTGATTGATGTATGTTTGTATGTATGTAATGGTATGTATGTTCTTCTCCAGCTTCGTCTTTATCTACTTTATCGTCCTCTACTACGGCTAAAGACACTGCTACTACTATTTTTTATTTTATGGGATTTCTCTCATTTACTTATTTATTTTCAGCTACTAACGACACATTTAAATATTTGCAACTGCTCTACGTTAAAATAGTTTTTTAATTTTATATCATCATATCATATGCCAGTTTCTCACTATCTCACTTACCCTCACAATATCTTGTGCATTTGCACACTCTCTAGCCAATAGGCCATCCCCCTAACCCCGCAAAGTATGCTACAATCTTCACTCTTCATTCTTTACTCTTTACTCTTCCACACAATTGTCAAAACTATTTGCTATCGTTCTATTTGATTTGGTTTCTTGTTTGTTTTTTTTTATCATATTTTATTTTTTTATTAACCTATTTTCATCATTTGTTTTTGTTCAATATTGATAGCTATGCGTTTGCCTTTTATTGCTTTTACTTTAACTTTTAGGTTTACATTTCTTTATCTTTATATATATATATGTGTATTTATACATATATATATATATATATGCATGTATATATATATATATATATATATGTGGATGTATGTATATTTAAGTTTAGTTCTCTATTAGGCTTTTCTTTTTTTTTCGTTTTGTAAAGGGATTTTTTTTTTGCGTTTTTCTCAGGGTTTGTTACGTTTTATTCATTTTTTTTTTGAAGTTTTTATTTTCTTTTTTTCTCAAAATTAAGGTACACATTAAAAATAGTTAGGTTTTTACTTTCTCGCTTTAGGTAGGTTTTTGTGTTTTATTTTATTTTTTATGTTCTTTCTATGCCTTTTGAAACAGAAAAACAAAAATGGAAAACTTTCAATAAAGGGGCCTTAGTGGCATAGTACTCTACTAACATGCAACGATGATTGTGTTCTCTGTGCTGTTGTGTGTTGTTTGGCTTTGTGCTACTTTGACTGTGCCCAGGTAATTGTACAGGTAGCAGCTTTGCGAGCACAGCTCTCCAGCCATAGACAAAGGATTTGTTAGCTTTGGCTTTGGCAGCGACGAGGCAAGGAAATTAAGAAGCTGAAATTGCAACAAACGAGCAGCTAATTGGAAGGACTTACTGAGTAAAAAAAAGAAATTAAATATATTAGCTACATTGAATAGAGTTAGGAATAGATAAGAAGCAGAGCCTGAGCTGAAGAGTCCGCATTAGTTGAGTAATGCTGGGAATCTATGTGAAGGTAGGGCAAAATGCAGGTGGGTCAAGAGAAAAGTTAATTAAATAAAAATAAACATTTTATACTCTAAATAAATGACAGGAATTTCAACAAGTTTTGCTTTCTGATAGAGCTTAACAAAGTTAGTTAAAAGAAACGAAATCAATCATTAGCTCGACTATCTGCAGATAGTTCGACTTGCAACTTGCTCGGTTTTTGCATGCTTAGAGCTTGTTATTTTTGATTACTTAAAATCAATCTGCTAAGGTTATAAATGTATATATCTCCACATTTATATATGTATTTTTAAATGTTCTTTGTCTTTGTCATATTGTTTTCACTTTCTGTCAAGCTCTGCTGCACATAACTTCATTAGCAGAAAAGAAACTTTGCACAAATATCGCCTGCAAATCTGCTTCGGAGACGCAAAGGCCAAAAGCCAAACGCCAGAAAGCATGCTACGTTTTTTCTTTGTATGTATGTGTGTTCGTGTCTACATCTGTGTGTGTGTGTGTGTATTTGTTGCCTTTGAATTGTATATGCAGTTTCCGTTTACTTTTTTAGCTGCAGAGTTACATACTTTACTTTTTGTTACTTTAGTTTCATTTCGATTTTATTTGCTTTTTGCATTTTTTTTTAGTTTTTGTTTCTGTAGTTTTTTAAACTATTTTCCGACTTTTGTTGTCGTAGCTATCGCAAGTACATTTTCCAAAACCGTTTTTGTTAGCATTTAACTAAATTATATGAATACTTTTTTTTGTATTATTACATTCCATTTTCCTTTTATTATAGTGTAGATGTTGTCTGTATTGTTGTTGTTGTTGTTGTTGTGGGTGTAGCTCTTGCCAAAGGCCAAAACAAATATTCAATCATCAAAGCTTTTGTATCTCTGTGCATTTTTTTTGAATCTGTAACTCTTAATTAAAATCTTGCACAAAAAACTTGCCAAAGCGAGACTCCGAAATGGCACAGAGCTGGAGAAGCCAAGAAACAAAAAACTGTGAATACCTTTAGCTTGTTGCACACTTGCCGGCTCTTCTGCGCCAGCCATTCAAGAGGGGGGAGGGGGGGGCCATTCACAGGGGCTGTGGGTGGTTTTTCCTAATTAGACACACTCATTGTTGTTGTTTTTTTTTTTTCTACTGGGTCAAAGCTTTGTGCGCTCAGACTTGGAGCGAAAACGTGGAGCCAGCAAAAAGTTGCACGTCAAGTGGAAAAAATAAACAATTAAAACAAAAAGTATGGCGGAAAATCTACAAAAAAAACCTCAAACAATTTGGCCCATATTTAGCGGCCACGCCCACAGGCGCTGCGCCTCGTTCCAGCGCACAACAAACTTTGCATTTTTTTTTTTACAATTTCCAACAGAGCTCAAAATTATTTTGTAGGTGTTTTTTGTATAAAGGTGTGTGGTTGTATATATATATATATTATATATATATATGTATATATACGTATATATAAATATGTATGTTCTTTTTATTTGTGACCAACATTTTGTCAGCTTGCGCACGTTCCATTTAATATGTTTTTTGTTTGTTTTTTGATTGTTTCAACTTTGCATTTGCCAACTTGTCTCTAACCCATAGTTAATGCCATAGTTAATAGCAGTTATCCTAAAAATATATAATATATAGTGTTTCCATATATATATATATATTGTATATATATATATATATATACATTTATGATATATATTCATATATATTCATATAGCAATCGCGAGAATTGCTTTGCTTTTTTTCTGTTTTGTATAAAAATTTTAACTTTAGTTTTGGGATTTTGTTGGTTTTTTTATTTTTATTTATTTGCTCTGCTTCATGCTTTGCCATTTTAATATTTTTTTTATTTATTTTTTTTATTAATCATATTCTTTTTCGGTTTTGTATAAAATACTCACATTCACATTTACAACTACGAACCACGTAACTACTTATATATGTATTGTATTGTATATATAGACTTTACGGTAATAGTTATTTATGTGTATATATATATAAATGTATTCATGTGTGTATGCATGTATGTATGTATGTGTATATATCGTAATCGTATGTATGCACGTGTGTATATGGTATATTTTAACTACCTCCAGCTAGAAGTTACATATATAGTCTAGGAGTAGCCCATATATACCTCAATATATATCTAGGCCCATTCGAAATACCTACTCACACACCCTGTATAATGCTTAGCTCCTCTCATTGGCGAAATATCTGACCGAAAACCGAGTTTGTTTTTTGTTTTTGCTTTTGCCTTAGAAGTTGCCTTATCGAATACGTATATATATATATATATTATATAAAGTATTTACAGGTTAGATCTAGCATACAATTAGTTATAGCTAGAAGAGAGACAGAGTTGAACGATATAAACATATACATATATATATATATATATATGGAGAGAGAAAGGCAACACTTTGAGTGTAGAGCATTTTGTGTTTGAGTCGAGTCGAGTCGAGTTGAGTTTAGAATAGTAACTGAAATAGTAGAACTTAGTGTTAAATACATAAATATTCTCATAGCTTACAGAAAATCAACAAAAATATACAGTAGAACTATTGTAGATGATAGATAATTCAAAGAAACTTTCTTTTCGCTTAGTTGGATCTGCCCAAAAGTCTAGTAAACTATTCGAATTCGTATATAATAAAATATCAATTTTGGGTCTGGGTCTCGGCTGTACTTATCTGAAATAATAGTTAATTGAAAACTTTGCTTAGTCTTTGACGCCATTTCTCAAAAGCAAGTCTTTCCAAACGTTCTAAACTAACTAAATAAATCTTTCTTTTACTTAGTTGTTTGTTTGCTCTTTTTGTTTTCTTCTTTATATATGGACGTATAAATGTTATATGTGTAATGTATGTAGTTTATTTTTTAATGCCTTTTCTTATGTTTTCTTCTCCTTCTTCTTTTTTGCTTTGTTTTATTTGCTTATCTACGCTTCGAACTTAGTTCCTTAGTTTGCGCACACTACGAGTGACTAAACTTAACTGTGTGTGTGTGTGTGTGTGTGTGTGTATGATGTTTCGCGCTTTATGCTTTATGCTTTATCTTCTATGATCTATGTACGAGAGTATGTTAATGTATGTTTAGTTTAGTTGCCCTATATCTAGATGCCTTTGCTCAAGTGGTTTTCTTTTGTTTTCTGAATCTCTTCAGTTGCGATTGTGTCTTGCAATGTCCAACAAAAATCATCAGACGTTCAAGCTTTACATAAGTCAGACCCTATATACCATATATATCTCATATATATATACTATATAATGCAACTATTATGTAGAAGGAATGACTGCACTAGTTTTTTCTTTTTCTTTTTGTAATATCGTATCGTTCTATATGTATATATATTTGCTTTCTTGTATATCATATAACGACAACAACAACTAATTATTGCTTTTCGGTTTTTAAAATGCGGTACGCGAATATTTCTTTTTTTTTTGGGGTTTTTTTTTTTTTGATAAATTTTATGTTGATTTTGTTTATCATTTTTTTTTTTTTTTTTTTTTTATTTGCTTAAGGTACCTTAAAATCAAATCATTAATAATTTACTAAGAGCTAGAACAAAAATAACAAAATTTGCGAGACTTCGGCATAAATAAAACAGTGGGAAACAGCAGGAGACGGTGAGGAAGAGGAGGTGACTGAGGAGGTGTCTGAGGAGATAGGTGGGTAGGTAGTAGTGGATCCATAAAGGGTATCTAGCTTATCATAAATAATTAATATATTTTTTCTTATGTTGCTTTCGTATTGTGTGAGTGTGTGTGTGTGTGTGCTTGAAGTTGTCTGTACTTGTTTTGTAGTAGGATTAAGAGCTGTCATTTATCGTTAAAGAGTTGTAGTTGCGTTTTGCTTTTGCTTTTGCTTTTGCTTTTTAAGTATTTATGGTATATATAGTGTAGTTAGACGGTGGTGCCTGTGCTGCTGCTGCTTCTGCTCCTGCTTCTTCTTCTGCCTCTGCTGATTCTTCGCTCTGCTGTGCCGGTGCCCGTGCCTGTGCCTGCTGTGGATAGTGCTGTGGTGCTCACGTCCTGGGCAGCAGTAAGAGCCACCAGGAGACGGCGCCCAGCCACAGCCAGAGCAGACAGCTGCCGCTGGTGAGCTGATTGCAATTGCTGCCGTTGGCACCGCTCAGTCCGCCATGGCCGTCGGTCGCCGAGCTGCGACTGCTGCGCGCAGCTCCCTCGATGATGTTGTTGTTGTCCAGCTCGTGGAGCACCGGCAACTCGCTCAGATCTGCAGCGGGCGCTGTGCGCTCCGTGATGGGGGCGAAGAGGCGCTTAGGCTTGCAGCGCTTGTGCTTCTTGTAGGTTTTGGTCACATTTATGCTGTAGCCCTCAAGAAACTCGGAGCCCTGCAAAAAGAAGAGAAGGAAATGGATAAACATTAGCGTTCGCTCTGCATCTAATAAATTACAACATTAATTAAATTTTTCTTCGTTCTCCAACTATTATATTAGACCGGCTCAAGCAAATGGACCGCGCACCCAGCACCCAGAGTGAAAGGAAATTAAAAGAAAAATGCTTTTATGTCTTTGTTGCCAGAGCCAAGCAACCAACCAACCAACCAACCAGCAAAGAGCCGCTATCTCTGTACTCATTTATAAATAATATAATGTTATATATATATTCATTTAGATGACTGCTCGAAAATGCATAAGAGGCATGGATAAGTGCTGCGTATTATGTAAATCTTAAATATAACTATATCTGTAGGAGAGTGAAGTATTCAGTCTAGTCAGTTAGTGCACGAACTTAACGCTTAGAGCTAGAGAGACGAACTGTATAAAGAATATATTAGAAATGTATATAAATACAGGAAATGTCTTTGGCTTTGGAGGTAGACTGAACTAAATATACTGTATATAATGAATAAACTGAATATAATGAATATTGTTCAGTATATATTATAAAGTTCTGCTGGAGTCAGCAAGACAAGTCATTAGTCAATCTAGTTATTCTCTCTGTAAGAATTAAATTCTGTCAAACAAATTAAATTTCTTTTCATCAATAATATTGCTTGTTTAATATTCTAGCAAAGTTTAAGATTTATTAATATTTAATACAATAATATTTATTAATATTTTATTCGAGACTCAGTGAATTGCTTTGAATTTCACATTGACTTTTGTTCAAAATGAATCAGAGCCGTAAAGGAAATTAAAGGGAATAAGCATGGGGAGAGCTAGTATAAGAGACGAAGAGAGTGTGAGAGAGAGCAAGTTCCGTTAGAGTGATATTCGCACTCTTAAAACTCGCTCTTACGAATCCAATTCAAATAACGCTCTTACTACACATATTAGTGCTCACTATATATTAATTTTAATTCAAATGATTTAATGGTATATATAAATGTACATATAATTTCATTAAATTTAAACAGACTTTCTTTAAAATTTGTATCTTTAACTACTTTGCTTCATTTACATTTATGTGCAAGCATTAAGAGCCAGCAACTTATCAAAAGTGACAAATTCTAATTGGACTAGTCGATAGTCTTATAAGAGGAAGCAGCAGCTGATATTTGTGTGCTATATACATAATTAATTTACATATTCATACTGAAATTGAAAACTGGAAATTAAATTATGCTCGTCGCTACGAGTTGGGCGCTATTCTAGACGATTGCCGTGATTAAACATACTTTATGCCGCATTTAGACACTCTGCTCGCTCTGGCTTCGGGGCGCAAATCTACAACACCTATACACCTTTACAGCAATACACAAATGCCCAAGCACAATAAGAACACAATGAAGCCATCAGATTTGTCGTTTTCCACTCCTCAGATCCAAATCCAGCGGGCAAAATTTTGCCTTTTAATTACGCTGCATAAATTTGTGTTTATAAATAGGCAATGGCAATGGCAATGGCAATGCCACTGGGCAGGACACGCTAGGGTCTGCTCTGCTCTGTCTCTGTCTCTTTCTCTCTCCTGCTCTCACTCTCACACATTTCGTTACCTGCCATCTCGCTCTGTCTTTGTGCGGCTTGTGGTAGGGATTCGCGAGTCTCGACTCTGGATTCGGGATCTTTTTGGGGCTGCGGTCAAATGTTTTATGGCAGTCGAAAAATATCTAAATCGAGTGAATGTCTGCATTTGGCCAGTGGGCGTGGCACGCGATGGGCGTGAGAGACTTCATAACGAGTGTTTACTAATAATATTATGCAAATCGTGCGCCGGGCCAACAACATTGGCAACAGGAACCAACCGTTCGTTCCGTTCGTTCCGTTCGTTTGTTTGCTGTGGGCTGTTGAATTTTTCAAAAGGCATTTTCAGAATCGTTTTACGTTCACCCCCAGCGCAGATCCAGGACAAAAAACAAAAAACAAAAAACAAAAAATGGAAAAAAGTAAAGAAAATACTTGACAGACATTTGCAGGTGTGTTTGGACAGCTTTCGTTTCGTGGGTGGCTTTTGAAGGTGTTTGTGGTTTTGGTTAGCCTTGCCTCCTGTTGCTATTGTTGCAGCCAGAAAGAGACAGATAGTGAGAGCGACAGCATAATTGAAAAGGAATGCACGGGTTTGCTCACGGGGCCAACAAATTTATAAAATGTGCATAAATTTCAAGCCTTAATTGCTGTGCTTTAAGCCCACGCATGGCCAGGATTTCGTATAGATTCCTTTTGGATTTTGACATGCTAATTAGCTGCGGGGCTATCCCTGATATTTGGGGCGCTGCCTATTTGAGCGACTTTTTGATATGACAGCCATATCCAACGTTGTTTTTTTTCCCATTTGTCTCCCCAAACCAGTTTTATGCTAATTAGTGTTGCCAGGCAATTGTTGTTGTCAGGCAGGTGTAACTTTCGTTGGAATTTCGGGCAAAAAACATGTGTGGTAATCCCCACACAGTTTATAACTACAATTTGTTTGAAACGAATCCAGTTAGGAAGGGCTTTAAATAGTTTACTGAAGCAGTTTACTACGGCAGCTGAGCTGTGAGAAGGGATTTGCATATGGAAATCCAATTTAAAGAAAGATTAGAAACTGATTTCAGCCTAAAGCTCAAAATTAAACAATTTATGATTTTCTAAAGTTGATTTTAAATTATGAAAATAAATTTTATTAAATTGATATTTTGCTAAATGTGAAATCTAGGCCTTCCAGCCCAACGACTCTGAAAGCATATATAAAATGGTGGAAAAAAAAACTCCTTTGTCTACTCCTGATTGATATATATTTTTTTTGTTTGCCAACTTTATTTTTGTCAGCTGAGCCAAATGGTGCAAGTTTTTGCCTTTATTTTTTTTTCAGAGTTCCACTCTCTCTCTCTCTCTCTCTCTCTCTCTCTCACTCTCTCTCTCGCTCTGTGAAGATGCCTTGTAAATTTTTACGGTAGATTGAACGGCGTTTACCTTTCAATCTGCAGTCAGTGGCCAGGTGACATGTTTGCTCATAATTTGCCTGGGCTGCACAACTATTTTATCGGCTGGATAAGGTTTATTTTCGCGCTGCTGAGTTGAACGAGGCTGCGAGGCTTTATAAATTCGTTGGGTATGGCCGATGCCTCGGGGCAGCCTCAATGAATTATTAACTTGACAGCTGAAGGCAAAAAAAAAGCGAAAGGCAGTGGAAGAGAGACAGAGAGAGAGAGAGAGGGCAAGAGACTCAAGCCAAGCTGGAAATGGTCAACAACATTTAACGCAATAGCACGGAAAATCGATGACAATTCAAGCGTTGATAATTTTGCTTCCCACCAGCCAGGGGCATAAGGAGAAAAAAAAAAGAATCGAGAAGAAAATGGCAACAATTCCCAACTTAAGCAATTTCCTACAATTTTCCAGCGACTAGAAGCATGGTCATATGGGAGCATTCATTCAGTCAGCCAGTCAGTCAGTTGGTGGGTGGGTGGTTCGTTGGGTGGTTGGTGCCAGAATCGCTTGAGCCATTGGACGTGAATTAGTGTGGCTGACTGGCAGCTGGCTAGCGACTTGGTTTTAGTGTGTGACCCATTAGAATGATCGTTGTCGAAGCTGTACGTGTGCGCCGGCTGATATATATGTGACCTGGTTGGCTCTCTGCTCTGCTCTGCTTGGTGGCTCTGGTGTGGTCCGCTTGAGCCGCGTCTGGCCCGTAAAGTGGCGCTAACAAACTCGAATGCTGCCCATTGCCAGCCATCGAGCCATTGAGCTGGCCAACCAGCCATCAGGCAGCAGGCAGCAGGCAGCAGGAGGCAGCAGGCAGCCAGCAACTGCAATTGATTGCACTTTATAACGTGCGGTTTCCGGTAGACATTACCCGCTTTGCTGCAGCCACATTATCCAAGCCCTCTCACGGCCAGCTAAGGGAAGCGAGAGAGAGAAAGAGGCATGTAGCCAGTGGGGCTGCGGACGCCAACTGTGAGACTAGGATGCCTCTAATGTCTTTTGCCCATGCTCCTCACGATGAATAAATGAGCACTTGTCTGTGCATCTGTGTCTGTGTGTGTGTGTGTGTGTGTGTGTGTGTGTGGGTCGCTGGCTCTCAAACCAAACGGCAGCAAGAAAAATTATCCCAGATATTGTCTAGCAATTTAGCTGATTAAGCTGATGGATGTAAAGCAGGAAAAGCAGCAAGAGAAATGTAAAGAAAATAAAAAGTGCTGCCAGCGATCAGAGAGCAGATAAAATAGAGTTGACAAGCGACGGGTTAATGCGATTTCAGCTGTGACAGCAGCTTACGATAGCCATTCCTCTTCAACGCATATATATTGGCATCCAAAGTGCTATAGAATTGCTAACGAGCATTTTTCATTCAAAATTGACTTTATCTCTCGATATATTAACTTATTTACGCTTATGTAAGTGAATAATTAGCAATTTATTAAACGTCCTCTCAGGCTGAATATTTAATCGACTGTCATGTAAGGCGACGCAATCAAATCAAATTGTCTTTTATTCTGTTGCCTCATCGAAACTGAATTAGAAGAGTGTAATGGCAGAATGGAGAGATTGATATTAAAATGTGGATGCTCTATTCGGATTGGCTCGCTGCTTCTCCTTTGTATATATGCTTGTAAGTGTGAGCGAGATATAAAGTAATCACACTTGTCAAGCTCTGCAAACAAGTGGAAGAGCTTAAGCTACACTCTAATAAGATCAAGGCGCAATTCGCATTCGCCTCGTACTCATATATATGTACGTATAAGCGAGATGGACAGAATGTGCACTTGGCAAGCTCTTCGCGCAATTGAAAAAGTCTAATAAGAGTAAGCTGATGCCTCCAATTCATATTGATTGCGTGTTTGCATTGGTATTTGCATGTGTGCGAGCGAGATAAACAGTGCTCGCAACTAAACTAACTAGTAAGCATATGGCTGCCACTATTAGTGTATCTGTGTGTATGTGTGTATTTATTGGCATTTAATCTAGTTTCCATTCGCTGTAGGCATAATGCTGGGGTATATATCCTACGCTTTTCGCTTTTTTACGTTTAATTTGTGACTTTCACTTGGTTACACTTATCGTTTTGGGTAAATCGAAGTTGCTTACTCACCGGCACCACATGATTTTTGGCTCCCCAGCAGATGGGCTTAAAGCTGCCTTTGCGTGTTGCCTCCTGAAATTCGCCAAATTGATTTTCCCAATCGTAGGATATCAGACGTGCCTCCAGAGTCATGCCAGCCAATTCGGGCGGCGATGAAATCAGCACCGGATTTGAGTCGCTGCAAGGAATGAGAAAGAGAAAGGGAAAGTATAAGAGAGGAGCAAAATAACATTATTAACTTTATTATTATTGTCAACTTTGATTAGGACTTAAAATTTATTACAGCCCCAAAAGGCGCTTTGCCAGCAGATTTTCAAATACTCCCGCCGGGGCTAAGAGCCGCCGCGACGCCCGAGAGCGGGGAGGTTTGGCAAGTTGGTAAGTCGGCGCAGATTTACGCGGGCTTTGCGCTGTCGAAGGGAAGTTCAGGGCAAGACGAACGGCCAAAAACTTGAGCTAATTAATCTTTTAGATTTTCATTTGTGACGCGTCAAATACGTTACTTCTTGGGCCATGCCACGACCGAGGGTGACGCGACCGAACGAAATAAAAACCGCACTCGAGTAAAGAAGGGCAGACAGCGTATACGGCAAATACAGCAAGCACACTGGGCCAATGCCACCAGGCAGGCATACGAAAACCCTTAGCAAATGGCCCAAAAGTGTAAAACCTCAAAGCAGTTGCCTTGCTCCGCCGCAATCAGGGGCGTTGTGGCAACCACTTTTGGAGGCAATGCGGCCAAAAAATAGCTGTTGTTTGCAGAAGGTGCTATGACTAATGAGCTGGCTTAGAGTTGTTTTATTTACCCTTCCTCTGCTTTTTTTTCTGATCTGTTTATCTATCTTTACTTTTGCTGTTGTTGCTGTTGCTGTTGCGGTTGCTGTTGGTTTTGCGTATTAAGTTGGCAGCTGTGAGAACTCTTTTTGACATTTAACTTATCATTAATTTGGCTTGTCACTTCTTTACATACATTTGAAATAAATATAATTACAGCTGCAAATGTAACGCTCCATTATTTAAATACATTTTATTTGCGCCCTTCACATAGTAGTTTCACTAGACTCCTGCACAATTGCGAACGGCTACGCCTCTGCATCGCTCGCGCAATATAAATTCCTTATACATTCATTTCATTTCATTCATTTCATTCCCTCTATTCACTCATTTCGCCTCGTTTCGTTTCGTTACGTTTCGCTTTGTTTCGTTAGCGCCATCTATGATTGCCAACTGGCCCCACGGGCCGTGCTTTGGTCTTTTTGCACCGCTCGCCGTCTTCTCTCGACCGCCCTTACAATTAGGCTAATTAATTTTGTTCTTTGGTTGGCATTACGAAAAATGTTGCTTTAATTTTGTAGCGCACACACACACACACACACACAGACACCATCACCCACACAGAGAAACAGTAAAATATCAGGCAACGCACATTTTCTTTGTTGTTGCTCGCCTGGCAGCTTCCTGTTTGACTGTGTGTGGCCGAATCCTTTGCAAGCCGCAAACAAATCTCTTTTAATTAATTTATGATTCCACTCAATCCGCATCGAGGGTTGCATGATATCACACAAGGAGCGGGCATTCTCCAGCCCGATGGATGGGGTAAGTGGATGCTGCTGCTGTGGCTGCTGCTGTTGCTGCTGCTGTTGCTGCAGCAGCGTATGAGAGCCGCAACAATTTGCGGTTGGCAACACGAAAATATTAATGTCTGCGGATTGATTGCAGTGCCCGCCCCCTGTCATGCAGCGAAACCACCCACAAAACTAAAAACTGGCCACTTGTACGAGTGTGCGTGTCCATGTGTGTGTGTGTGGTGTGCACCGTACGGTAATGCCCGTAATAATAATATATAAAATAAAATATTGCATTCGTCCATATGTTCAGCACAGTTTGTGGCTCGTGTCCTGTGTGTGGCTGCTGTCCGCGTCCTGCGTCCTGTTTCCTGTGCCTTGCATACGTGTATCTTTTGACAATCCGCCCCTCATCCGTTGCTTGGGTCGGTGTTTGCGGTTTATTGAGCGAACTATTGCGTCGCAGCGCATCGCACGGCATCGCTCAACGCGTCGCTAATATATCCGGGCGTCGCATGCATGAACCGTAACCTCCGCCAACCGTGAACCGTCAGCCGTGTGGCATCATAATAAATATAAATGCAGTGGAAAGTCAGACAGCTGTTGCTAATGCTAAAAGGCTCTGGCACTGGCAATGGCAGTGGCAATGGCAATGGCCATACATAGATTATGCTGATCCCCTGTGGCCCCTGTGGCCCCTGTGGCCCCTTGGCCCTCCAGCTCTCTAGCCGCAGCCCAACCGCCACATCAATCGCTGCCCGCTTTAGTCTTATGGCTGTTGACTTCATTGGCACTCAGTATAATTAAAATTATGAGCCAACAGAAGCAGCAGCAGCAGCAGCAGCAGGAGGAGCAGGACAAAAGCTGTGACTCCACTTTGGTTTGGCATTGTTGATTATAAAATCGAATGGCTGCCACCGCATCACAATGCACATGCATTTTTGGTGGGGCTGGTCGCGGCAAAGGCCCGCAGGCCATAGATCCTAAGCCGCATGCGAAACTGGGAGCTGGGCAACAGCCAATCGACCATTGCGGCAGCAGCAGCAATTCCAACTGCAACTGCAACTGCAACTGCAACAGCAAGTGCAGCTGCAATGCGAGTTCGAATGGGTTTATTTATGTAGCGTTATGGCAGCATGGCAGCCATTTCAGTTAGTGTTGTTGCTGTTGCATTTATGGGACAAAATTCAATTTTGAACTGGCATCGAACTGGCAATTGCAATTGGCAGCAACGGCAAAAAGCAAATGACAAATGAAAACTTAAATTGCACAAATGGCCAAAATGCTAAGGGCCAAATAGACAATGGCGATTGTGTGCATACGTCTATAGATAACTATGTAGGTGTATATATATATTGATATATTCTGAAATATTATAAGGTATTAAATTGACTTGTGGTAAAATTAAATTGAAAGTTTTTCAAGCAACTGAAAACTGAACGGATCATTGAATTTATATCGCTCACTATAATTGATATCAAGTTTGATGTAAAATAATTCTAGCTTTAATTGAAAAATCTGCATTTCGAATAAAATAAATCCTTATTTAAATAAAAATTTAATTATGCTGCGAGGGTTGGCATTGAGTTACTAGAATGATCGCATTTTTCATTGCATTTATTTTGAATATAATTTACTCAAAAACTTCTTTCGCCATTATATTTCATGATGGGCAATGCTATCTGAATTAATGAATAACAAATCTAGTTTTAATTGGAAAAACATCCATTTGGAATAAGATAAATCGTTCATTCACAAATATGCCTAAATAAATAACATAATTTAGCCGTGGGCATTGGCATTGAGTTCCCTATTAAGAAGCGTAATCAATATTATATGCTCGTTCATGAGACAAGCAGAGTATATTGGCTTTGTGCTAACATAATTTTTTTTTGTTTCCTGATTTCTATTCATGATCCAAAAGAAAAACTCGATTTAAAATCAAATATAAGTGAATTTAAGTGCCGCTCAAGCTGTTTCCCCAAAAATTCATTAAGAATAATTGCGGCACGCAAAAACAATAAAAAAAAATGCAAAAAACGAGCCACAGATTAAAAATGCCAACCACGTGCTGTCAAGCAATTTGATATCCTTTGCCATTCACGGATGAAAAGATGATGGGCGAGTTGAGGAGGAAAAGGAAAAGGAAACGCATCAATCGAATGGACGATGCTTGTATAATGAACGAAGATGAAGAAAATGTGTAAGAGAAGACGAAGTCATCAAGCGATAAAGGATATCAGGCAGGATATCGAAGCCTTAATGAGCTGCGCACTGCGCAATGCGCACCGTGCAAAAGGTAAAAATAAAACAGGAGCGCACCATTAAAGCGCCAGATATCCTTATCAATGTGAGGGGCCTTTACCAATTAACAAACAACAACAATATAATGAACCCAATTTTATTGACACAGTGAGAGAGAGAGAGAGAGAGAGTGAGAGAGAATGGCACACAACTTGAATAATTACTTTCTTTTTAATGTTGGGTAATTTAAAATGGAACACGCCCAACACACACATACACACACACACAAACACACACACACATTCATAAAAAGTGCCCACACATGAGCATACAATTAAAATTAATTTCGGTGCCATGGCCAGTGCGTAAATTGTGAAAAACCACTATCACATTATTTGGCCCGTGAAAAAAATCAGGCGGCCAAAAACCCAAACGTAAATTAAGCCAATAACTGTTGGGTCACGGGCAAGCGAATGTCTGTGTACGGCTGTGTGATCAATGAAGCCCGACCTACCGCTCGACAATGCCCGTCACGACACACACTACAATCGGGCATCTGCATGTGTGTGTGCGTGTGTGTGTGCGTGTGCTAGCATTGTGCTTTATGTCCTTGGCTCTGGGCTGGCTGGGCGTTGGAGCCTGCCACAACGCACGCTAACGACTCCAATGAGTTTTGCATGACGACGACGACGACGTCGACGACGATGATGATGACGACGACGATGAGTACAACATTGCTTGTCCTGTCCATTGCTGCAACGTTCAACTCTCTCCCCTCTCTCTTTTCTCCCTCTGCCTGGCAGCCCTTGCCCGGCCTGGCCGGACTGTGACTCGTCTGGCCATAACTTCAGCCAGTTAAGCTGCCTGCTCGTTAGTGTGTGGGCTGGTCAATTGAGCCACAGTTGAACTGCAAACAATTTTTGGGCTATACATACATATATATGCAGAAGGACCCCAATCGACTCGCATTGCCGAACTCTGTTGCTGCTGCAACTAGTCGCAAAATCCGTGCGTATCAAATTAAATTGAATTCGTACCATAATAAGCGAGCAATGGCCAAGAGGCAGAAGAGCAAAAGGTTGTCATGGCAAGTAGTCCATAATTACATTAGTACGGAAGCCGTTGGCTTGGCCAATGCATGATTAGCTTATCATTCATGAGCTACCAGCCAGACGACCAAATTACGCATTGCAGGAAACTTTAAGCTGCATGCCAAATTGCAATCTATCCGAGCATTGACCACAAACACAATTGACGAGTTCCTTCAGCAACAAACAACAAATAATATTGCTCGCGATATTGCTTGAGTTATTTGTTTCTGCATAAATATGGAAAATCGTTATTGATTTGGAATTGTTGTTGCTTGGCGTGCTATAATTCCCGAAAGGTTTAGTATTGAGCGAGAGGATACTCCGTTTATTGTTGATGATTGAATATTTCTACTACTCTGTCTACTACTCTTTCTAGTACTCTTTCTAGTACTCTTTCTAGTGCTCTTTCTGTTACTAATTCTACTACTCTTTCTGTTACTTATTCTACTACTCTTTTTCTTACTCATTCTACTACTCTTTCTACAACTCTTTCTACTACTCTTTCTACTACTCTTTCTTTTACTCATTCTACTACTCTTTCTACTACTCTTTCTCTTACTTATTCTACTACTCTACTCATTCTACTACTCTTTCTACAACTCTTTCTACTACTCTTTCTACTACTATTTCTTTTACTCATTCTACTACTCTTTTTACTACTCTTTCTGTTACTCATTCTACTACTCTTTCTATTACTCCTTCTACTACTCTTTCTATTACTCCTTCGACTACTCTTTCTACTACTCTTTCTCTTACTTATTCTACTACTCTTTCTACTACTCCTTCTTCTACTCTTTCTACTACTTATTTGTGTAATGCTATTGTTATACTACTATTTCATATTTCTACTATTATTACGTACTACATTTTCTTTTGTTAACTATTAATATTGTTTTATTTTTCAGCTAGAGTTTATCATCATACATCAATTTCGTTATACCTCTGTTATACTTCCATATATATATTTTTTCAATATTTCTATATTTCCTATATTTTTTTCTTTATTCTCCTTTAGCCTAGAACTACATTATATTTTCAATACTAATTACTACCATGCCAACGATTTAATTATATATTAATTTCTGCTACTATTATTTACTCATTCCACTGTTATTCACTTTCCTCATAATATTCCAATTTCATAGCTATATATTTGGCATTTGCTGTTGTTGTTTAATAATTTAGCAGCTGCTCAATCAGTTGACTGCACTCGTTGCCTCTCGAGTTTCAGTTTCGAGCACTTAATTGTAATCTACCTATAGAGCTCAGTCTATTGTGGCATTGTCTAGTTTTTGTCAATGTTTAATTAAACTTGAAGCGCACAAGCGGTTTTGTGGCAGATCTAGAGGCATACTCCACCCCAAATACTGATTTGGCCGGCTGGCCGGTTGACTAGCTGACTGGGCTGGTTGGGTTTGCCAGGCCAGGCTGGACGGGTGACTGGTTTGGCCTGTGTGGCTGTTACCCCTTTTCACATGCGATTGTAGTTGAAAAACAACTATAGCAATTTCCATTTTGTTGTTGCTGTTGATGTTGTTGCATCGTTGGGGTTTTCATTATGAATTTTAATCCTCATATCGCATTCGCACTTTTGGTTCAGGCCCGGGTCCTAGCAGACAGACAGACGGACAGGCGGACAGGCGGACAGGCGGAGCCCGGAGCCGAAACATTAAGCGCTACAAAATTGCAGTAGCCATAATAACTGGCCGGCAGCAGTAGCAACAGCAGCAGCAGCAGGAACAACAATAACAACAGCGCCAATGCAAGCATTCATGCCATTGTATAAAGCGAACAACAACAAGCGCGCGAAACGAAAACAACAACAACAACAACAACAACAAAACAACTGGCTGCGCAAGCCATAACGACAGACAATTGCAAATGACTTTATCAATTCATGTCGATTTTCGGTACACGCAGTTCAACTCTGAGTGAGTGTGAGTGTGAGTGCGAGTGTGGGTGCACATTGAATGGTCATGTCAGGACAAAAAGCCACTGTATGGCAGGGCCTCACAATCACCTACAACAACAGAGCAAACAATGATGACAACAGCAACAACAACAACAATGGCAGCAGCAACTGCTGCCGCAGCAGGACATAAGCCGAGCAAAAGGAAGAGTTGCTTGTGTGTGTGTCTAAGAGATGATGATGATCTCATGCGAGATGATCTAATGTGAATGGATTTAAATGATTTGGCAAGATTCATGAAATGAGTACATTCATGTTTAGTGTGAACTGCAGTCATTCATTCATGTCATTCGCTTCTTTAACTGCCGTACTGACCAAGTTCTCGGAACTTGAACAAGACAAAATAATTGCAATGCTTCATAATGCATGAACTTGGCCAAGTGAAACCGCAAATTGTTTTTGTTTACAGCCCGCTTGGACTTTTAAGTCAATCAATTTTGCTAGTTAATTGGAATAACCCATTATTGAAGCCATAAACAAATCGTCAATTAATCGCTTTGGCCCGTTTTATTTGCCATTTAGGCCCGGCGGCCTTCGCTGCTTCCTATGCATAACTCATTTAAATGGCCATGTTTTCCAACATTTCCGCTTCCACCTGCCCTAATCCATTTATGGTGTTTTCTTTGATTTGCGCCACGGCGGCACGAAGAAAATGGAAAAATGTATTCACTCCTGCCTCATTTCTTGGAAAATTATCTTTGATTTTGACTTGACCGTGTCGGTCTTGTGTCAATAGGAAGTGATTAAGGGAGCGTGCGACTGACTCTCCACACCGAACGAATCGAATCGAATGGAATTGGTATCCTGCCCCGCTCCTGGCCACGGCGCACATCAATTCAAAATGAATCTCTCGACTGGCATTCAGGTTTAATTTGGACTAATTTTCAGCGCACGCTTTAATACAATATTTATGGGCTCCCCGAGGTGATTATGCCCGACCGCATTTGAATCGCTAGATGGGGCCAAAGCCATTCAGGAGTCAAGAGCTGGCAGTTGCCTCATCCATCCGAGCAACCTGATGGCTGCCAGCCATGTGGTCTGTTTGCTTTGCACTCGGCATTAATAGAAATCAATATTTTCTAAATAAAGCGAATAGCTCTGAGGTTGAAGCTGACGCTGAGGTTGTGGCTCCCCCGCTTGGCTTCCTCTCTATTCATGTCTCGTAATTTACTTTTTGCACATTTACAATTAGAGAGTTCACTGTTCACAGACTTCAGTTCATTTTCCAATTGTTTGCTACGCAAATACTTCAAATCGATGAATACACCCGATGATGATGCCCTGCTCCTGCTCCACAAACTATTCTCCCAGCTCAAGCCGCTGCTCTTCAGTGCCTCGCCTAGTTGCCTGTCAACTGCGACTTCGTTAGGTGATTTGGTTATGCAGCAACATCATTAAATCACCAATTACTTTAGTCAACAGAGAAATAAAGTGAATTTCCTTATACACTAGAACGAACGTCGAGTGTGGCGGCAGCAAGTGCATAAGCCAAGGTACAATGGGATCAAATTTGAAATGTTTTGAAAGAAAAATAGCAAAATGTATATAAGTTCTAAACTAACTACAAAAATTGTTGTATTGATTTCTAGAAAGCTGTATATATCGTCTAATTGAGTTACATATCAATATAATAGATTCTTGTAATATGTAACAAAAATATTATAATTAATACAGATATAAATTAGTATTCATTCATATTCAGATAAAATATTCTGATGAGTCGCTGATCAAGTCTACAAATTTCATTTAGCCGAACTCTTTTCAGTTTTGTTAATATTAATTTAAAAATATATATGGGCAATTCTCCAGAAAGGTCAACCACAGCCGAAAAATTCAAAGTCAATAAATGCATTGTCTTATAACATTTTTTAATAGAGAATATATTAAATTTAACTAATATAAACTAATTTTATATATATTCATAACCCATCTCGAAATATTGACACCCAAAGCTGAACAAGTGCAGAAGTTCTGGTTCAAGCATTTCTGGTGCAAAATTTTATTTTATTTATGTTCTTATAGAGAGACACTATGCAACAAAAAAATTTTTTTTTATCTTCGTTTACCTTTAAATAGTAAGAGAAAAATGTAAAAGGAACGATGCAATTACCTAAACGGTAAATTTTTTCGTTTGTTTCACCGTATATTTCGATGTCACGTTCGACACCGAAAAATAGGTGTTGTTATCAGTAAATCAAATGTATATGAGCAACAAACAGCAAAATTCAGTTGTAAACACAGTTTTCAATTGCGAATTTATTAAAAAAAAAAATCAATCGAATATATCAATCCGTTCAATATATATATTAAATTTAAAGTGTGTAGCGTTCGACACCATAAAAAGGTAAAGAAAAATTTTAGATAAACTAAAGTGAATTTGCATCCCAGGTTGTGAATATTGAAATTAAAAATATAATTATTGTTTATAGATGATTATAGATGGAAAGAGAATGTAATGAATGAGGAGAACTATAAATTGAAAAACATTGAAAGAATGCAGAGTGTTAGACAAAAGAGGAGATGGCTGGATGATGAACATGAAAGTCCGATCAAAAAGAGACGAAAATTATATCGTGTACGACAACAAAATAGACGAAAAAACTAAAAGAAAGAAAATGTAATCAAATTTGAACGACAGAATCCAAACTATCCTTACAAATGTAAACAAAGCTTGACCAAAGCAGTTAAAAAGTAGAAACTGCGATGTCGAACGAACGTATTTTTGTTTTTCAGAATATTTTTTTTTTTTTTTGTTTTTTTTTTTTGTTAAGTTTTTCAATAAATTAATAAATAGAATATATTGAAAATCATTTCTATTTACTTTTATACATGCTCAATTACATAAAAAGTAAAAAAACAAAGAAAAAAGTATGGTGGAAAAAATGTCACGTTCGACACGTCACGTTCGACCCTGATTAAAACTAAAAAATAAAATAAACTACTCAATATTTTGGAATCAAATAAAAAACATTATTAAGATGTGTCAATTTCTGATAATTTAAAACTAATTTTAATAATTTATCACTTAAGGTTTCGCTAAAATCTGCGATTGAATGGTTAATTTCAAAATCAACTTCCACTTTTTGTCACGTTCGACCTGCTTGGTTTTTTGTAATTATCTTGAAAATTAATACTTGCTCAAAATCACCCTTAGCACCAATTATAGTGCTCATCAAGAGCTATAAGATCCACTATTTGTCAGAATAAAAAATTGTTTTGGCATTAGTTTTTTTTTACTCTAAATGCGTACGAAATGTCACATTCGACACTAGAGAATTGCCCATATTTTTTTTTTTTTTTTTTTTTTTTTTTTTTTTTTGTGATATATCTCAGAGTTTGTTTTGAAATTTGTAAAGATTCCATCTCATTGTAGGATTATTCTGATAAATTATATTTCTATTTCATTATCATTTTGAATTGAGTATCTTAAATCGAAAGATATTTTATTAATTTATCAAAGATTTCTCATAATTCTCCTCTGACTATGGGGATATATTGTCGATTGAATAGTTTAATTTCTATTTCTCTATTTATTTAACCTATTATTTCTATTAATTCTTTATTAGTTATAGAATTATTATTACTATTGATTCTTTCTCTTTTATTCTGTCACATTAATCAATTCATCAATATTAATCCTAATTCATTATATTTTGTAACCAATACAAATCTGTAATGTTATTATTTATTTTGCGCTATAAATCATCAATATAAATATATGTATATATATATATATCTATCGATTCGTTTTATAGTTCATCATGCATTTACTTATATTCAGATTTAATCAGCCACTGGCATACACTCGATTTATATTGCTTAATTTGATTCCATCTGCAATCATAATCTCCATCGATACTTGAGCACTTTTCTTTGCCGACTTCTCTGCCAATTTTTATGCAGTTCGTCACTCGGCATTCGGCGCCTTTTGTGTGTGACCAAAGCTGTTGGCTCTTCAGCGGGCGACTTCATGCAAATTCCCCCATTTACTATATATGCATATTGTATGTATGAAATTTGTATAATACAAGTGAGGGACTTACGTTGCGAGTTGTTCGATGCCAAGAGAATGCAGCACTGTGGGCAGGCTGGGTAGTGAGTGACACGTTGTCAGCTTCTTCTGGCGCGGATAGTAAAGTGTCAGCACGGTGCAGCTCTCTTCCTTCATTGTGAGGCCACCTGTAAGGGAGAAGCGAGCAAAAGAAGCGCATAAGAAGTGCAGCGGAAACAACAAGTAAACGGAAACAGAATAAACAAAAAAATACACAACCAGACACAAATAAAAACGAAACAAAATGAATTGAGTTGGAACTACGGCAAGCCGAAGAATAAATACCCTTGATTACTTTCTATATGAAAATACTCTATTCTCTTGATCAAACAGACCAACTATATCTTTGATTTTATATTCATCTAATACATTTATATATAATCTATGCACAGCTCTCTCTCTCTCTCTCTCTAGTAGTTTCTCTAGTTCTATAAGTTAGCCGCCTCCTGCTATAGCTATAATGCTCTTTGTGAGGGCACAAATTTACATTGAAATAAGAAAGAAAATATTGCACGGCTGACAACACACAAAATGCATAAATACAACGACCAGCTTTGGCGACAGTCACCAGCGAGGACAATTTCCTGGATGGCTGGCTGGCCAGGTAAGGCGTCTTCAACGAAGTCTGCCTTCTCCATCTGCTCCTTCGGCTCCTGCTGCCGTTCAACAGATATCGCCTGCGCTCATTTCCATGGCTCGCCGCCTCACTGGCTATGAACAAAAGGGAAAATTAAGCGAGTGCTGGCCGTAAAGCAGCAGGCGCCATCATAATAATATTCCACAAGAAGACACTGATGTCAGTTGGAGACTCAAGCTGCCAGGATGAAGGCTGAAGGCTGAAGTTATAAGGATGCAGCATGTATTGGAACTGTGCACAGTTGTCGTTGTAGTGGCATCAGCATCGGCATCGGCATTGGCATCGGCATCTCCATCGTCTGTGTCATTATCATTGCTTTATTTGAGCTCCAGCTGGAGCTGCAAGCTGGAAGCTTTATGTTTTCAACGCATACGCCTGACTGCCTGTTTTACTGCTCAGTTGAGAGCATTTCTATTCGCATGTTTGTCCGCCCATCCGTCCGTCTGTCGGAGTGAGCACAGGAATTCATCTTCCCATCGCTGTGCGGCCCTTTAGTGCAACATCGTTAGCAATGGTCTATTACGATTGTGTCTCCACAGAGTTGCACTCAATTGTTGCCGCTACATTCATTCACTTAGTCGCGATTGTGAACGCTGTGAATTGTGTGTGCATCAAGCAAGAAAGTCAAATTTGCTTTGTCTGCACATTTTTTTTTATGAAGCAACGAAAGCGAGTTATGAGAATAAATGTGGAATTTATGGTTATATGTATGATAAGTAAGAATCTAGTATATTCTTACAGAGTCGTTCGTAGATCCTTAGATAAAGATGTCTTCTTTTATATATATAAATATATATTAAATATATTATATTATTTAAGATTAAGTTTACATTTTCTAGCAATTCCCTATCAATTGCCATATGCCTTTATTTTTATATATATTTAATGCAATTTCCTGTAGTTCATAATCATTTATGCCATGATCAGCATCTTCTCATTGTTGTGTCTGTTGCATATTATTACGTTCCATTTCCCACTTCCTTTCCACTTTGGTCCAATGCGCTGCTCGCATCTGACTGTCACATTGTCCACTTTGCTGGGGACTTGCTCAGCTGTCAGTTCAGCTTGGTTTCACCGCCTGTCAGTTGGCTTGGGCCACCCACACACACATTACTCGTACAATTGTGCAGCTGCACCCCGCTTAACACCTGACTGTTTCGTGCTAAGTGAAATGTTTCAATGTCTTGGTTTATGTATTTTACAATGAGGTCGTCAGCGACTCCTCCATTACGGCATCTACTTTTGCCTTCATCTACTTGCCAGGCGGCTGTCGTGTGCTGTACTCAGCTTTCTTTCTTTCTTTTTTTGTTACTCCAACTGACGGTGCCTGGCTCTCGGTTCTCAGTCAGAGTCTTGTGCCGTTGCTGCACTTGCTCGCGTTTTACTTTACTGCTGCCAGCTGCCGGTTGCCGGCTGTCGCATATCGTTTGGGCTGATTTAAATGTGTCATAACGACGACGACTTGCCTGTTTGCCCGGACGGTTGAGCATTGAAATTTTTGCACTTTTGCTCACGACAATGGCTGCTTGCTGCTTGCTATTTTTTATTTACTCTACCTATATACATGTATCTGAGAGGAGGGAGGGAGTTTGAGGGCGGAGGGCAGCTAGCACTTACCTAGCGTAATTGCCTTTCGTGACGAACTGTCATAAATGCATTCAGCGATGAGTCTATCGCCGGGCATGGAGTGCACTGACTGTGGCAAACGTCGAAAGTCCTGATAGGCCACATCTATATTGCTGTCGTGTGCAATTGGCGGAAGCTCCTCGGTTTGTCGTATCTGCAAAGTTAGTTTGCTCATTAGCATTGGCTTTGGCTTAGCTTCGTCCTCAATACCCAGCGGAAAGCTGGGCAGGTCACCGATGGCAGAGGGCAGAGAGCAAAGGGCAAAGGGCAGAACATTCTATTCACTCACCTGACGCAGCTTAACCTCCTTGCCGATTTGATGTGTGCGCATCATGACTGCAAAAATGTTGATGCCCTGCCCGGGAAAGGCGTAGCCGGTGCAGTCCTCAATGCATTGGCCCTCGGATATCACGCGCTTCTGTCCCGGCGGTATAATGTGGCGCCAGTTGGGATCCATGCCTGCAAATGTTGAGAGAGCGTGTGTTGAATTCTTTGAATTAACGCTTTAGAGTGGCGCACAGCGCGCTTTATCAAAGCCACGACATGCACAATATTCCCCCTCCCCACGCCACACACACACACATACATGGATGAGAGACAGAACAGCGCCAAGCACTCTACTTACTTAGCTTTGAACACTGATTTTTTAATTCGATTTGGAGGGAAACGTGTAATTACATTTTAATTGCTGCTTTTGATGTTTGTTAACAACTTTGTCAGTGCAGCAACGCAGACAAAACCGCCAAATGACAGCAGCACCATAGAGCGAGAGAGAGAGAGAGGGAGAGAAAGAGAGCGAGAAAGGTAGAGAGAGAGGGAGACTGCATCTGTATCAATTAGGAATCTTTCTGGTCTTTTAACAATTTTCGGCAATCGAATTATGTATGTGTAAGTGTCTCTCTCTCTCCCTCTCTCTCTCTTTTTCTCACTCTATCTGTGTTTGCCTTAACTGAATTTGTTATGCGCGATATCCATTAGTTAAATGTTGCGAAATATTGCTCATACGACGCGTTGTACGCGCTCTGAGCTACCCTCCTCGACGCGACTTGGCTACGCAATTAGGGCCGCGTGTCGCGCGTCATGTTGAAAAAATATTTGAAATTCATGTGTGCTACATATTTTTATATACCACTGTTTGGCATTTCAATTGCCCATGTTTGTATGTGTGCTGCTGTGAGTATGCCAATCAAATTACCCGCGTCAAATGCTTGGCATTGCTTGCAAAAAAACAAAAAAAAAAAAAAAAAAAGAAATAGGAAAACCCTTTTCGTCTCTCGCGATTCGCGCCTCTCGCCCCCTGCTCCGCTCGGCAATTGATTTTTATTGTGAATCCGCATGGGCGTCTGTTTTTTAAAGCCCTTTTACGGTAAAGGAATTGCATGTGTATATTTATAGCTTAGTCATGCTCGGTTTGCTACATTTTATATACGGCGCGCATTGCGAGTGACATCGAGTTGATTGCATTTCTGTAATACTCCACGCAGCGCCAAGTCACATAACTGCAATGCAATTTTAATGGCGCACAAGTCACTTTTTGTTCTCATTCACGATGTATGTGTGTGTGTGTGTGTGTGTGTGTTTCGAGTGTGGCAATTGCATAAAAAATATGACTGATAAAACCGAGAATCGAGTCGCGCCCACAATAGTAAATTATTTATTGATGATACACTGAATGACAAAGCGAATGGGATTGAAGCATGAGCTTGGCTAGATTTTGATTAAATAACATTTGAATTCACCTACAAATGTAGTTAAATTGGAGTACTCAGCTCAAGTTTTAGCTAAGGTTTAAGCCTAATCGAAATATGTTAGTTTAGCTGTTTGTAAACAATAATTCGCGTCGAATTATCCTAACTATGGCAATTTAAGAATTGACAGATTAAGTTTGGCTTTATAATAAAATTTGTAATTTTTTGGTTTCATTTGACATTATGCAAACATTATTTCAATTTACAATTGCGCATATATATATATATTTATATATATGTATATTTCAATTACAGGACATCTGAGCGTATCTGGCCTAATACTATAAAATCCATTTTAATTTGGGGCTCAGCTCTGGCAGTGTCAGCTTGCATAATAATGCGCTGTTTAGCCCTCGGCCAATCGCACAGATCCCCATTAAATTAACTAAATATTTGGCATTAAATATTTTGCGACTGTGGCAAATGCGCTTTAGTTAAACTATCTCTCCGCAAAGGCAATGCTCAATTCAATGGCCTGGCTGAAAAGGCTAATCAAATTGTCACAAGCGAGATAAACAAAATAAAAATAAAAGGGAAAATGTTGACCCAAAAAAACAGCACAAATCGAAATAGAGTTCCTGCAGCAGGTGCAATGCAAATCGCCATTTAAAATAATTAGAAAAGTTGCTGGCGATTTTTTTGATACGACGCATGGACATTGCTGTCAACGTGGAGCGTGTGGCAGGCGCAATGTCAATCGAAATTACCAAAAATCAAACCACGACCACGAGTCGTATGTTAAATATCGATTTGAAAAATATGCATTTATGAATTGTGTTCTGCTTGACGGCGTCGTCTGGCCAACTCAAATAGAAATCGAAATAGATATGAAGCCAAATAGACCAAGCCATCAGCCCGCGATACCCAACCCTCACGATCAACCTCCAAACCCCAACCCAAGCACCATAGACAAGCTGAAAATCAAACTCTCGCTCGTTGCGTCGCTTTGGCCAATATTGAATTTGATTTAATGAATGGAAATTGGCAAAGAGCAGAACGAAAGAGCGAAAGAGAGCAGAGAGTGAGAGAGAGAGAGATGGAGAGATGCCCAATGACAAACGCTGACTGTAATTTATGTATCAAACTGTTATTGAAATCTCTTTCAGTTTATTTTCATAAACATTTTCAAAGCTCACTTTTTCAAATCGAATGCTTTATGACGAATGCATTTGAATAAGAGCAGACAGAGCAATATGGAAAAAAGCTGGCTAATTAATGCTTTAGATGGAGTAATTAAATTACGCATGGCACACAAAAACGTCATTGTCAATTGGTCGAAAGTTTTGCACGACTTTAATTTGCACAAATTTGATAAATGCGCATGAATTGCATTTTAGAATTAAATTGATGATGATGATGATGATGATTTCACCCAGTGGACGCGCTGTGCACAGCACATTGATTGATTTCATTTCATGACATTTTATAAAATGACCAACAGCAGATAAAGTGGGACAGGACTCGCTTTAGCTCCACTCATTCCGTATGTCCTCGGCTTAGAATACGTACTGCTAATTGAAAATTGAATTGAAAATAACGCGATGAACTAGAAAATTCTGATACGGCTAGAACTTTTATTTAAATTTTAAAATGCTATCCAGAGTGATCTGACTGAAATGTTTCCCAGGCACTTGCTCACATATATTGATAAATTGAGATTATATTTTAAGCAGTGCTACTTTTTAAATATTTTTAATTAATTAATTTATTTTTTTTTTAATATATTTTTTTTAATGAAATTAATTTTGCTTAAATTAAATTTCAAATCGAATTTTCTGGCTGATCGTTTAAAATTCTGTTGTGCGCATTTTGTTGACGCATTTTAAAGACATTTTCTGTTCAGTTTCATCAATTTATTTATTTTTATTTTTATATATTTTTTGTTTCTTTAAGCTTTTAGGTTATAAGCCCCAGTGGGCTTAACAGGCTCGCAGGCTCTTTGATAAGCTCCAATCGGCATCTCCATGCGCCATCTCCAAGGTGCCATAAAAAATTCGCCAAGCCGCAGCAACATTAATCAAAGAGGCGTTGCATACACTAGGGCGCTATATCAATAACCAATTAAATTGAAATTAAATTTTGCCACACAGACGACAGAGACACACCAAGAGTGCAGGGGAGGCATACAGATCTATGGCCAGCCAGTCGTAGTCCTGCTGGAAAGGAAGCGTAGCAATTTCACAGCTACTTACGCGTGCTGCGTCGAGCAGCTTTGGCCCAGTCCGCCGCATAGAGCCAACGTAATTCAATTTATAGCGTGCCAGCAAAATGTATCCAATATATATGTATATATATATAAATATATATTGCTTAATTTTTTATATCGAAGTATGTATGTATGCTTTATTTATCGACTGGCGTGTTGTGGTATGCGTTAAATTTCAATTAAATATTTCAATCGCATTGCCAGCTGCTCGAAGAGGTGCAGAGCAAAGCCCAGTCGAGCATAGCCAGAAACTTCTAAAAGCATGACGTGGCATATATATGTATATATATATCTAAGAATATATACATTTATATATATATTTTCGTGTATATGTTGCCATTTTTTATTTTAGTTGATTCGCTTAGAAATTGCAGCGTATCGGAATGTATTAATCTACTTCTGCTACTTTTGTGCCGTAATACTCCGGAAGTTTTGGCAACACCTACTCAAAAAGCATCGACGAGAACGTGCGGTGGTTGAAGTGTGAGTAGCTTGGGGCTAGCTTCTATACCTTCATCCTGTATGGCTTATTCTCTTACTTCCTATTCACACAAACACACACACACACACACACACACACACACACACACACACACACACACACACACAGCGAGAGAGTCCCAACTGTGTTTGGCCATGTCTCTGTGCGGTTGTAACAAAGTTATATTGGTTTGCGTGACTATGAACAAAAGTAAAATAACAATTACAACAACGACAACAACAGCAACAGCAGCAACAACAATAACAGCGACCACAGTGCCCCGCCCACTCGGCTGGTGGCCACAAGCAAATAGAAAAACCAAACGAAGCAACCAAAAGCCGAACAACAAGAAATAGATGCAGTAGAGGGAGTTAAAATACAATAAAAAAGAGAGCAAAAAAAAAAAAGTAGAAAACAAATTGTAAAGTGAAATTAGTATTTTAGTTATCCTGTGCGCAGGCACAGGCAGTACACACACACACACATACATACAGTTGGAGTTGGGGAAAACCTAAAAATTTGTTGAGCTTGTCAAGCGGCTGGAGCGTTGGTGGTTCAGGTGTACTAACTCACCAGGAAATGTACTCAAAAAGCGCTTAAGCTAGGCGAGCATACGAATATTCTTGTTGTGGCTTGTGCTGCGAGGGCTGGTTAAGAACTTTTGGCAGTCAAGTTCATAAGTCGTTGAAGTGATTGAGAATACCCCTTAGATAACTTTCGTGGATTGATTGGTCTGTAGGCAGACTGATTGGCCGATTGACTGAGAGGATGAGAGTAAGGTGGTCTGATTGATTCTCTGATTGATAAGAGACTGATTGATTGCTGAATTTAATAATCGAAGGCATGATTGACTTACCAACTTTGATTGACTGATTTACTGAGTGATTGATAATAAATATGTTTGGATGAAGAGAATAAAAGGCAGACTCTTCTATAGTATGATTGATTGACTTACTGAGTGATTGATTGATCGTACGCTAATGTAATAATAATTAATTGAGCAACTGATTGACGATTATCTAATTAGGATTCGTTGTGCTTTTGCCTAATGATTAATAGACTGACTGTGAGAAATTTTTCCTGATTATATTCTATATAAGTATATATCGAAGGCTGCCAATTTCGATAAATACTTATGCCATAGATATAGTAGGCAATTCAATATATAGAGCCAACTATGAGAGAATTACCCTTAAGCGCTTGGTCAAATAAATTATAGACTATTTCACGAGCTGCTTTGCAATATCAAAACTCAATTCCTAACAATTATGCTAGCCAAGAGCTTAACTATATAATATCATATTGGGCCTCGTGGCTGCTCTATGTCATTACAAATATTCAAACTAAATTTAATTGACGTATTTTCAACCCTCTGTTTGTTAGGCCAGTTGAATTAATAATAATACGTTTATTGAACGCTACAAAGTTTTAGATGGTCATTATAAATTTATTTATGCGCTTTATGCGTGCACTGTGCGCCATTTAATAATAAATTATTTGATTAAAAAAAATGAGTAAAACAGCAAATTGTTTGGTCTGCTCTGCAACCTCAGAGGCGCACTTGATAAGCAATTAAAAATATATTTCTATTGTACAAAATCGTGAAAGCAGTCTGGCCCGTTAGACTATGGATGACGCTGTTGTTTCAACTGTTCCGCCAGGAGTTACCTTTACCCACAGCGCACACACTCCCACTTTTATGTATGGACACAAAACTCATAAGCTTTTGTTTTACTTGCCACCAATGTGGTTGGCAGTTGTAGAGGGCTAAAGCCCCCAGCTTCCGATGGAGCAACTCCCAGGGTCGTTTTTTGGACTCGGCAATCTCATAAATTGCATGACATGAGTTGCATATATGAAAGCTCGCCTCGCCTCGCATCGCATCGCATGGCATCTCATCCCATCACATCGCATAAAATTTATACACACAGCAGCAGGCACTGCAGTAATGCACACACACATATCGAGTTCTCATACTATATACATATGTCTCATACTATTGTGTATTGCTATCTAGTATGTAGCCAAGCCAAAACTTACCGATTGACAAAATGCCAGCGTCATTTGGTCGCAGCACGTGCGTAAAGTAGATTTTCAAACCAGAATTATCCGCCATTTGTCTGGCGTGCAATTGGGCAAAGTCCGGCTTCAAATTGTTGTAATGGGTCTCCATTAAATAATATTTGGCCTGTCGCGACTCAATCGGGTAGCCCGCTTCATGTGGATACGTAAATCCCTGCAAAACACAAATGCAAACAAATGAAACAAAAGCCCACTCGAAAATAGAAGAGCTCTGGACGGAGTTGATCAGTTTAGCCAACTGCGCAATACATTGTTTCGATTATAATGATGAATGGATATAGTTAAAAAATATAGATAATATCAGTTGCCAAATATATATATAATATTAATAATTCACAGAATATATAGATTGAATTCATCTATTTCACATCTTTCCTTTCTCAATGCCAATATACCCGTTTTCACTTTGAAGCAGTGCATATAAAAAAGAAGCTACGACTGTTGTTTGTAATGTACATATTTATATATGTCGGCCTGTATATATGTATATGCACACGTATTTATATACACTATGGATGGCAAATAAAGGACGGAAGTTGATGCCATGGTCATGTGCAATTTAAATGCGCAGCAGCAGCAGCAGCAGCAGGAGCAGCAGCAGCAGCAGCAGGAGCAGCCCCTGGCGTTGCCGTTGCCTCGGACCTAGTCACCACGCAAGCCGTTGCCATTCAATTGCATTGCAATGCAGTCTGTAGCGCCCCCTGGCGGCAGCACATGGCACTGCATTATGGCAGCGATCCTGTGATGAAATTATGAAAAGCATGGCAAAAAGGTTTCGAAAGCGCAGAAGGCCAAGCCATTTCTTTTTTTCGTGAGTATACACTGACAGAAATTGAGTTGGAGTATCTGTTGAATGGACTTGGATAAAGTCTACTTTAAAGACGAAAATATTGTGTACAAGAATTTAATGGAATTATTATTGAAGATCTTGATATAATGTTTCATTTAATATTGATATTTATTGAATTGAAGAAAAAGTTCGATTGAATTGCTAGACTAAATTCACTTTAAAGTATTCTCATTTGTTAGATCTTGACAGAGTTTCTTCTGCAGAGATTTATATTTTAGAGTATTTAATATTTCGTATTTCGCTGTGGAGGCTAACTTGTATTTTGTGTTGAAAGGAAGCATTTGCGAAGGTTAAATGAATATTGCATGGTTATGGTTCTGACACTGATGGCCATGGGGATGAGAAAGTTCAGCTGAGTTGAGTGCAGTTGAATCTGATGCTTACCTCGCTGCCCCGCGACCAGGAGGCAACAATGGCATTGCATGCCAGCGGTATGGAACGGACGCCCATGCACTGTCTGCCCTGTTCGCGTGCCAGCTCCTCCAGCTCCGAGTGCGACCCCTGGCACTCGTGGAGCGTTATGTGCTGCAAGTAGTGTACGCTGGACGATGAATCATAAATCGGCTCGTACTGTCGGTCCCATGAAAAGAAAATGAGCGCCAGCCAGAGACAATCCGGGCCGAAGGAGAGCGTTGCAGAGCGTTGGAGAGACAGAGATAAATAAATTTTTAATATTTCAATTTGGTTATGCCGAGGCGAAAAAGAACAAAAAGAGAAAAATGAACGGAACAGAGCAAAGAAAATGGATACCGAATGCAGCAGACTGCACTTGGCCTCAATTATGAATTGTATATAAGTATTAACGTTTAGTCATGCCCTCGGGCTGTTGGGCGGTGTCTTACCCGAATGAGATGATGCTTGCGATTGATATCCTCCAGCTTGAACATTTTGCACCAAAAGAGCGGCGTATCGCCGGCGGGCAGCTCTACGTCCTCATTACGCAGCTCCAGCACACGGACGCGCTCGTCATGCGGCGATGGCAACTGCAGCTGGGCGCGCTGCATCAGCACCATGGGCCGATAAGGACGGAATGCTCGTTCCGGATCGGGCAGGGTACCAGGGCGCACTGAGCCGTGCGGTGGATCCTGTGCGTGATACATGTAGAGCAAGCGCATCGTGTCGTTCTGTAAAACACAAGAAGAAAAGAGAGAGAAAAAAATTATAGTCAGGGATAATGGAGAGTTGAAAAATGTGTAAAAAATTAGTGGCCAAAGGTAAAAGCGAGAGAGAGAGAGAGTGAGAGAGAGAGAGAGACTGTGTGTGTATGTTCACAAAATGGCGTTATAATAGCGTACGGTGCAACAGCGGGCAACTACCCAACACAACAGGCAGCCGCCATCGGCCATCAGCCATCCGCTTGCAGCCGGACAGCAACAGCGGCAATAATGTCGTTGCTGACGTGTACACAGATGGACTGTCTGGAGCTGGAGCTGGAAGCCATGTGAGGGCAAATGAAGTAAAAGTAAAAAAAAAAAAAGGTGCGCACGAGTTGAGCAGTGGAAGGAAAAGGAAGTTGCCTTGCGGCCATTGCCAAATGGCAGGTGTTGTTTGGTCAGCTGCAGTTGGCTCAGCTCGACTTGGAGCGCTGCATGTTAGGACTTTGTGTTGTTTCGCCTTGCAAGTGTGTACGTGCTTGTAATGGCCGCGTAAGAGAGGGCTCCTTGCCCTTACTTAATTAATGGATGGCAGCCAGTACAAGTTTACAACTTTTGATAAGGTCTAAACGTTTCCCAGCAAAGATCACACATGTTCAGGCAACTTTGAATGCATGTTGAGCATAAGCACTCAGTTTAAGATAGTAAAGAAAGAGCAGAGTAAAGCTTGAAACTCTTCTCTTTTCATCAATTGACACACAGCTAAACTCATACAGGGACAAACTTTCCAGCAAAGATATCTAAATTCATTCATTTCGAAATATTCATCTGCTCTAATTGCATTTGACAAAAAACGAATTATATATGCAGTTTGCTTGCTCCGTGCTATGACAACTAATAAAAATGATTCACTTAGGTTAATTGCTTGACCTCTGCGACTGCATTTTGTGGCAGCGTTGCCAGACTTCACAAGGAAATCGCTTCAATTATCGTTGCAGACTGTACTTGAGCATTCACCCAAAATTGTGCAGTTGGAATCTCTTGTAATTTCTCATTCATTTTACACGAACGTCCTTATATCTTAGCTTCAATTTACACGTCTGTTGCAGGACTCAAATATATAACTAGATACATATGTATGTATATCACGAGTTCGTTATTTTGTACTTTGTTTTCTTGCCATTTCTTTTGTGCTATGTGTGTGTGGCGAGCATGTATATTTCATTTGCCACGTAGTTTTAATTGGTAAACCCAAATTAAAGCTTTCATTAAAGAATCACAACACGACGTACGTCGCGTCGGGCCAAAATGTGCCCGTGAGCGGGAAATATACCTCATTGCAGCTCCCTCTCCGTGCTCCGTGCTCTGCTCTGTGTTTGTGCTTGACTCGTGTGCCTCGGGGGCTTTTGGAAGCCAACAGTCAGCTGTCATTGTGTGCATGTCATGTGCACGTGTATATATATGTATATACATACATATGTATATACATGTGTATGTCTGAAGCGACACAACAACAACAATAGCAACACGTGTAGCAAACATGGCAGGCACCGCAGTGACCATGAGACAGAGAGAGAGAGTGAGAGAGAGAAGGGCGAGTGAAGAGTGTTGGAAATTGTTAAAAAAAAAAAGGAGAGAAGAAAATCTGCAACCCGGTCAGGGCATCCATTTGAATTCATTGTGGCAAAGTGCCCATTGTAGCTGTTAAGTGGAACTGTAGAGCACCATGTTCGACAATTGACGGCCAGGGCAGCCAGGGCCATGCCCAGGACACTGACAACAACAGCAACAGCAACAGCAACAGCAAATAGCAACAACAACAATAGTGACAACGACGACGAGTCCTTGTCTACTTGTTCATTTTGCCAGCAACGAGGAGACAATACTTTAATTAACAATTCCCTTACCGCTCGCCATTCGCCCAGCCCCTGTAACCATATCGCCCACGCCTTATTCATAGCAAGTCTGCAAAAAACCTGTACAAATGACTCGGTTGCCCGCTGTCCTGGCAAACACTGCGGGCGTCTGTGGCAAACGCGCTAACCGGCCGGCAATCGCTGCCCAGCTGCCCAGCTGCCCGGTTGCCCAGCAACAACAACAATAGGAAAACGAGCGGGCAGTTTTAAAACATTTGCCGTGCGACAGGCGCAGCACAAAAGTCATTAACGTGGCCTGGACGCCGCTGGACATGGCCCAGTTGTAAAAACATGACCACTGTGAAAAAACTCGACAGTCATTCACTAACAACAAAAAAAGCGAAAAGAAGCGAAAATGCCAGCTTAAACTCGACTTTAAAATGCTCTTCACAATTGACATCGGTCAGAGTGAAAGCGAAAAATGCCGAGCAGCATCGAAATTCATGCGTGAGAAGCATAAATATATATATTAAGGAAATGTGATATAGTTCAAGAGATGTAAAATAAATCTGCCTAGCAGGCTAAATGATTGTTTTTATAATTTTTATAAATATATATTTTCAGAAAGCTGCAGAGCTTCACTGCTCCATTATCTTTCTTTGAACCTTCAATAAATTCTCTCTATAAATATAAATAAATATATTGAGAATTTTAAATAGTGTTTATTTTTTTTTAATGACTAACAAGATTACTATTACAAATTATTATTATTATTATTTTTTTCCTCATTTAAATCCAAGTAAAAAAAGGTTTCCTCTCTGCCCTTTAATGAGTGTTTGTAATAAGAGTTTATTACAATAACAACAAACTGTCGCAGAATGCTTAAATGTGACTTTCATAAATATCGCATGGTTAACAGCGCAAGTTCATAAAATAGCCAAAGGCTTTTTTGGGGTATCTGAGGGTATCAGCACGTAGAAACAAAGTGTGAAAAAGCCTGAGATGAACTATGCACACGCACGTGCAACGCCAAAAGCAACAACAACAACAACAACAATAACAACAACAAATGTGAGTCGACAACTAAAATGAAATGAAAAGCTTCAGCAAGGATTACAGCCAAAAATTAATGAAAGCAAACTGGCTCCAGTCATTTGGCCTGTGGTCAACGTTTGGCCAGCACTTAATTGCCAAAGACTCTGGACGAAGGACCAGCCCAGCCAGACGAGCTGTGTGTGTGTGTGCGTGTGTGTGTGTGTGTTGTTCAGGACAACAGCAGAAGGACTACAGGTGGGCCGCACTTTGCTGACTTGCTGGCTAATTGTAAAATGCGCCGGTACAAGCACTCATTAGAGCCGTGGCTACGGCCTAAAAAACTTGCCAGAATAGCTGCTAAACGCTTGCCTGAACCCGAAATGAGGTCTAAGGTGTCGGGCATTTCGAAATTCGTTTTAGATTTTTGTTTGGAGCTCAGTCAGGTCATTCCCTTTGCTGTCAACCGGAACAAAAGTTCTCCCTATTACACACTCGGCATTGAATAGCACTATGTTGGCTCATCGCCGCGCTGCGGCTATACCGCGCCTATTGGGCACTGATAACTACAAGGATTGGAGCCACAAGGTGGAGTTGCAGATGCGTATTCAAAAGACATGGTCAGCAGTGGTCGGTCCGCCAGTGCCTGTTGAACCGGATGTGGAGCTCGAGCTGGGGGATAACATATATGTTGCTTCGCGCAAACACATTTACATTCAGTGTTCCGAATCGTTGGTAAGAGCAAAGCTTAAATTGAAGCCTAAATATTGTAGTAATCGATTTATTTGCCCTAGAATCGCAAGGCGAAGTTGTTTTTGTTTAGATTCATAGATCCCCAGATTGTAACCGCTGATTTAGTCGATATGAGCATACCCTGTCTCTGGCGCGAATTGAAGCATCTTTATGGCCGTGTGAAAAGCGATTCCAAACGCAAGTCCACTGGACTGGCAGCACAGAAATGCAAGAAGCCGAAGTTAGTGCATCGTGGCAGTGCTTAGGAGTTAACAAATATTTTGTATGACGGTAATTTGTTTCGTATTTTGGTTAATATTTTGTTAAATTTGGTGTTTGTTCGTGGCCGTAGGCAAAAAAAAAAATAATAATAATAATAACAAGCGCAGCCGTCTCCTCATTGAATCTCGATCAATAACACAACATGTGAGAGCGAGACAAACTATTGGCAGTATAAGAGTTAAGTGCGCATAGCAGAATCTAGCTTAGCATGTCGTATATGCATACAGTGAGTGTGAGGGAGATAAACAGTATGTGTACTTTTTAAGCTGTGGCCATTATTAGAGTAAGCGAGAACAGCAATTTTAGCAGAGGAGGGGAAATTGATGCAACTCATCAATCTGCGGTATATCTGCGTCATTTATATTTGAATATTAAGTCGCGTATTACAAATTTGATTGCATACACATATATTTATTAATATGGGTTTATCTCTAATTATCTTTCATTAAGTAAAGTACACAATTCGTTCATGTTACTTATACATATAAGTGCATATAAGCAACACTAGTTAAGTATATATGTGTGAGTGAGAGACACATATGTTTTATTGTGAAGCTTACTCTGTGAGCGTGTGTGTGAGCGTGAGATAAACAGTCTCCATATACAATTAAAGCAAAAGTCAGAGTCAACAATAAAACGATGAAGTAAAAATGCAATTTATACTACTTCAAACGAAATCTAAAAGATTTTATCATTCTAAGGAGCACATCTATTAAATAACTTGGAATTTTATTTATTTTCTTGTGTGTGCTGACGTACATTATTTTGTTTAACTTGTCCAAATATCCAACACTGTCTCACTCACACACACACACGCACACCTTAAACTTTACAGCCCATTACGATTGTGTTGCTGTTGTTGTTGCTGTTGGCATTGCATTGTTATTCCTCGTGTTGCTGCTCTCTTTGGCTGCTGTTAAGTTGAGTTCAGTCGAGTTTCTGTTGTGCTTTGTTTTGCTTTGTTTTGTTGCCACTTGCGTTTTGCCATCTCAACGCGTTTTAATAATGGTCCAATTGTCCCAGAAGCGCAAACGAAACGTAACGTACGCCAAGTTGGCGCTGCTAATGGCTAATGGTCAAGTGGTCAAGTTGAACCATGTCCTTGCCATGGCCAGGTCCTGGTCTACTCAACTGCCATTGCTGCCATTGCTGCTGCTGCTGCTGGGGCCACAAAACTTGCTCTTTGCCAAGCTTGTTTAATGTGCACGTAATTGAAATGCATTTACAATTGAATTATAAATAGAACAAAATACACACACACACATGCAGATACCTACACATGTACGTAAATTCACACTTCTGTTGCTGCTAGTCCCTATATAGCTCTAGCCGCTGCCTCCGCAGCTAGTTGAACAATAAAAGCAACGAGTCGCTTTGTTAAAGTTTCAGCAGCAGCAACGGCAACAGCAGCAGCAGCAGCAGCAGCAGCAGCAGCGGCAGCAGCGACAGCTGAGCTTGCAACTTGCAACTGGCAACTGGAATCAAATCAAGCGTTCCCCAGAAGCATTTCAAGAGTTGTCTTTGTCTGTGTGCACCTGGTTGCCATGGTCACGTCCAGCACTTTAGTGTTTGAATGTATTTCAATGTGTGTGCGTGTATGTGAGTGAGTGTCTGTGTATGTGTGTGTTTGCCTGTGCTCTTATTCCTCTGTGAGCCATTGGCAATTCAATCATCAATGGGTTTTTCGTGCGCTGCTGCTGTTGCTGCTAACGTCTGTGGCCTGCAACTTTCTGACAGCTGATTTCAATAACTAATATGCAAAGTGGCAGATTGACAATACTACGCCCAGTTGGCCTAAACAGCTTGAAACAACTGCCAACCACCGCCCACTTTTCATAGCCAACAGCCCAATACCTGATGTGGGGTTTTTGTTGTGCTCTAATTGCCGTGTCAGTTGCTCTGATTGTGGCAGTCAGCAGCAAGACTTTGTTGTTGAACTTTTCATATGCATTCGACAGTCACACACATACACCTGTGTGTCTATGTGTGTGTGTGTGTGTATGTGTGTGTGTATGAGTATGTGTCAAAAATCTCAGTCTAATCGTTTGGTTTGTGCTCTAGTTCCCCCTTTAGCTATTATTCTAATGTGGGCTTCTAAGTGACTTAACGATTTTTGTTGCCTTCAATTGAGTCGCTTTAATTAATGCTCTATGTCTGTATGTGTGTGTGTGTGTGTGTGTGTGTGTGTGTGAGTGGTGGTGTGTGCTAAATGCTCTTGTCTGAATTGACATTAATTGAAATTATTTATGGCAAGTGTTGCAGCTTTTGTTATTGCTCTTTGACTTGCATTTAAATGCACAATCTAATTAATTGTTCGCTCCATTATCTCAGCAGTCATTGTGCCTATTGTTGTTGCTAATGTTGAATTTTATGCTTAATTAGAAGAGTTAAGCAAGCTGACGAATAAGCTTATTATATCAAATTTCAGATTCCATTCAGCTTACTTTTCACATTTGCCTTCTTTGATGTTTAAGTGCCCGAAAAAGTATGCAATAGAATATCTGTATTGCATGCTGCATGAGAGGCCTTTGCGCCGAGTAGAGGCAGACAGAAACACTCACATGGCCATTAACCCAGCCATTGCAGTTGGATTTAAGCGTTATTCTCCACTCTCTGCGCACCACATGCCACTCGCCAGTCGCCAGTCGCCACTTGCCACTTGCCGCTGCCAGCGCCAACCAAACAAAAATGCGCATAATTCCCGCTAAAAGTTTGAACTACCGGACACACTATACTGTTAGCCTACAGGTCTACAGGCCGGCACTAAACGCTGCGTAGCCAGCCATTGCCATGGCCATTACCATTGCACTCGCACTCTCGTTCTCCTACTCCTGCTGCTGCTGCTACTCCTGCTCGTTTTCGTCAGCGTATATTTGTCAAGCAAATGGAATAACCGTTGCAATTGCAACAACGTCAAAGCCAAACAAAAATGTTATTTGCCGCTTTGCCCAAAAATCAAGTACACAGCCAAACAGACCCAGCTGCCCAGCAACCTAACAACCAAAACAGTCAAAATCCAGCGCCTGAAGTTGAGCTGCTGCCGGAGTGCCGGAGCATGTGTAGTCCGGACCCAAAAAGTGGTCGCCGTTTGGGTACCAGGACTCGTTCCGATGTCCATCATGGTATTGTGAGAGCGTTTGAGTGTGTGTGTGTGTGTGTGTGTGTGTGTGTGTGTAGGTGTGTGCCTGTGGGTCTGGCAACGGCTCGCATAGTCGCTTTATTAAAGCTAAAACCTGCATTGTCCCATTTTGCACATGAGTTGTGAGTTGCAAGTTACGCGCTGCCTCCACTTGTATAAACTGGCAGAGATTCACATGAGTTCCACGTTAACAGGCAATCGAAATGGTCCGAGCTTCTAATGCCCTATGCAAGTGCAGGGCTAATATGAATTTATCGAATCCTATGAGCTTTGCATGTGAATCTGAAGTGAGCGTTAGGCTTAAGTGAGATGAAATGCCTTAAAGTATTTCTTATTTAATAATGTAATATAATTAATTTGTAGATTGAGATTGACTATTGAGCTGAGTGCTAGAATACTGATATAATGATAAATTAATTTTAATTCTATTATTATTTATATAAAATTCAGCAATATTTGAAGGCAATGCGGTCAAAATTCAACAGCAATTTATTTAAGCAGCCATTTAACAACTTAATTCTCATGGCATTTTAGCTCTGGCAGAGTATTTGCTCTGCGGCTTGTCTAGAATTTAGGAATATTCTCTTGTTGCGCTTCAGTTTTTGGCTGTGATTTGCGCGTTTCGCGCTCAAAGTTTGCTCACTGCGAATGCGAGTGTATGTGTGTGTGTGTGTGTGTGTGTGTGTGTGTATTGTTGTAACTGCAGCTCCTGTTGTGGGCACTTGAAGTGCATGTGAAACGTGTGCTGGGCAAAAACACAGGAAAGCTAAAACGCGAAAAAAAGAGAAATGTGCAGGCAACACCAAAGCTAAACGCAACGAGAAACGTTTGTTTTAATGCCCTAAAGCGACAAATATTGGTAGAGAGGCAGCGGGATGCAGCGAGCCAGGATGCAGGGCGCGCTAGGCAACGCAAAAGAACTGGAATACAAAACTCGGTGCGGGATTTAACAGCCAAAGTAATGCAATGACAAACAAAAGCAACCAGTGCGAGTCAGTCATGAGTCAAGAGCTGCAGTAGCAGGAATCGCTTTTTGCTGAATGCTGCGGGAACGGGCTGATATTTTTGGCCGTTTTTTTTTTAGTTCATTCACTCGTTGATGAGTTTGTTGTGCTGTGCAGTCAAGGCCATAAATGAAGAGCCAAACTGGATTACACATTCAAGCTTTTTGCGTGCATGTCAAATGCAACAGGCCAGCAGAGCGACAAAAAAAAAGCAGTTCAGCATCAGAATCTAAACTCTGATATGTCCTTCGAGCGAAAGTAATTAACCAGTGGCAGCAGCAACTACTCCCTGCTGTGCCACGCCCACAGATGTCTACGTAAAAAATTAAATAATAATAAAATGTAGAAGGAAAACCACAGACATCATACGGCTACATTTTCATCCAACCGAGCAGCGCTGTAAAACCAATTTGTTTATAGAAAAAGTAGAGAAAAAAAGAGAATATTGTGTCGGTGTCCGGACAGCGAGCGATGCAAAGTGTGCGCATTGTTGGTAACCTGTAGTTATTTTATTTTATTATTTATGGTTAAATGGTGCAGCCTCCCCAGCCGGAACGAGCTAACTCGTTTATTAAATTCATTTCGCAGTTGTTGCATTTTTTTTCTCTTGCTGAACAGTAACCGAATAAACCGCAAAACCCGAGCGGCTAAGCAACTAAGACACACACACATGAGTAGGGCAGAGGGCATAGCTATAGATAGGGTTATATGTATATAGAATGGGTTGAGTTCTTACAGATATGCACATTCACATTCACACACACAAAGTAACCGCAAAAAAGTGGTCAGTTGGCCAAAAACTAAACGAAATGTAATAAAGCAACGGATATGCCAGTTTGCTTGAGCTCTGCAGTCAGCTGGCAATGGCAACAACCGGGGCACAAAGAGAACCAACAGAGCTATGCAGATGGATAGATAGATGGTCTAGTTCTCAGTCGAAAGACAGAGAGCTGCACTGCACAGTAAATGAATATGAATTAGGCAACAAAGTTCTTGGCCAACTAAAACACACAGCACACACACATGGCCGCATGGCCAACAGAAAATAAAGAGAGAAAGCAAATTTAAAGTGAATTTGATGGGAAAAGGGTCAAGGGAATCGATTGACTCATATGAGATTCATGGCGTTGCCAAGAGGAAGAACAATGAAATATCGAATTACTACTTTGAAATCATTAGTTCTTTGATCAACATCATTTAGACCCAAACCTTAAACAACTGTAACTGTAACTCTAACAGCAACAGCAGGAGCTGCAGCACGAGCAACTGCAGTTTAAATGGGTCTCAAGTACTTGAAAGGGTTTACTCAAAGCACTTTTCGTTTCTCGCACTCTAAAATTTTGTTGTGGCTACACCTCCACTTGGCTTTTGGCCTGCCTAAATGTCAGTTACTAGCAGCTCCGCATTGCTACAGCTATATTTTCGTTATGCTCTTGTGATTTTTGCCAGCAAAAAAGGTTAAAAGCATTTTGTTTACTCTTTCAATAGTTATTTCGACTTTTATAGGAAATATGTACCGCATGCGAAATTATAACTATAAATATATTAAATAAACACCTGAATAGCCTACAGCATTGCTTAATTAATTTTCATCTTTGATCCAATTATGACAATCAAAAGTAATAATAAAGATCTTTGGGATTCCTTGGTATATGTTAATGTCAGATTACATTAACAAGAACTACTTCTCCCTCACGCCGACATGCTATGCTATTAACAGTGTTTTGCTCTGTTAATAGCATAGCTCCGACGCCAGTTCTCCTACTGGTTCGCAATCGGCGATTAGGATATAATTTACTGCTCTACACTTAACTACGAAAAAAAAAAAAAAAAAACAGCTTTTATACTGAGTAAAGTCGAGGAAATACAACCACTTTGTACTTATTATCGGGCCACCACTGCAACGTCATCGAGCAAGACCTAAGGTTGCCTAAAATTCAAGTAACAATTCAAGAGGTGATCAAGAGTGACTTGATTCTTCAGCAAAAACCCTTGCTAGAAGTTCAAGTTTTAAGATCATAGGATCTGTTAGCCTTCGCACCCTAATTAGGAACAGTTTCAGAAGCCAACACTCTTAACTCTGGCCGGGATCTCAAATATATCAATTATCCCAAAATTCTGCATATGTGTTAGTAAAGCTGTATAACTATTTTCCTAACTAACCTGATAAGCACAGGCTTATCACTCATAATCTTAGAAATTTCATATGATAAGTTAATGTTTTAATTATTTTACTCTAAAGATAGTAATAAAAATAAAAATTTTATATAATGAACTCCTATGATATCAAAATACCGAAAGCGTATTTGACTTTCGGCATTCCCATTTACTGTTAAATTTATATACATATTTTTTTTATTATGGTACGGCCACTTCAGTTGGCAAACTTTGGATTTTAAAAGCTTAAAATTTAAATCAATTGAAATTAAATTTTGCTGCATACTTGCTGGCGCACTTTTATGTTCGTTTCACGTTTTGAGTAATTTTTTGTTGTTGTTTGCTTTGTTTTCAGCTTTCTGTTTTTTATTTGTCACAGCCCTATTAAATTTTTAAGTGCCAAGCAGGGACCACAAGATCCGCAAATACCACACAAGCAACCGCTGGCCTTCGTTCCCTCTACCCAGTCAGCAGCGCTCCACTAATAATTCATTATAAAAGTCAGTGCTTTGGTTTGGTTTTTGCGTTTTGCTGTAACGCGAATTCTGCCTTAATATACACAGTCCACCACCCCCCTGCCCCCTAGCGACGCCTTCCCCAATGCGAGCTTCGAGCTTATGTCGTGACAAACTGCACACATATGTGTGTAAGTTGTGTGTGAGTGTGTGTGTGTGAGTGTTTGTGTTCATGTTTATGGCACCATTTTGCACAAAGTCAAATCAAGTAATAAGGAGCTCTGTGTGCATTCCCCAAATCCATTTCGACTCGATTTCAACAATTGTGACCAAAGTCCAACTCGAAACCACTGACAGATTTTCACCTAACGAAATCGTTCGAAATGAAAGCAGAAAATGTTTTCGAGAACTCGTGACACTTATTGCGGACATTAGTAGTATATGGCAATGGGGCTTCGACCCTCTTGTAAGTGTTGAAAATTACTGTCGACTTGACTTGTTGCCTTTTTGTTTTGCCAGCTTGCAATGCCAACTACAGCTACAACTACAACTACAATTACACGATGTGTTTGTGCACGTATGTGAGTATGTTGAAAGTTATTATGGGTGTCCGGAACCCAGACCCAGAGACCCGTGCCGGGACCCAAAGGCCCATTAATGGGCAAAATTACTGTTTACAAGTGAAGCAGGCAGCCATGCACCACTCACAAAGAGTCGACTAGCACCACCACCACCAACTAGCAGCAACACTTTGTAGTGCAGGTTTCGTGTTAAAATAATAAACACATAGCGAAAATTGTAGCAGCATGTGTAGCGAGCAGACTGCATAATTCCATTACAGAGCTGCATGCCCCATACATTCTGCATGCTACAAGCTGCAAGCACCTGCAAGAGCTGCCTGTCATAGGCCATAAACTATTTTGCAGCAATATTTTTGCGTTATGGCCAAAGTCTTCAAGTTCACTTAAGTTAACACGGCAAGCATGTAGTTGGCTCTCTATATATTTAAAAGCTTAAAAATAGTATTTAAAAAAAAAAAGTCCTTTAATGCTGCAATTACTCTAGCTATGATGCTGCAGCACGAATATCGTTATTCTCTCTCATCACACGAATCCGTGCGAGTTGACAATTTAAATCCCAACAGAGTAACCCATAGTCTGGCACAGTCGCCCAGCGCATTTTGATTTGTTTTGTTTTGTTTTTCTTTTTTTGCATTTTAAATTGCCAGAGAGCGGAATATTGTGGCTAGTTTAAACAATTACTACAATAGCAATAACAAAACTCAACATTATGAAAAAACGAACGAAAGAATAATAATGAAAACAACAATATGAAATTATTCTAATTACAATTAGTGTTAATTGTCACTTACGGTTCGGCCATGCTGTACGTGAATTTCGTAATTTGGCATGCTTAGAGAAAATTTGCATTTAAAATGAGTTTTTCATTCTTGTTATTGTTGCTATTGTTCAGTATTTGTTGTTGCTGCTGCTCTGTTTTGTTTTTGTAATTTTGCATTTTCAATTTGAGTTTAGCCTAAGCTAATAATAACATGAAAGTCAGGGACGAACTGTCCGCATTAATGCAGTAATTGTAATTACTTAATTATTTGCATAAATCAAAGTTTTGCTGTGTCGCCATTGCGGCGCCCAACATTCATTTTAATGCAAAACGACATTTTCCCCCATTTGATTGAAATGGCAATTAAAAAACTTTTTGATTGCGCTCGATTTGCAGACTCGAATGGATGTGGATCTGATGAATTGATGAAAATCATCTTAGCTACTTAATGACAATTTTATGTAGCTCGTCAAGTTGTCGTTTTTGCGTTTTATGACTGGCTTAATGTAAGCCCTTAGCAGGACTTTACAGATTCATTCTAATGCCTGCCAATTAAAATTGAAAAGATTTAATTAAAACAAAGGCAATCGGATTCATTGAGAAATATTAATTGAAGAAGATTTGCAAATGATGAATGTTCAGACTAGAAATTTAAATGAGAATGAAAATGAAAAAAAAAAAAAAAAATAAATAAATAAAATAAATAAATTTAAATTAATATATTAAAGTCATATTAAAGTCTGAGAAAAGTATTATAATTTTAAAAAAATATTTAAATATTTAAATAAAATATATAAAATTATAAAAAAAATTTAAATAAAATATATAAAAATATAAATAATTAAATATAAATATAAATATATACAAAAAATATAAATAATAATATTTATAATGAAATATATAAATAAATATGTTAAAGTCATACACTGAGAAGCGTTATATTTATTATAAAATATATAAATAATTAAGTAAAATATATAAATATATAAAAAATATAACTAATAATAATAATAATAATAAAATATATAAATAAATAAAATATATATTAAAGTCATTCGCTGAGAAAAGTATTATAATTATTATAAAACATATAAATAATAAAATGAAATATGTAAATATATATACAAAATAAAAATAATAATATTTTAATAATTATTATAAAATATATAAATATATAAAAAAATATACAAAATAAATTATTTAAATAAATATATTAAAGTCATTCCAGTTATACGAACAAGTCAACTGAGTTCTGCCGCAAACATGTAATTAATTTAATATAAGTTGAGCGCTTATTTTCTTTTTCGTTTTCTTTATGACTTTTTAACATATTCAAAACGCACCGAATTCCTAATAATCTCATCAAAGAAAAGGCGAAAACACCAACTGTCGAGGCAATCAAAAAGGTATGCCCATTTACATTTCCTCCCAAGTCTCTCTCGCTCTGTACTTAATGTGCAGAGCTCTCTTATATTGCTCATTTTTTCCATTTTTTTTTTTTTCATTTTTTTCATTTTTTCGTTCGCCTTTTGTGGTTTTCTTATGTAAAGTGTCGCCGTCAAATGGCGTCGGACAAACTCAGCAAATGGAGCGACCGCACGCCTTGCCACATCAACTGGGCGTAGCCGTTTCGGCAAGGCCACGAAATCTGAACGCAAGAATCAAATTGAAATGACGCACTTAATGGCATTTATGGTTTATGCGCATTTTTATTATAATGCGAGTTCGATTTTGTCTCCCTCCTCTCTCTCTGCCTGTCTGTCTGTTTGTCTGTGTCTCTGTCTGGTCGCTTTGCAATTTTCAAACGTTTTGCCATTTTGGCCAGTTCATTTGGCAGTCGAGCAGCAGTCGCGTCCTGCAGCGTGTAGGGGACAAGGGTTGACCAACTGTCGCCGACTGTGTAGTCACCCTCTCGCACGATTCATTTTGGCCAATTGGTAATTTTGTTATTAGTCACGCTCTTTGCGCTTCATTAATGTTCATTACACACAAATGAACCCACATCGATTGATATTTCTCGTCGTCTGGCGGTTACAAATTGCTCGCATACAAATATATATATATATACCTATCTATATATATAAATTTTTTACGATTTGCGGTTGATATTCTGCGGTGTGCAATAAACGCGATGTCAGTTTTTTCTTTCTTTCTCTATTTATTTATACGCGGGCTTAAAGGGTTGCCCGCCTAATACATTTAATTATAAAAATAAACACACACACTAGCGCACATCCACTCACGTACATGCCTCATGGCATATTTATATAACCACACACACACACACACATATATATAATTTATATATATGTGCAATATATTTATTGAGGAAACTTTGAACTTTTGGGTTATGCGTCACATATGCTAGGGGCGATTTCACAAGAAATAAGAAAATAAAATTTATTGACGCAGCGCTCTGCACGCTTAATTGAACATTGCCAACTTGAAAGCCATATCCACTGATTGACTGAGCCAATGGAACGCAATTTTTTATGACCTTTGAAACTTTGAAGCATGTAATTCGTTCTATTCCTTGCAGGAGTTATTTAAATGGGCATTTGATTATGCGCCTAAACAGCTGGAAATGTGGCCAGGGCAGGAAAGTGCAGGCGGTTTTTTAGTTTTTCCTCTTTTGGCTTTCCTTTTTTATTTTCTCTTTCGCCTTTACTTTTTGCCTTTCACTTTTTTTTTTTAGAAATTGTTTATTCTGGCTTTGCATTATTTTTGGGTTAATTTGGTTATCTAATATAAAAGTGAACGAGTCCAAAGGGGTTGCCCAGGACCCCAGGCCGCTAGGGGTTGATTATGCCACTTGAGCGGCTTAGGTTAAAACCATATGCTCAGCTTCAGTGCACTTTGAAGTGGCATGGAAAATATGATAAGCATATTAATATGATTTTCATTTCATTTTATTTTCGTGGCTGTAGCAAGAACTTTGATTGAAAAATTGAAAGGAAAGAAAAGCCTGAACATGGGATAAGCTGGGAAACACATTTGCTAAAAAAACCTGCCGCTGCTTTAAGCGAACAATATGTTGTTGAGAAACATCGTTTTCTATAATATTTAAATAAATTTACATTATGCAGCTGAGCTTTGGTGGAGTTAATAAAGCTGCGTCTCGCTCTATTTATTTATTTTCTCAATTAATTTACTTGATTTTCTTTCGGTCCCTCCAACTTAATAAGTTTTACGTTTGATTTGATTTGTTTTTCTTGCCATACAAATTATTTGCATCCGTGCCCCCATTTGTTTGGGGCTCGCTTCCACTTTTTATTTAATTTGCACAATTGCCGCTCATTAAGCGCAGTTAAAATCCAAACAATTAATAAATTCTTAAGTGCAGTGCAAATTATGCACCTCTCGTCCGACCCCCTCCACATAAAAACCAAAGCTCGTCAACTCTCTGACCCGAACCACCTGCTCACGCTCACCTGCCTGCCTGCCTGCACCTGAAAACCGCTCTGCACACAATACATTATTAATTTAACGACCCGCTCTGCCCCTTTGCGCCTCTGCTCGCTTTCAGCACTTGCTGCACGCACAACAAATGACGCTTAATTTGCCAAATGGTTGGGACCCCTGCAGTCCTTGTGCGCTTCTCTGCTTGGGAATATTTACTTTCTTTCCTTGACTACTTATACTCTGCTCGGCAAGCTCAGAATAAGTTTGTAGCTGTAGAACTCAAATATATTCCCAAAAGTCTGTATTTGTATAGATTAACCTCAAATTTTATAGTTTCAGTATTCGAAAAAAAAACTTTACAGAGTATCTGCAGTGCGTATTGCCCACGTTTCTTTTACTGTTTTATGTTGCAAAAATATGAAACGCTCAAATGCACAAAGATGTAAAATACCTTGACTGGAAAATTCGCAAAGATGGGTGGCATAAAGCGCACTGGCAAAAGTAAATGAACAGAAGCAAAGCAAAGCAGAGCAAAGCAAAGCAAAATAAAGCACAAATGCAAAGGGGAAACAAAAGTAAGAGCCAAATTTGCAACTTTGTGCAAACTTAAGCTAACAGAAAGGCCAGCCAAGCCAGCAACAAAATTCATTAAAACTTTGCATTGTGTTTCAAAAAATAACGAAAGACCAACAACAACAATAAAGAAAAGCAGAAATAGAAGAGGGAGAAGTAGGGTAAGGGCAAGAGAAGGAAGCACTAACCCATTGCGAACTAATTTGTCTGGCGATTTAGTAAAGATTTCGGGATCCAAATACCCTTAGCCACGATGGCCACGACGATGGCTTTGGCAAGGGCCGTTGATGACGCGACAAACCCAATTAATACGCCAGACAAATAAAATGGTCAGCCAAAGACAAGTCGGAAAAACCGTTTAGCTACAGCAATAACCAAATGTGTATCTACACACACACACACACACACACACACACACAGAGAGAGAGACAACAAACAGACGCGAGCGTGCATAATTTGTTCTTTCGTTTCTATTTTTGGGGGCCAGCAGCACATGTGAGTATATCTTAATATATGTACATATATGTTATGTGGTTGGCTCTAGGAGCGGGGATTGTCGCCAGGACTGTCTGTCTGCCAGTCTATTTGATGTGCGTGCGTCTGTGTGCGTATTTGTGTATTTGTGTTTGTGCGTGTTTGTTTTAGTTAACCAGAAAGTTTTCTTAAAGATTTACGCTTAAGTTTTACGTGATAAAACTTTTATCACTATGACATTTTGCTGTGCCAGAAGTGCTGCGCGCTTGTTGCAGAGCTCGCACTCTCTCTCTCTCTCTCTCTCTCTCTGCTCAAGCCAATTGACAGCGCGCTGTCTGATATAGAGAGTCGGATGAAAATGATACTGGATTGACATTTGTTGGGCGGCGATTAATATGTCTTTAAATTTAACTGATGTCATCTGATACTATGCCCGTATAAAGCAATATCCGATGCTGGTGCTGGTAGCTGTTGCTGGTAGCTATTGCTGGTAGCTATTGCTGAATTCGCCTATTATCAGCTTATCAGATGACACTGTGCATTCCACCTAATAATCGAGTGGATATGGAAATTCTTTACATTCTGATTCTCTCATTTAATAGTCGAGTATCGTGGGTATCGTAAAGTCATGTCAGGCAGCTCACAAGTCAATTAAGTTTATCACATATTAAGACAAAATATTTTTGCCCAGCAGCAGCATATTCTCTGTGAATAACTTTAATCGTGTCCTTTTTGGCAACGGGGCGACCCAAGTTTTGTTGATATTTGCTTGAGGATATTGGTCCAAGCTCATGTACTACGACTCATGTTAGTCGTCTCAGTCCGGGCTCCAGCAACAAAATATGTATATCCGCTAACATGTCGGGGGTAAGTACGTGCCGCTGTTTACTCCCCCCGGGGAATCAGTTAAGTATTTTGATGGCAGCGCTTATATCATCAGTCCAAAACTCAAGACCTAAGAAACTTTTTATTAACATAAATTATGACGCACACACACACACACACACACACACACACACTGCTGGCACTCGTTATGAGAATGTGAGCGAGTGAGTCAATAGTTAAGCATGGCACAAGTGAGTGCATAAATTTCACTTGGCACAAACTTTGGCCAATATATCTATTAAACGTCGACGGTGCTTACCGTTATGGCGATGTCATGGCTGGCATCGCATGTGTCCAACTTGCGGCGAAAGCGTAGGACGGTGTGGGTGGCATTCTCGTAGCCCAGCATCAGCATGTAATCCTGGGAAGGATCCACGACGGGCTCCATGTCGCCATTGCGTGTGACGTGTCGATCCTGCAAGCGGAGAGACAGAAAACTGTGTGTGAGCTTTTCCATTTTGGTTATTAATTGAAAAATTTACGAAAATATTTAATTTGCAGCATACTTTTGTGCGGCAGGCACAAGCTCAAGCCCCAACAACGACACATTCATGTCATTGAACAGTACATATACATTATATATATCTATATATGTAAATATATATATTTATATATGTGTATTGAGCTTGGCGCCCAGCCACAGGCACTTCGCAAGCTCCCAAAACTTGTGTGCATAACTTTCACGCAGCATCTGTGCGATGCGTTTTTCAGTCCCTTCCCTTTCCATTTTTGTTGTATACCCTGAACCCATTGAAAATGGGAATTCAAGGCATAATGGTTTTGTAAAAATGTATGCAACAGGCAGAAGGAGACGTTGCAAAGTATATATATTATTGATCAGTACAACAAAATAAATTGATATAACCTTGTTCGTTCGTATGAACGTCGAGATTTCGAAAACGAGAAAAGCTAGAGAGCCGAAATTTCAAATTTGAGTCTGATTTTTCCGATAACTTATCCCATTTCAAAATTATCGATAAAAATCGAAATATCGTTTACTTCTCCTAGGTTTTTTAGGCATAACTTCTACACCGTCTTAGCTAGAGACTTCAAATTTGTAAATTTGGATAGGTATTATGGATTACGCAGATTATGTAATTTTCAGATTTTGGATGCCACTTCGCTAGAGACTTTCAATTCGGCAAAAAATGCTATTAATATTCCGAAAATTTCATGAAGTTCGTCCATCTAGAAATGGAGTTATACGAGTTATACGAGAGCAAATGCGTGATTAGCAGAATGCGCGCTTATACGCACGTACAGAAGAAGAGTGCCACTTTTTTTTTTGCAGGATTCAGGGTATATTGTAGTCGAGCCGTCTCGATTAGAGTCTTCTTACTTGTTTCATATATCCTGCATTTATGCAAGGAGCATTCCATGGTTCAAGAAAATCATTCATTTTTGGCAAATAAAAATCCATTAAAGACTTTTAAGCCAATCATGTCGGAAATATACACAATTCATAGCGTATCTGCTCGTTGAAAGCTCTCAACTAGCTTTTACTTATTTCATATAAATTGTCAGAATTTTATTTGTGTTAATGCTTAAAATGTACACGGGCCCATCTTATGTTTACTTTCTGCCTTCCTTACTCCCGTTTGCTCTCTCTTTTGCCTGCCTGCTCTGAATGTTTTCAGACTTTTACCAAGTTAAATTTGAGTAGTCGCTCCACCTTCATAGAGAGGAAACCCCTTTCTTGACTGAGGTTTTTTTTTTAGTCTTTTGACTTGTTCGATTCCTTGGCACATGTTGGCCAGGCCTCGACACAGACGCCAGATGAGTCTGAGCCGAGCGTTGGGTGTATGCGATGTAAATTCCTATGCATACACACATACACTCACAAATACATTTGTATGCATGTATTTTGACAGGCCACTGTTGAAAATATTTGGGAGTTGCTTTTTTTTTGAGTGAGAGCAGGAGGGTGGCATGGTTGGAGGGGGCGTTGGGGCGAGCTCTGTGATTGTTGCTGTTGTTGGGCGACTGCTTCGCATATTGGCAGATGACTGCAAATGGGCGTTGTGTTTGCTATGCTCATAGCATATCCTTGCCAGCATGCGGCAGGACCTCTTGTGTTGTTTTTGGTATGGCAACAATTTTTTGATGATGTTGCAAAAGTCAAAAGTGCCCCCCATTGCCCAAACCCACTTCAGTTCACTTCACTCTGCTGCCAGCAGGGCACGGGTAATTGAAGCTGATGGAATTTTTGAGTAGTTTTCTATGTAGATATTTCAAATTTTTATTGATTTAATTATTTGTTGTCGTTTGTCATTTGTTTGACTGATATCAAAGTGGTTCAGCTCTTAATGCATTTACAGCCACATACGTATATGGACCAAATAACTATCTACATATATGCAGAGTGAGTGCTGCTCATATTGCACATTGGCATTCTTTGAATGTGGTGTGGCTGTGTGTGTGTGTTGCTTTTAGAACATATTTGGCAATACATTTAGGCTGTGTTATTCGAGTCTATTCCCAGATGAAATTATCATTTCATTTCAAAAGGCTTGCAGTGTGATGGCTCTGAATTGAAAAGTGAGTAATTGATTGATTGCAAAGCAATATGATAAATATACTTATAAATTACACTTAACCATCATGTAACATTGAATTATCAAAGCAACCATTCAGCTTAACCATAGGATTTGTTGCAACTTGAAATAATGCACAGTTACGTTTAGTAATCAGAGTAGGCGTCTTGCTATTGGCGTTTGATCGGTATTTGTATAAGTGCAAGCGAGACAAATAGTATTTACTCTTGTCGAGCATATCTTATACTCTTGTTTAGTGCTGAGAAAGAATATAAGACTTCGGCAAGCGAGTGACATTGCAGCCGTGAGCATATACATGTAATAGTATGTGTGCGAGCGAGTCAAACTGTGTTTGCAACTTCTTGAGAGTATCAGAGTGAGAGAGCTGAGTATGATGTGTTGAGGCAGAAGAAGAGAATAAACTCTCACCTCTTCTTCCTTTTAAGCGTCATTTATTTATGAACGATTTGCCACCTCTAGCTAGTGTTTATAATTAATAATCGCTCGCGTGCTTGAACATTATATAATCTTATGGCAGCTGCTGGTCAATTTATGTTCTCACACACTAATATGGATTTGCTTGGTATTGGTAAATGTTCTATCATCTTTCATCCCTATCAGGAACACAATTCATAGGAAGCGCAGGAGCGCTGTTCAGTTTCTCAGGCTTCTCCTCCCACTGTTCTACTGATACATTGCCCAACATTATGAAGTGAAACTTTTCTGCTCGGAGCTCTCAGCGCTTCCATCATCTAATTACAACTGAAATTTTCACACACCTGAGGCAGATGCAATTAATTTGCCCCAATTTATATCATCAGCCCACGACCAGATCCTACGCCTCCCAGCCTCCCTCCCACAGCATCGTCCTGTTGCGTGTTGCGTTGCCCACAATTACATGCCAGCATTTCATTAATCATATCACACGCTGCGCCATTTGCCATTTAGCTGGCTAATTAAAAGTTTGCACAAAACATTTAACATAAATTCTGCTAAATTTGTATAGTATATATACATATATTTCGTATCTATGCAAGAGATAGAACATTTCGAACTGTCTGTCTGCCTGACTGTTTTGCAATCTGCAAACGCATAATTCAAGATCTGTAACGCGCAGTTCCGTTCCCCGTTGTCATTGCCGCTCCCCTTTCCCTTTGCTGTTTTGCACAGTTTCCCTTTTAATTTTACATTATCTACCTCTACACACACACACACACACACACATTTGCACACCTTGACATGTTTCTCGCTTATCGCAACAGCAGCCAAAAGTCGCGTATACGTCGCGTATGCCGAGAGAGAATCGCGAGCATTGCGAGCGGCGACGGAAATTAAAAATACGCGCTGCAATGTTGCAAGCACCCAAGCGACGTTATCAAAATCAGCGTGTGCGTGGGCGTGCCAGGGGCTGGAGGTAGGCAGTGCCGAAGTGGAGTGGCGCTGCCTGCGGCTGACGCGTTGTGCGGTAATTATGCAAAAGGAAGGCGCATAAATTTGCAATATTCTCAGCTGCTGCTGCTGCTGCTGCTGCTGCTGCTGCTTCTGCTACTGCTGCGCTGCTGTTGCTCTCTTGTGTTTCAAAAATGTTTCAAATGCCAACGACGTTTTAACTGCTCACAACTTTTTATGCGTGCAGCTGAAATGCCGCCAATTCCGTCCTTAGAGCTCCCTAACCACTGCGGGTACTCTCAACCTACTCATGTCGTTTGCAACAGAGTTGCGCGAGTAGAAATAAGTAAAGTTCTCATAATGTTGTTAGAAATATTTATATACTACGTAGTGGTTAGTTGGTTGTGTAGAGTATGTGAGCTTCGTTGAAGTGTTTCATTCACTTTTTCATTCACTTCAAGTTGCATGCCAGGACAGCGTAGTGCGTGCAAAGTGGGAACTTCTGAGTAGGAGCTTGGAGCTGGTTTCAGTTGGGAGTTCGTCCTGGTCGTGGTCGTCGTTGTCAACGCACACGTTTTTTTAATTGCTGAAATTTTATCACACCTTCATGGCTGGCAGGACTCGTAAATTGTAATCCTTGTGCGCTCTTTGCCAAGGCAGGCTTCTGCTTGAGCAACGATGACGTCGCCGTATTCCTTGCCCTCGTTCGTTTGCCCTTTCAGTGCTCGATGTTGTCATTAACGTCGCTGCCTCTTAAGCATTTAATAGCCTTGTCAAGACTTTAATGCCTTTTAGCTGCCGCCCTCTAATATGTGAAAGAGCGCGGCAGGCTAAAAAAAAAAGAGTGTATACTCTCTGTGTGTGTGTGTGTGTATGTGTAGGGGAAATCAATAAAAGCAACGGCAAATTAAGCACCTTTACGCTGCTACTCGAAGAAGCAAGCCGCAGCGGGAATTTAATAGGATTATGCAACATTGACGTTGCGAGCAAAGCCAAACAAACTTATGTAAAGCCTGTCACTGCACTTAAGAGCAGCAGGCCCCTTCCAGAGCCTACCAATGACTCAGGCCTTGAACCCTTTCGGCATCATAACATGCGCCTAATTGTGCTGATTTTCGCTTGATGAAAACTTTTGACACAGACACACACACACACACAACAAACAAGTCGCCCATCAGCAGCAGCAGCAGCAGCAGCAGCAAGTGGCATTCCAAGTTTTGTTACGCCAAAAACAAACTTTAGCAATTTATGATAATTCAACGTCAGCTGGGACAGTTCAGTGTTCAGTATACACTTGAAGTACTCGCTATATATCGAGAGTGCAGAGGAATCAAGGCTGACTGCTAGACCCAGGGCCCAGCCCATGACTGAGATGCTGCTAATGTAAGCTGGCAGCAGGCAGTCAACCATCAACAACAACTGACAGCTGGCGAGCAGCGAAAAGCTCAGCGATAGACAAAAAGAGAGAGAGAGAGAGAGAGAGAGGGAGAAAGATTGATATGGCAAGATAGAGCGAGAGGCAGAGTCTTAAAATATGCTTGTAGCACACATTAAACTTATTACCCCCACAATATAACCCCTTAACTCGTTGCCTGTCCCTAGTCAAACACACACACACTACATCTTTACATGTTCAGATTTTGCTTTATAAACAAATGCATACAGCAAAAGGGTTGGTTGCACACAGCACACAAATATCAAAATGCCAGCTAGCTATCTATCTATCCCATACATACATATATGTGTATATAATCTATATATATTTGCCTACATATCTGGTGGCTGCAGTGTGGGTGGGTCGGCGAGTTATTGTCATGTGTTTGTGCCCCGCTCAAGTGCAGCAGCAGCTGAAGTTTTGAGAAAGGTTCTCAAAATGCGCTCCGACAGCTTTGATTTATATGTAGTGGGGCTCATGGGGTTTGCGGCCACAGCAGCAGCAAAAAGTTCTTGGAACAGACAGAGCAGGTGAGCGTAGGCAGGTGAAAAGAAAGCCATTAGTTGGCAACGAACAGCCACAAGACTAACTAGAACATTTCAAAAGAATATTTTTCGAGCTCGAGATATTTTTAAATTATTTTCGAAACTTTTTTCCTGTGAAACAAAACCTGATGTATGGAAAATATAAATTACAATATGTTCATACATATATAGAAGCTACCTTATTTTTCAGAAATGTTTTCCAACAACAACTTCTCGGCAATTCATATGCTGAGTTCCATTCATCTTTGCTTTGCATGTCGTCTGCTTGATTAGAAAACACTTTTGGCCACTTACGAAACGAGCGTCTTGCTGCCATCTATTACCATTTGGCGGTGCCAAAATCTTGTACAACTCCTTCGCTTGTAAATTGTTTTCCTGCGCTCTGGGCTGTCTCTCTGTCTGTCTGTCGTGTCTGTGCTCTCTGTTACTCTGTGTGTTGTTCGGCTTAGCAATCGACGTTGTCAGCAGGCACAGTTGATGCCTCATGTACATTTGATTACGTATACGCCGGGCTGCCAGACCCTTGCGCCAAAAGAGAGAACGCCAGCGGGCAAAGCCATCAAGGCAGACACTCCTTAGACCAGAGCTGAACCCCTAAACACGAACTCCAAACTCCAACTCAAACCCCAATTCAGATTCCAATCCCTATTCGCCCTGCCTGTGCTGATGCTATTGGAATTGGCAGGCTTTCGACTTGAGCTTGTGCAAATTATCGCTGCAAGCAACTATATCAATTAATATAGTTAAAGTGCCTTTCAGACTCGCCTCGACTCGCCTGGACTCGTCTCGTCACAGTGCTGCCAAATTTAATCGTTTGAGTTACTTTTGAGACGAGTCTCTTTGTTGACTCGCCTGTCTCTCCGTCCATCGTCTGTCTATTTGCCTGCGCATCTCATCTTGGAATTTGGTTGAGTTTCTGTTTGGCCGCCCCTATGCAATATCTTACAAGTGCAGACACTACAAATTGCTAGTTAATATTTTATAAATGTAAACAGCAACAAATTGTGCAATGCTCCGCAGTTGCTGCCAGCCAATATATCGTATTATATGATTATATTTGCCAACCTGTACACAGCCCGCTGCATGCATAGCTGGCAAACACTGAATTCCATTTCAGGATCAATTCACAACATTATTAGCAGCATGCACCTTTAAAGCTAACGGAATGTATTATGTCATATACATATATGTTTTATATTCAATAAATAAAGCTAAATGTATTTGTATTTATCTCTTTGCGGCACGCATTGGTGCATTAAGCTTTTAACAAGTCATTCGCAAAAACTGAGTGGCCCATTAAAATGATTAACAAGTAACAAGAGTGCCAAGAGGGAGTGCACGACTAGATGATACCTAGTGGAAAAGGTTTGAGACTGTGTTGCATCGGAATATTTGTATGAATTAATATTAATCACTCAAATAAAATATATTTTCTATCACTCGCTCTTAGAGTGTTTCTCAATCAAGTTTCAATCTCTCTCTCTCGAGCACACTCTACCAATCGCTTCTCAATTATTACAGGGTATAGCGATACAGATATATTTGACACACCATGACATTTATGTATATCAATATGTATGCATATATTTATAAGCAATTACATTCGCTTTGTTCTAGTGTGCAGGCTGTGCGCAAACAATCAAAGTAGTTGGCTATAAAAAAAAAGGCTGACCTCCGGATTAATGGACAATTTACAGTAGTAATTGGCCTTATACGCAATTAAATTTCTAGTTGATAACTTTTGCTTAGTTAGATTTAATTACCGCGGTGCATATATCAGGCTGACTCTAAGCACTCTAATTCTGCTCAGTGTATTCCCAGTGGTGCTTAGACCGCAATCTCAGCTATTTACCCCTGGGCCAGCTAAGGGCTGTCCCATTTGCATTAAACATTTTTTGTTGTTTTTGTTGATGCTCGAGTCAACCCTTTGAGCAATTTCGTTAGCTCTCTCTCTCTCTCTCTCTCTCTCTCTCTCTCTCTCTCTCTCTCTCTCTCTCTCTCTCTTTGGCTCGGCTGGTCGTTCACTCAATTAATGTCATGTAGTGTCCACTGTAACTCGTGCAACATCAAAACTGACACACACACACACACACACACACACACACACACACGTAGACATATCAAAAGGCAAGCAAATTCAATTAACAAACTTTGCACGTCACTCAAAATTAACTCTGGAGCGTTGAGGCATCATATCTCTCGCTCCACTCACAGAGCAACCCCCAACAGTCCCGCTCCTCGGCGCTGTTGACAAATGCCCAAGTAAAAATATGGTCTATATTTTCAGTATATGATATGCTGACAAAAAATGTGCGACTATTTTATATCACTTTCAATTGTCCAGCGCGGTTGCCGCCCAAGCGCTGTTAGCGGCCACGCCCACCCAGTGGGGCGGCACAGCCCAGCGCATTATAATATAATGCGATTTTATAGTGGCTGAAAATAAAGGAAAAACCAACAGCAGCAGCAACAGCAGCAACTGCAGCAGAAGCAGCAGCAGCTATGATGATATAATAAAAAGACGAAAAATTGTATTTGTCATATTGTTAAGCTGATGGCTGTCAGTTTTGGGTGCGCGCTTGCTGATGCTGATGCTGATGCTGATTTCTGATTTCTGACGTTGACGTTGGCTGTGCTGTACTGTGCTGTGCTGTGGGTGTCGCTTACAGTGCGCTGTGTATGTATTGCGACCACTTTTTAAATACGCTGTGTAACGGCTGCCATCGAAATATGTTGAATGTGACACACACAGACAGAGAGCGATTCGAAACTAAAAGCAAATTCAAATAAATTTAAAATCCCCTTGTGCATTTTTAGCGACAGTCGAACTCAGCCTCAGACTGTGAGTGGAGTGGTTCACTCTCTCTCTCTCTCACTCGCTCTCTCTATGACTGGCTCTACGTGTCGTTGAGCATAAAGGCAAAATGCGATAGGCAAAGTGAGCGGTTGGGCCGAGTTGGCCGAGGGCTGCGCGCCCTTAAGGGCTGCATTTATGACACTCCATTTGTCAAGTGAATGAACGGCGCCCCGAATGAAATGAAAGTGTGCAGAAACTGAGGCTTGGAATACGGAATTTGGTTTCTGGAATTGGGATTGGCATTGGGTTTGGTTTTGGGTTTGGGTTTGGGCTTGGGCTTGGGATTACGATTGGGCCTGCTCTTGGGTTACTCAGTGACAGACAGAGAGACGAATGGATAGACGGGGCTGACTGTTTGACTGAGTGCGCAATTCAATTGCGTTGAGATTTTTTCGCAGCCCGATTTCTTTTTGTTTTTGCCCAGGCAAAACAGCTGACAGTCCCGTCATCCCGTAGTGGGAGAGATTGACAAACCACGCCGGAAAGTGTTTTGTTAAATTTTCTGTTTGGCAATGCTGACATTGACGTTTATTAAGCGTTTTTGACACTTCTGCCGCAACGTTATCTGAGCCACCCCCACCCGCATCCAGCCAAGACACCACTCAACCACTCAATGTCAGCTGCAGCAGTGCAAAAACGCTGAGACGATGAGACGCAACATCAACGTCTGTATTTTAAAAGTGTTTGGCATTAATGTTTTTTGTGCAAAATTATTTTAATGAGCACTGGCTGACGGGTTGAATCATTAGATTTGAAACACATATATCAAATATGTACATACATATATCTGCTGTGCGTATGTATGCATAAATAATATATACATTTTGGTCGCTTAGCAGCTGCTCCTTTTTGGCTTTTGTTGTGACAGTTTGATAAACTGTCAAAGTCAAGCGCTAACGAATCAGTTTATATACAAAGGCAAATAGCAATCGGGTGTAAGAAAATACATGACAAGAACATTAGGACACACACGAAATGTTCATGTACTGTAGCAGCTTGTGCAGGCGACAAACTGAATGGAAATCAATTAAATATTCTAGATGTAAATATATAAATTATATATTTATTGTAAATATACTTGATATTGTGCAGTGAATAGTGTAAAATCAATTGTCTGGGTTTCCTAATTCTCTTCAATTTTGTTCTGATTGCTTGTATTGAGTTGTAAAAAAAAAACTATGCGAGTGAGTTTGCATCTTTGCTGCACGCCTCCCATTGGTGGCTTGTGTAGCCTTACTACATGTCAGACAGAGACAAACATAGCACCTGCTGTAGGTAGTCAAGCGTATTGTTGAGTGAGAGTGAAATAGCTACCTAAATATGTAGGTTACTCAGGCAGTGTCATCATGATTCTAAGTGGACGAAGAGAAGAGACTGAAAATGGCATCAGCAAGCCGTTGCATATTAAACTTGAATGCAAAGTGACCAATTTGAAAGAACGACTTATATATATAGCATATTCTAATACTTTTGTCAAGGACAGCTTGAAATACATATGCAAGTCTGTTAAAGTTGTTTTGATAAAAGCTAAAAGCAGTCTGACAGCATAATATATTTTAATATATTATATACATATATACATTTTTGTATTTATTTATTTTGTGTTTGTTTATTTTTGGTCCTTATGGTAAATGTATTTTCATTCAACTGTTACGTCCCCAGAGTGTGATTTTTAAGTAGCTCTTTATAATAATTTAGCTTTTTTTCTATATACATATATACGTTTTGAAATAATTTTCTTATGCATGCATAATAAATCTTAATTCTGAAAAATTTGTCGCCTGTTGCCAGCGCACACACGCACACACACACACACACACACACACACACACACACACCGTTTCGAACACGCTCACGTCCTTTTTATAGCATACTTTTGCGAGCAGTAACATAAAAAAAATTTTATTTCAAAGCAAGACACAAATCCTTTGCCTAATTACTTGTCTGGCTTTGGGCTTTTGGGCGAGCAAGAGGAACTCGTTTCATTTTCGTTTCTATTTCTTTTTTTCTGATTTTTTTGCCAATTTCCGCATCCCGTGGCATTTCCTTGTCGCTGCCCCGTCCAGCATCCCCTTTCTATTATTAAGGCTATAAATCCATGATCGCTTTGATATGAGCTGGCCCTTTTTATTTCATTTTTATAAATGCCCAAACGTGCAACGCCCCCCCCGGTGCCCCGCCTCGCTCTGTGTGCTCCAATTTCAAGGCAAATTTACGCAGGCTGCTGCCCGTAAAATAAAAAGAAGCACACAAAAAATACTTTACGTAGGCAGATAAAAAATGTAAATATCATTGTTTGCGTCATAGTACTAGCAGTAAGAGCGGCAGTGGAGCAGTCGAGCTGTCGAGCAGTCGAGCTGCCGGCTGTTGGCTGGGGGTGGCAAAGATGTTTTTGAACTTGGTGCAAAAAAGGTTAACAGCGACATTTGCCATTGTTTCGTCTTGACACACACACAAACACACGCACAGTGAGTGCCCCGAGTGCTGACTGCCTCGTCCGCAGCACGTTTGCATTTCTTTCCCTGATTTCGGCAAAAGGTTCGACCCCAAGCCCCACCCAAAATATGCCCCAGGGAATGAACACCTTATCGCAACTTATTGCATCCGCCGGCAACAATTTGGAGACGGCCTTGTTGTTCTCTTCTTTCTACACAGGACTTCCCCTCTATGTATATACACAGACAAATATATACATATATATATATATATATATATATATATATATACGATATATATTTTTTGTTGGACAATTCCGTTTTACACACACATACTTTCGCTTTTATGTTTATGTTGTTGTTGTTGTTGTTGTTGTTGCTGTTTCTCTTGTTGTTCCCTGCGGCGTCTGCGTAAAACGTTTTAATTACATTTGTATGTTAAAACTCCAATTGACGCCTGCCCGCCTGCCCGCTCGTTCTGTCGCCCCAAACGCTTTTGAACTTTAACAGGGTTGTGTGTGATTGTGATTGTGATTGTATTTGTGGGGACGAGTGGGTGGGGCAGAGCGTCTCAGTGTTTGTGTGGGCGGCGATTTAGGATATAACTAGATTGCTATATAAGACGTTTTTGATGTAGGTAAAAGGCAATTTGCGCTTGTCGACTGCTTGTGTATGTATGTGGGGCGGCTTGTTTAGCTCGTCCTCAATTTAATTTAACTAAACTGTCAAATCAAAAGCTCAAGAGCAAGCAAAATTAACCAAGCGCTTAAAGTCAGCTCGCTCCTTGAAAGTCCTTCGCGTTCGCTACTCAAAAGCTGTCAGCTAAAGCGGCTAACACTTGTGTGTGTCGATTTTATTTGATGAAAATACAAACACAAACAGACAGAGTAAGAGAGAGAGAGAGAGAGAGAGCGAGAGAGTGGGCTGCTGAATGAGTGGCTTGTTGCTATTTGTAGAGCGCCTGATTACTGCCAGGACAGTCCTGGCAGCTCTGGCTGCCAGTCGCCCTTTTAGTGCCAAGTGTTATCGGTAAACAAATAAAAAAGAAGAAAGCAGCAGCTGCCGATCCACACACACACACACACACATGCCATATTTGTTAACTCTCTGTTTGCTCTAAGGATAATTTTCCAGCCATACACACACACACACACTCACACAGGCACAGGCACACACATGCACACCCATACCATTTAGTCTATTGTTCGCATCAATTCCCCAATCTTAATTCACTCAAATTCGATTATTTCTCGTGCACTTTGGGCTCTGCTGGGTCTCTCCTGCCCTTGCCCAATCGCTTTTTATTTCCAGTCCGGGTCTCTCATTGAGGTTAAAATAAACTTTCGAAAAGGCTAAGAAGTCATTTATTTTTACGTTTAAACTGCAAAAGCAACAAATGAAAAAGGGAACAACACACACACACACACACACACACACGCAGCTGGCAAAAAGTTGCAACAATCAGCAACGGCAACAACAACAATGAAAACAACGAAAAATGAGTGCGCTTGAAAGCTCCGAAGGCAATTTTCAAACAATTTTCAAATGCTCTACAATTGAGTAGGATAAGTAAAAGGAAGCCCGGCATGTGGAGCAGGATTATTAATAGTAAGTGCTTAATCTGCAGTTGAGTAGTTAAAGGTAACATTAGAGCAGCCACAGAGCAGCTCAATCTGATTCAGTTAGGTTGATTTAATAAGCCACTTGTCTAGACTCTAGACTGCAGTCATTTTTATTATCAATTTGTTATTTGATCTGTGAGCTAGAAATTGCTAAAGATAAACGCAAATGTAACAGCGCCCCTTATCTGATGCGGCCATCTGCATAATTCGCAGCATTGGCACTCTTGAGAGTTGGCCAGAGTGGAGTGAGCGGCAACCCCTATTGAGAGCAGCCAACCCCCACACTTTGCACACTCTCTCGCACGTATCCAAAACAATTGCTTTACCTGCCAAACAACTCATTGCTAGATTAACTCAATTGCCTTAAATTGTAGCGCACATGGCGCACATCCCCCCCCAAAACAGACAACGAACAACGAGCAACGAGCAACAACAAAAAATAACAAGCGAAAACAAACCCCAATGCAGGGGAGCTGTTGCAGGCCCATCCAATATGGGCAGAACGAATCGAAACGAAACGGAACGGAACGCGGCACTCAAGTGTTTTGGGTTTTGTATCTTTTTAAATTTTACTTTTGTGCAATCGGATGTCCAATGCGGCCCAGTTGAAAAGTCCAATGAGTTTGGCTGTTTGGTCGAGTTTGCTTTTGCCTGTTATTTCCAGCTGAGTCACGCCGCTGAAATGGCGCCCATTCACACCCACACACACACATATATATATAAACAGACAGCCACCACCCACACCTGCTGCACACGTGCCTGTGGAGAGCAATAAAATAAAAATTGAAAACACAAAGGATTTATAGCTTCAATAGGTTTTCAAGGAGCTACCAAGCTCAGCACAATTGCTCACCCTGCACCACTGCACCTTTTCGGCTGCGGCTACACTGAAAACAATAATATTCGTAGTCCATCGTAGCAGAGATATATATTGTATATAGCCAGACATTTCATTGTTTATGTGTGTGGGTGCGCCACAGATTTTACTTTGCTGATTATTTCTTCGCCTTTGCCCTTTATGCAGCTGTGTCTCTCTCACACACACACACACACACTCCCTCTCTCACTCTCTCTCTCTCTCTCTGTCTCTGTCTCTTTTTATTTCTGTATATGTTTTTTACACTGATTGGTGTATTTTCCGTTTGGTTTTGACGCGCCTAGAGCCATGTGGCTTTGGCTTTGGCATTCAAGGTTCGGGATTTCGATTGGGTTGCCCTGCAAGCTGCGGCTTTTTACCTTTAGCACATGCAAAACAAAAGGGCTTGCAAATTGAGTTTTGTGGGCGGTCCTGTGGCACATGGCATCAACACCACCACCCGCAAAGCTCCTCAAAAAAGGTGTAAATAAATGCGCTGGGAATTCGTCAGTCAGCTAACTTTTTGCCTTTAATGAGACGGAAAGAAACTTTTTCACAAAATAAAAAAACGAAAAGCGAAAAAAATGAAGAGCACAAGAAAAACAAATGACAAAGCTGCTTTGACTTTGACAGGATTTTTAAAAAATCTTTTATCTCCCTTCCTCTCTATCCCACTTTCTCTTTCTAACTTTTGCGGTGTGCCTCTTCCCACTACTCTCACTGTCTCTATTACTCATTTCCCCAGCTTTTTCCTCAGTTTCCCTGTTTTATTTTTGGCAAACCAAGTGCTAGAGCAATATAAAGTTCTGGCCGTTGTTGGCAAAATAAAAATAAAATTACTTTAAATTTGTCACAATAAGCTACCGCAACGCTTTCTAGCCCGCATACCCTGCCGCGGGCATATCTCATTCCTCACACAATAAACCATTTAAATAGTAGCAGCTGGCTGTCATTGTGTGTGTGAGCGGAATATCTTTGTTAATTGCTCGACTAGTGCCCAGTACCTGCGTCTATTGTGAGCTCTGAGCTTTATAGCTCATCTTTCAGTATGAAACAAAGTTTAGCCTTGCCTAGCCTCAGCTCAGAATGCGGCCAGGCAGAGCTTGACATAAGTTAAAGGTTTTCTTATTGAATTTGTTCTCATTTTCTATTTCTATTAAGATATTCCGAAATTCGTCTTCAATCAACTCACATATCAATAGAGTATTGCAGCTTCGACTTCAAGAACTTGGCTTTTCTTTGCGTTTTATTAAAATTGTTTCAAATTGAGGTCGTTCGGTTGTGGTCGCGGGAGCCACGCGCTGGGCACCTAGCCTCTTCTAATAGCACAACAAAAAGCACACTAATGGACCATATTGTGCTTGTTTTCATTTTTTATTTTGTATTTTTTTTTTTTTTGCTTTCTTATTTGGATTCTACTCCGAGCTGCGTCATTTTTATTGCGAATTTAGGCATCATTAGTTACGGTTTTTTAATAAAAATACAAATACAGCAAGTACCAAATATTAGATATGCCCAGCATATTTTTCTCCTCTGCCCGATGCTTGGCCGAAAAGTTTGATTTGTGAACATGAAGCAATATAAGTGCGCCTTTGGGTGCCATTGTGATGGCGCGCTTTGTGGTCAAGCTTTGTTGGTCCAGCCTCCAGACCCGGGTCGGCCTTTAAGTGCCCCAAGCCGAAAACTTTGTTAAGTTATACAATTTGTTCGGCAAACGGACAAATGTATTAGCAAAAGAAGTTGTAGAAATGATTTAGAGCTTTACCAACCTCATGCAATGTCCACAAATAAATATAAAAAAAAAACGAGGCAAAAATGGATTTAATAGAATTTCCAACTAGAGCTCTTTGAAGCGTAACCAGGCTGATGAAAAGATTAACAAAAATTCAATGGAAAATTGAATAATATGCATATTATTAATGTACATTAACTCTAAAAGTGAATTGTTGAGCTACGAAAAGGTTAAGAAATAGAAATCAAAGGAAACGTTTTTAGCTATAAATTGAGAACTGGATGAGAGAACAAAATCTTGCTGAAGTTTAATGTGAAAAATATTTTTAATAATTAGAATAAGAAACAAATAGAACAGGAAAGAGACAAGGAGATGTAGCTGAATCAAAAAAGAGAATTTAAAATATTTTTTTATTTTGTATTTTTAATCATAAATTCCGGTTTTATACTTACACCCAAATGTCTTTTTATAATTAAAACTAATCGGCTTCATCCATAAGCTTTCGAATATTACATATATAAATATTTCTTAAAGATGATTTATGTGGCTATTTTATTTGCTTATTGCAGCTTATCATATTCCTTGAGAAATGCGTCATTTCTGCTGAGCTGCGGCACAAATAATCTGCGCTGCGTTTCAGGCCACTTCTGCTAATGACCTCTAGCGCATTTGGCCTTAATCAAGTCTGTGGAAGGTGCCAGCCATATGCCATTAAATGCACATAGCTGAGAAGCTTTCGAGAAAGAAAGAAAAAATGCCGCACCCTTCGATGTGGAAAAACTCTAAACAAACTTAATGCGAAGCAAACTGCACTTGTCTCGAGTCGCAGTTTATAAACCAGCGACCACTGTGCAGCGGTTGTGGTTAGGGAGGGTCGCGGGGCAGCGGGTCTGTCACATTTTTTAAATGCGCGTAGAGCTGCAGAAGCCACGGCCACTTTAACACCTACCTAAAACTCTGACTGCCGACTGCTGCTGCTGACTGCTGTTGGCTGCTGCCGACTGTCGAGCGACAATCATTTTTCATGCTAAGCTCCAACGTCAACCGTTTGGTTTATGGCCTTAATCCTTTTCTACATAAATGAAATGACGGCAAAGTCCAGCCTCGCCGTCTCAGTCTCAGACCCAGTCCAGAGCAAATGCCGCGCATTTCATCATTAGTCAGCGGCCATTAATGCCCAAGCAGGCAGGCAGGCAGGCAGGCGGCCAGGCGGCTAGGCGGGCTGGCAGCCAGCTACTGGAGATTGGGGATTTAGAATTGAAACTGGGAGTGGAACGACTCGCATCTACGCATATCGACGCGTGCAGCAGCCTACGCATCATATAAATGCTCAACCATATATATATAAATAGATGTATATATATATTTAAGTACTTGATGTACTCGCAGGCGAGTGCATATATATATTTATATGTATACTAATCAAGAGGCTGACTAAGTACCCAGGAAATGCCAAGGTTGTTGCACTCCAACTCCAACGTCCAGTGGCTTTTAATTAACACACAGCTGAGACGGCAGGGGCTCCATTCCGAGCTATCATCATCTACCGCTGCCTAAGCCTCATCATCATTGGCATTAACAGAATATTTTCATATATATTTTTTTTTTCTTTTTTTTTTTTTTTCTTATGCCGCCTACCGCCTGCCGTTAGCCGCAGCTATTTTCAAATCAATTCCATGCAGTTTTTAATATATGAACACACATACACTCACTCACTCGCATAGGCAACGCATGGCCCATGACTAGATGGCTTCCCTTTCCAATTTCTCGAAATGATGTCATGCTGCTTCTCGGCACTCGCAGTGAAATCCGCTCGGGGCATAAATGCGCACAGCGGGCGGCTGTTTAGCGCTTAATTAATGATGAATATAAAAATTGCCGCATATATGAGTTGCTTTCCACACACACACACACACACACACACACACAGTCACACTGCGTAGCTACATTTAATGGAAATTTCTAATGGAACGTTGCGACACGCACTCTCAGTCACATTTGTGGATAGCACAACGTTGCGGGGGTGTGTGCAACAGTTGCCAGCATCAGTCTGCAACATTCGCCAATTTTTTTTACTACATTTTTCTCTCAGTGTCATTTAGGTTGCGATTTTTGCGATTTGCGCTCAGGCCTTTCAAAATCTATACATAAATATGCTTTCACGCAGCTACCAAAGATATCAGATACTTTTTTTTTGCTAGTTTATTATTGTTGTTGTTGTTGTCGTAGCTGGTGAACCGTTAATGCCAACAACTCGTATCAGATGCAGATGTTGCTGTTGCTGTTGCTGTTGCTGTTGCCACAAAGCTGCTCTGCTCTCGATTGTGCGTCGGGTATTGCGATAAATTGATAAGTTTTGCAGTTGTTTAATCAGAGAGGGAGTGAGAGAGAGAGAGAGAGAGAGAGAGAGAGAGATAGTCTTTTGATCTTTGGGAATACAAAAGTTATGCTTTTACAATGCTTTAGCTTGATACCTTTCATAGCATAACTCAAAGGAAAACCAGTTGAAAGTTTTAATTAGAAAATGTATAATTAATGTAAATGATTTTTTTTTTTGTTTTATTTATATGTATATTTTTAAATATTTATATTATATATTTTCAGCTATATTTAGAAAACCGATGATTGTTTGATATGTTTAATTTATTTTGAATGAATCTATTTATTTATAATTATTAAATAATGTTTTTATATTAAATTAATTGATATGTTTTATTTATTTATATTTTTTAAATTTATATTCATATTAAATATTTTCAGTTCAAATTTTGATTAAATTTGGCATTGCTTTTCATTTATATTTTATATACTCGGATTTAAATTTTATTTCATAACTATTTTTATAATAAATTTCTATTTTGGGACTCAAATGTTTTATGTCATATAAAATTTTTAATAATTTTATATAAAATTTATAACTTATAACACTATGCTATGTCATTACGCCTCATATCATATTTTGCACGTAGACTACTCATATCGCACTCGCACTCAGCTTAAAGCAAGAGTATTTTTTAGATATTCATATATTACTTTTATATTCTTGTCTTATAATCAAAATGTGATTAGCAGAAAAAGAAAACAACAGGCAACAGCAACAATGACAACACTAAGCCAGCTACAGCCTGGGAAGAAATGCGCAACAAGCAACAACAACAATAACAACAAACAAAAACAATTACAAAAAAAAAAAAAATAACACACAGCTAACATACAAACACACTTAACGTGTAAACATGGCTAAAAGAGCGTTGACCATATTCGGGGCGCTGCTGTTGCTGTTGCTGCAGTTTGTTTTGTTGTCGCACGCAGCACCAGAGACGACAACAGGTACAAACAACGACAACGACAAGAGCAACGACAACAGCAACAGCAACAGCAACAGCAATGAACGGTACACGTTAATATGACTAGCGTAATTCTGAGAGTGGAACTTGAGACTGCGTCTGGCTGGAGACCGGGCCAAAGCAGGCGAAGATGCTGCACAATGGGAAACCGGTTCGGTTTGGCTCGGCTCGGTTCGCTTGCTGCTGCTTGTGGGCCCATCATACGACATTATCAATATAATCAACAGGTACTGGTCGCAGCGCTGCTTTGTGGTCGATCTCCTTCAGCTGCTTCTAAGCCTTTTCAACGCTCATAAATTGTTCGAGTGGCGCAAAAAAATATTTTGCAAACGCAATGCGAGGCATGCGGGAAAGCCAGCTCACATGAAAGGAAAGGAAAGTATTGGCTAAGAGGGAGAGAGGGAGAGAGAGGCGGCTTTGGATGGGTACCAGGAAAATCTTTCGCATACGGCAAACGGTACTTTTTGCAATTATCATCGTTGTCTTTGGGGTACGAGAAGATGCTGCGGCTGCTACGGCTGCTACGGCTGCTGCAGCGCTAAAGCAAATATGCGCACTTGGCATTGTATGCGAAGACTGAAGACAGCGCTCAAGACTTGGCAAGACAACGCACTAATAGCCCCAGTGAGTGTGTATGCCTCTGCCCGCCCCGGCTGGCTCCACTGTCTCCACTGGCTCAGTGTGTCCTCCTTTTCGGCTTGCATGTGGCCGCAACTGAAGGCAGCTGCGGCAACTGCGGCGATTGTGGCGGCTGTTTTGCGGTCTGGGGCTGAGGTTTTGCGTTATGGCCATGGCCATGTGTAATAGATTATCAAAATGCCAGGCCCATAGACACGATGCCAACGGTTTATGTCACATGAATGTAATGAAATTAAATTTCTCTCTCACACACAAACGCACACACATAGAGAGTGAGGGGAAAACTTGAAGCCTTAGACATCAGACAAGTTATTAAACTTTGGCTTGTCTTCGTCCTCGACTCGACTAACTGCGATAATTTTAAAAGTCAACTTTGTAGCAGCCAAAACCATCTACGCAAGATTGTGCAGCAAGTGTGCATATTTACTTCCTGTAATTGAGCATTTATAGCTTTTATGGCCTAACGGATTTAGCCAGCCAGCCAGGCAGGCAGGCAGTTAGGCAGGCAATCATGCAGGCAACTGAACAGGCCATCATCAGACAGGCATTTGGGCTCCTTCTCTAACTCGACTGGGTAATTGCAGCATTCTAACTAGTCTTGAGCTCAAGCCATGACCATGCGGAGACGCTTAAATCAATTTGATTATAAAGTTTATGCATAAATTGTAAATTGATTTAGCAGTTAATTGATCAGCACTGATGACATTGCCAATTGATACGGCCGGCACAGTTGCCTTGCAGTCTATTACTAAATTGATAAGCAATGGATAAATTGGACAGTTGCCTAAGTAACTCATGCATAGTTAATGCCCTCGGCATTAGATGTGTCAATTCCAAAAGGAGTTTCCAATTACTGCAGAATGTGCTGCAGTTGAAGTGGCCAAAGGCAGCTTTGTTGACGACAAACGACAAATGTTTAAAAATTCAAATGGAAAACAGAGCTTAAGCAAAAAGGTATTAAATATATTTTCTTTGGCAAGCGAAGCTAGTTTATAAAATCAATTTGCTTTAGTGCTTCGACAATTGTTTGTGTGGCCTTGGCAGTTGCGTAAGCCGATTCGCATTATATTTTCTGAGGCATATTAAGCAATCTCTTCTGTTCGGTCGCCCGTCATGTGTTTTGTCAGCAGAGCGAATAACAAAGCACAGCATGAATGCCTTCAATGTGCGGCGCTTAAACGCATTCATAGATATAATATGATCTTAAACTAAGCCCTCGACTTTGTAGCATGCCCTTCATCCCTTACCTCCCCCACACCCACACCCACGACCAATTGAGGCAATTTGCTGTCTATGTACTTTCGGTATTCTGGTTCTACTGCGGAACAATTCGTGTAATAAAAGACCTCGGGGTCTTAGGCAAAAGCTCAAGCCAACAAATATACGCAGCATAAAATTTAATAACAAAATGTTTACGCGTCTACTAAAAGAAGCAGACAAGAAATTTAACTATTATTTATACGCCTGGCACTCAATGCGCAGTCATTGAAATTTGTGGGAGGCATATTGGAGGCGAGCAACGAGCAACGAGGACTGGAACGGGAACTCATCTATATAATTTGCCGGCATGTATTTATGATTTATTAAGTGTGCGTGTGTGTGTGCGTGTGTGTGTTTGTGTGGGTGTAGGCGTAGGTGTATGAATGTGTGTGCGTGCCTACAACAACTACAAATAGTGCTTAGGGAACAATAGAAAAATGGATGGCCATTGAGAGCGAGCTCAATGCCCAGCACGCGAATCGTTTCGTCGCTTAATAGACAGTTACAGATACACTCTGTGTATGTGAGTGTGTATTAGAGTATCAAACACGCACACGCACCCAGCAGCAGCAGCAGCAGCAGCGGCAGCAACAACAGCAAATTGGATAATGTCTATAAAAACTAATTGAATTCTAAGCGCTCAGCACGCTATTCGCATTCTTCAGCCAACAGCTGTGAGAAAGTAACAAAGAAAGTAAGAAAAAAAAAAAAAGCGAGAAAAAAAAAACAACAGAAATGTAGAAAAAATATATATATATATACGTAGAATCCCCCTCCCGACCCGTAGCAGCTATAATAAAAAACTCGTCTCAAGTGATGACATGCAAGCTGTTGTGTGTTGTTTAGTGTAGTGTGTGTGGGCAGCAGTTGTTGTGTAATGTAAAAAAAACCCAATTTCACACAGAAATGTTCGCCGAGTACCAAATACAGAATACGCTGAGAAACAAAAAGCTCATTACTCATATGCCAATCAAGGGTCTCGTATGCCAACTCCCGATTCCCATCTAACGTCTGCCGAGTCCCGGCCAAACCCAAACTCAAACTCAAGTCGATTGTAAGCCGCAACGCTCACTAGCTGACCCCAGTGATGTTGTCGATGCTTTGGCTTTGGCATAATTAATCATTCACTTATAATTAACAGCGCAGCGCGTCTAAATAGAACAACTTGCTAATGTTAACGTTAATGTTCATCTGCTGCCGCCACATAGACAGCTAAACACAACAGACCCCAGCAAAAAGCGTAACAACGTTGCCTATGCTGAAACTCGCACACGTCATGCCGCGGCCAATACAAAAGTTTAAATTGTTTACCACCAAATGGTTTCTCTTCACATTACTTCCTAATTTCATATCTTCTTTTTTTTTATTATTTATTTATTTTATTTAATTTTTTTTTTGCTCTCAGCAGGAGCATATTAGCTTGGACGTCGGTCCTAATGGCTTTTCGAAAAGCTAAGCTGAGAACTTTTCACTGCAAATTCTAAACAAAACTAAAGCCCATTGGAGATCATTATGAAAAGCTAAAGTTGATTTGAACCCGGAACTGCGAAAGCAAAAATTTGTTGTTGCTTTCAGAAAATAAATTCGATTGAAGTACTTCATATATTCAAAATGTATAATGTATGTTAAGTCTCATTCGTTTTGATCATTTAAAAAGAAGATATAGATAATAAAAAAAGTTAATTTAAATTAGTCTTAAACTAATATGATTTAATAATATAAAATCTGTTTTATTAAAAGAAGAAAAATAGAAAATGTTTACTAACTTGAACTTTTATAAGACTTTTATACAAAAAAGTTGTGGTATAAAATAGAAACAAAATATTTTAAAAAATATTTAAAAACTAAAACAAGAAATAAAAAAAAAAAAATAAATGAAAATAATGATATTTTACAAATATTCAAAAACTTTAATAAAAACATTAAAAAAAAAATAAATAAAAAATAATTAAATTTATAAAAATAAATTATTTATTTATGTTAAATTATTTTAATTTGTATTATTATTATTTATTAAATTATTTATTTTATTTTAATTTTATTCTATTTTTTTTTTTATGTAAATAACTTTTTTTCTCATGCATTAAACGATCTTCATTAAATGATCATAATTGATTTTATCGGAAATTCTTAATATAAATGCAAAAAGTAAAATTTATAAAAATATCTTAATTATTTATTTAATTTAATTTTTTTCTTTTCATTTGAATAAAGATTTCTCTCCTGCATAATAATCTTCATTAAATGATCAAAATTAATTTTATAAGAAATTATTAGGTTAGTCATGAAAAAAAATAGTTCTAAAATATGATTAAAGTATTTCAGGGCAATTCAAGCCAAAACTCAATTCAGAATCTTTTCGCAAATATGCTCTATCTTTGCAGCAGAGTATTTGTATGTCGTTGGTGATTTTTTTTCTCTTTTGCTTAGCTGTTGTCTTAGCTCGTGCAGCATAACCACTTGAAAATTGGATGGACAGCTGGTCATATGGATATTGAATAGATATGGAGCCCAGCCCAACCCAGCCCAATACAAACCGGGGCCAGTCAAGCAGTCAGCCATTCAGTTGAGGTTGAGTGATGTACTACGATGGAACGCAACGCCACGCAGACATCGACATCGACATCGACATCGACATCGACATCGATGGTCATTAGCAAAAGATGACGACGATGGAGCCGGAGATGAAGCTGCAGATGGTGAAGCAATGGCAATAGCAATGCGATGGCAATGGCGATGGCGATGGCGATGGCGATGTTGATGTCGATGGCGCTGGCTCTGGCGCTGGAGCTGGCAATCAGTGATGATGCGCACTCGTAATTCTTCTATAATGGATCTGTTATCTCTCTGTGCTTAATGGGTTAGGTTAGAGCCAAAGGGGCTAAAGCTTTTTTTTCTAAGCAGTGCGTGAGCAGCAGGAGGAGCAGGAGGAGGAGGGGCTAAAGCGTACGGCATTCGCTTCGAGGCAAAGATGACTGACAGCTCTTGTTGGCTATGGCTCGCCTGGTTGGCTCTGGCGGAGCATACTTAAAATTTGAAATTAAATAATTAGTTGTTGGCTAAGTTTTTTCCCCGCTCGCTCGCACGCCAGTTGGCTGGTTGGCTGCCTAGATGAGATGCCTGACTGGCTGGTCCGAGCAGTGTAATGACCTTTTAAGTACTTTTAAGATACTAATCGCCTGGTTCTCTAGCTAATGGCTTGTTGTGGCTTGTTTTTGGGGCTTGTACTTCTCGTCGCTGAAACGAGAGTGCAACAAAGTCGCCACTTGGATGGCACTAATTAACGTCACAGCGTTGCTTTAGGGCTGCCGAGCGTTAAAACCCATTTTCGTAAAGTTTCTCTGATGCGTATTAATTAAAATTTTGATAAGCGCCAGCCTCCGCCGCCCGCCAGCTGCCCGCTCCAATAAAACTTGAAAATAAATTACACAAATTTGTATTTGGTTTTTTATGTGGCTGTTGTCGTGCCTCGCTTTTTGGCCTCCTCTTTTAGGTGTGGCGCTATTGTCGGCCGCGGCGGCATGGCTTATCGCAAAGTATCTACAAATAATGGACGACTAATAGGCATCTGCCTCCAACACCCTACCTAATACCCCTTGCCCCGCCCCCACCACATGCCCAACGGCTTGGCGCAGCTCTCTCAAGCATTTTGTCAGGCTTTAAAACGAGCGCCATTTAGCAGCTGCTTGTTTTCAGCTGAGGGCGAAAGTGAGGCTCGTGGAATGCGCTGCGAACCGTTGTGACTAGAAAATATTAGCCTGAGAATCAATTGATGGATGTATTGAGCGATTGTTTAAATTTTAAATTAATAGCCAATGAGAAAGTATAAATATTTAACAACATATTAGCCGCAAAGGTGACTTGACATTTTTCTCTTGCATTTCGAGAATTTTCCACAAACCTTGTCATAATTGAATATCAAACATTCTCCCAGGCAGAGGCAGTGCAACAATATGAAATATTCAAGACATGTCTTGACATCCGAAAATGATGAAATACCAGCAATTGTTCTCAATGCATAATTACCACACATTGCTAACTGGAAACTATGCCAATGCCCAAGCCTACTTTTTCGGCCATAAACAGAGAGATATTTCGCACGACCCTCAGCGCGGCTCGACTTAAAGTTGAAAATACTTTGGACTTTTGATTGTTAAAGCCAACTTAACAACAATTACTCAGAGTTGGGGTTGCATATATGTATGTAGATACGTACGTACGTATGTATGTATAGATGTTGTGTGCGGTTAAGCTGGGAAATGCCGAATTGAAATGAATATGTGAAATGCCAGAAATGTGCCAATTGAAAAAATTCTTATACCCAGTAGCCAATATATGAGAGAGCAGAGAGAAAGAGTTCTCACATTTAAATAAAGTAATGGAATAGCTATGTGAAAATCATAAATATCTAAAAAAATTTCTAAATTACATGTGAGTAACGATATAATTGGAAACCTATCTCCAATTTATACAAAAAACTAAAAGTAAAGCAAATTGAATTAATTTCATGTTAAGCAATTTGTACAGCGTATCGCATAGTTGGGCATTGCCATCGACAATAAATTGCTGAATTTTGTTTATGTCCTTTTGGCAGTTTATATTTAAATTGCTTTTGCCAACATTTTCCAATTAACGCGCATGCGAATTCTGCAATGCGTTTAACTGTTGTGCAATAAATATTGAATATTAATTTCATAATTCAAGAATTCAATGCAATTACGCATTGGCCATTAGATAATTGTAATACCCAGACACGCACACACACGCACACAGAGATACACACATACACTAACGAGCATAATCAGTCAGATAGAGAAGTTAACCCCGAGCTTGAGCAAACAATTGATATGGCTTTAATGCCAGGCTTTTACTTACACTTCAACACTTAATTATTATATTAATAGGCATATCTATTTTGGCTCTAATTAACCTTTGACATATTGTGTGGGCTTCAAGCGTAGCATTTTGACAAATCAGCAACAAAGGTGATAGTTGAATAGGGGCTGGCAGTTAAACAGCTAAGCAGGTAACAGCGGTTGGGGAAGGTTATCCAAAAAGACCGTCAGACAGTCACGACTCGTCATGCTTATTGTGTGTGCGAGTGTGTGTGTGTGTACAATTTGAAGCGACTCGCAATTACCAACGACACGTCAAGATGTGAAATTAACACCGTCACACAAAACCCAGCAACTGACAGACAGACAGGCAGGCAGGCAGGCAGACAGACGCAATGAGTGGGCGGCAGTTGGGCAGACAGACATATTAATGTATCTGGTATTTAACATTCAACAACAATCACATTGTGTGTCTCCCTGTGTATGTGTTTGTGTGTGTGCGTCCGTCTGGGCGTGTGTGTAGTTGACGTTGTTCGCTCGAAAATCATTAAATCACAAACACACACAAGCGAAATGCAGAAAAAAGCGCCTGGCCTGGCCCCAAGTATGTGTTTGTGTCAGCGACACAATTGGCCGCCCACCCGCCGTCAGCCAGCCACCAGCGTGGAGCGCCACACGCATATCCTGCCAGGCAGCAAACAACAAACACGCTGAGCGAGACAAAGACAGTGAGAGAGAGAGAGAGAGAGAGAGAAGGAAAGCAAAAGAGAGCTACGCAACCGCAACACGCAATACTCGCATTTCATTAGACACTTTGCAGTGACGACTCCTATTACTCTTGCCGAGCGCCAGGAGGAGTTGCCGTGGGTGGAGCACAAACAGAGGGCAACAATAGACATCGTTGTTATAGCCAAAGGCGTTACTAAAAAAAAAAAAAAAAAAAAAATGTAGCTCAAGGCGAACTTGAAAGACCAGAAATGTCCTGTAGGCAACTCCTGCTAAAGCGAAACAATATACCAAATAAATAAAATAAAAATGAAATAGAAATAGAAATAAAAATAAATATAAATATTTGTTATTGACAACATACAAAATTAATTAAATATATAAAATATAAAAGAAATATACTAAATACAAAAATACAAAATTTATGAAATATAATAAATAAAACAGAAATTAAAACATATAAAAATATTTGTTAATGGCAACATTAAAAATATAATAATATAAATAAAATAGAAATAGAAATAAGAACATATGGAAATAATTGTTAGCAACAAGATTAAAAATATATTAAATATAAAAAATAAAAATAAATTTAAATCTTTGTTAATGACAACATGGAAAGTAAATGAAATATTAAAAAAAAGAGTTTAAAATAAAAACAAATAAAAATATTTGTTATTGACAAAATAAAAAATTAATCAAATATAATAAATATAATATAATAAAAACAAAAATAAAATTTTTATAACAACTTTAAGAATATTTAAAATATATACAAAATAAAATAGAAATAAAAATAAAAACAAATAGAAATGTTTGATTATTTAAGCGCAAATCTTTTTACATTAAATATATTCAATTTATACTTTAACAAAACTGAAAAAATAAATTTAAATTTAGTAAAGTTTGCTTTTCTCTCCTTTTGCAGCAGAAATATGCAATTTTAGTTAAAATATTTTATTTGTTTCAATTTATTATAAACTTCAAATAATGGATAAAAATCATTTGCATAGGTATATATATATTTCATATTTTGTGTTCATAGATGTCATAGATGTGTATACCCTTCTTTGAATGTCCGTTCTAAAGGGTATACAAAGAAAGTGTACATAAAAACAGCAATAGCCTGTGGAGCCTACCCCAAAGCGACTTTGTTCAATTGGGAATAGAGGCCAATAGTAAAAGAAGTTGACGTTCGTCAATAAATTAAAAATTTTTTATAAACTTTAATACTAATTAAGTTTTTAAATTTTAATTACAAAAACACTGAAGGGGAGTCACATTTTTGAATACTTTAAAAACTTTTGTTTGTGTGGCAAACGAAACGCCTTGCCTGACATTTTCAAGGATTATTGACTTTGACTTAACTTTAACTGCTTATTAAATCATTTTATATATTCACACAGTAATTAGAAAAGAAGAAATTTTTTGACAAACGTAAATTTTCAATTTACTTTTCTTGCCGACAATTAAATAATTTATTAAGAATGAGTATAAACGCTAAATAAATATTTAAGAGAATTTATTGGGGAGAAAGCTTATAAATTAATTATAAACAAATAAACTTATTTAAAAAGAATATTCTCTTTGTTAAACTAAGCAGAATATATTTGAAAATATTTAACAATTTTTCAGGTAAAATTACAAAATCTCCACTTAATCATTTTGTATAATTTATGATCTCGTTAAAGGTATTTGCTGACGCATTGCTGCATGTTCTGTATGATCACCTAATTTCCCTTAGTTACACGAAGGACATTTGCAGAAAGGAGTGGGCGCTCCGAGAGCGCGTGCACATTCAAATAAAAATGCTTCGAGTCGTTACAAATGAGTCTGTCATTATTCATATGCCGCGCTGTCAAGGAACCTGCCCAGCTGAGACTTTGCACATATTTTGTGCGCTTTTTCAACGGAACTTGGCTCGTATCCTGGCTTTATTTTTTTTCTTCCTTGTTTTGCTTTTGCTGTTGCTGCCACCCAACAAATTAATTACTAACCAACTTGAGTGGTAAAATGCTTTTCTTGTTTAGCTAACAACAATTTTTTTTGTGTTTTGCTTTTTTGTTTTTCTGCAGTGTTTATTTTTACTTTTTACTTTTTTTTATATTATTTATCAAAATGTTTGCTTGAAGACTTGAAAATAAATTGCCAGAGATTAGGGCGACAACTTTTCATTTAGCTAGCTGCCTTAATTTCCGGCCACACGCATTGGAAAATGAAAATATAACCCGGCCCGAAATGAAAAATGGTTGTCTCTCCAAGAGGTAGGAGGAGGCAGGAGGCATGGGTTTTCTTTTGCTTATCTTATTGTGTTATCACTCACCTGAAAATATGTTTGACCCTTGTCCACCCAGCCGATGGCCATATCCGCGCCAGCCACATTCCCATCGGGCGAGAATCCAAAGCCGACATAACCCAATGTACGTGCCTGTATTTCAAATGTTATATCCTGATTAATGATTTGCCATAGTATGCGAAAATCCTCATTCAAATCGATGGCATGATCCCAGACGGGCGTCGCTTGTGAAGCTGCTGCTGCCGCTGCTGTTGTCGTGTTGTTGTTGCTGCGAGTCGTCAACTTGCTGGCCGCTTGTGCCGAGGCCAGCAGCAAGAATAACAACAAAAGCGAGGCGAACGTGTGGCAGGATATAAAACATGTGATTAACGATGACCGCCTTGAACTTGAATGCGTGCCAACTCGTGTTGCTCTTGTGTAGCTCTGTATTGCTGTTGTGTGTGTTGTTGCTGCTGCTACTGCTGTTGCTGTTGCTGCTGCTGCTGCTGCTGTTGTCTGCCTCATTTTGTGCGCCATTTTGTGCGGAGTTTTGTTGGCTGCTTGGTTTTCAGTAAACAGTTGTTGTTCTTGCTGTTGTTGTCAGCGATTGCGCGTACGACATTTATTAGTTTGAAAATCAGTGAAACGTAATTACGCACGGCAGCAACTGTTTAGCTTTTGTATCTGTTGCTCTGTCTGAAGCTGCTTCGGCTGTTTTCTTTGGTGCTATCACAGTTACGATTATTTAGTAATGATAATAATGGCCACGCAGTTTTACTTTCATTCCAAGTTATTGAAGCTGCTGCTGCTGCTGTTGCTGCTGTTGCTGCTTCCTGTTTCCGATTTGTTGCCGCTGCTGCTCATTAGTTGCGCTTGTCACACAGATAGAAACTCGCACACACAGCTGCTGCTGCTGCTGGAGTCTGCTGACGGATGTGGACGACCCTCTGTAAATAGACGACAAGTGAAGGAAAGAAAAATTATATAATTGCTATAATTTGATGTCGAGCTTTATAATAGGAACACAGACGCAGCTCGCTGCTAGCTTTAGCGTGCTGCAATGTTTAAATGCATATAATTACATAAATTATGAACCGGTATCTATAAGATTCTACAACATAGTTGACGTCTCAAGTTAGTTGAACTGCTGCAACTTTTGAACACACCACCAGCTAGGCAGCCAGCTAGGCAAGCAGGCAGGCAGTTCGTCAACATATACCTGAAGCTTTAATTAACCTGGTCACGCAGTTTCCCCAGAACATGACTGACAGACCGGAGAACAACACTTGGAGGGGAGCTAATGGCTAACCAGGCGACAAGCAGAGGAAATTGAAAACAGAACAAGCAATGGGAATTTTTAAAATAAAAAAAAATAAACTGTAAAGTTCCGACAGGTTCTTGCATATTTTAATAAACTAAATTAGCTACTTCTAAGAGAGCAAAAGTAAGCATTCTATACTTTATCCAAAGTGAATGTTAAATTCTTCAATTTTATATTAATTTCTTTATTTAAGATTATTATTTCCTATGAAGACTGTAAAATATTATAATAAATACTTTCAACAAGTTTAATGCTCAGTCCAGATTTTGGTGAAATCTTAAGAGCAACTTTCTTCTAAGCATTAAACTCAATGTTAAAGCAATGCCAAAACATCGTTTTACTAATCGCAAACACATATATTATTTGTAAATAATTTAGTGTGAAAATATTTTGACTTTTATAGCCGCTGTCGCAACTGCGCATCTTTGTGATCTTCCGCTAGGCAATCCACAGACATTACTCATAGAGTTCGTTCCCACAGATACGAAATTTTTGACTCACTTAAAGCTGACTAACTCGAACATAACTCAGTCACATCTTTTGCACTGCTGACTAATTTAGATAAACGAAACAAAAAAAAAAAAAAAAAAAAAAAACCGAAACGAAATGAAAACAAAACCAGTTTTGTATCTTTTTCTGTTGTTGAATTCACTTGAGCGACACTTGAAGTGTACGTCAATTATGTGTCTACATATATACATTTATATGTATATACTATATTCCACTTGGTTCGAGTATCATGCCCCACTCTGACACGCAATTAATGCGTAGCTCAAAGCAAATCGAAGATAATTACGGCTTGTCATAATTTTAATGAAGAAGGTCGCCCGAACTGAACTCGAGCTGGGCATACGCCCAGCGCCAAAGCGCCCGCAGTCCGATATATTCTATCAAATAGCAGCGGCTAACCCATCGACCACTACGGCCAGTGTCTGCCCGGGCATTTGCGCATATTCGGTGTGCGGTTACATTTGATAACATGCCAAAAGTGCGTGGTGGCCTGGAGGACTAGGCGCCTTCATTTTCAATTTCAACACCCGCCACTGCTCCACTGCACAGCACAGTTCCCGCGGCAGCACATTTAAATCTTTAATGCGAAGCCATCGTAGTAGTTGCCGTTCGTCGCGTCGCGTCACTTCGCGTCGTTTGGTTAAATGTCAAACACGCAGCAATTTGTTATAAATAGCGCACTTCCGGCCTTAGATACACAACAAACAGCCGGGCACGCTTTGGAGTACTTTGGGATATACTTCGACTGTATTTGCACCAATTTTAAGCGCTTAGTCGCGTGTTGAAGTTGACAAAGGTCAACAAACGTTCAAAGCGAGCCGTATGCCAATGAGGAAAAACGAGCCAAGAAATTAAAGCGAAAAAGCTAATCCAACGGCAAAGTCGAGAAATTGATGCCCTTAAGACAATTAGGGCAGAGACTTTTTCAAAAAATTATAAACAGCTCAATTTGGCGCATTCCATGGAAAGTCACAATTATCTGTATGGTTTCTTATACTTGTTTAAGCCTAAAAAATTAATAAGAAATTAATAAGAAATTCTTACTAAAATTTTGTGAGCAGCTAAGAAGAGAATACGATTTTTTTAAGGAGAGAAAATATATTTAAAGTCTAAAATCTGCCTGACTTGACTTGACTTATGCTAAATAAGAAAGTCTAATAATTTAGTTATTTTAAGAAATTATAAAAATAATTTGAAGACTTGAAAGCCAAGTTTCACTCACTAAACTCTATAAAATATGAGAGCTTCAAAATATTGTCCAAGTTTTCCGGCATAGATAAAGTCATTTTGATACAGTTATAGCCAGCATTTGGTGTTTGGCTATAGTTGTTCTGTTATATACACCCGTAATTCCATTAATACATTCCTAACCTAATGACAAAGTTATTATGCCCTCTGTTATCAAAAATGTATCCGAAAGATACACAACAATGAGCTTGATGGGGCACTCTGGGTTTACAAGTTGTTGTAGCTGTTGTTGTTGTTGTTGCGGCTGTTGTAAATGTTGTAGATGGCGCTGAGTGACGGCCGGCAACGTTAAATGACGTTGATTATAATTATGCGGACTTGTACTTTGTACGAAGCTGTCCGATGGGCCACAGGGCTGCCTTGCAGCCTGACTCTGGCACTGGCTCATTGTTGTTGCTGTTGTTGTTGTTGTTGTTGTTGTTTGTTATTATTATTGCTGTCGTCATCATCATCATCGTCATCCGTATCCCATCCAGAACATCGTCATTGGCAGGCATTGTGCAGCCGGCGCTGCTGCTGCTGCTGTTGCTGCTGTTGATGGGCGGGCAGATGAATGATGTCGCTTAAATACAGACCGAGGCCGAGGCGAGGCCAATCGTCGATTGTCGTTCCTCTTCTACTACTGATGCTGCTGCTGTTGCTGCTGCTGCTGCTGCTGCTGCTGTTGCTGACAATCATAACAACAACACCAAAAACAACAACAGCAAGAGCAGCCGTAAAATTCAAGCCAATTTAGCTTGAGGGGCTGGTCCGGCAGGTTCTTCTGGCCATAATCGAGCCTCGAACTGGACTCGGACTGCACAGCATGTTGCTCAGACGACATTTATAAGTACGAGTATAATATTATTACTTGGCGAATTAACTACATTTTTTTCTTGTTGTTGTTTGTGTTTGCTTCTTTCATTTTTGCGAAAGAAAACAAACGAAAAGACTTGGCCTGGAAACTGGTTACAGGTCGCCTGACTGACTCTCCGCACTGACTCACAGCTAAAAGGCACGAAATGGCTTCCGTAGACACACATTAGTCGCATTTACACAAAACGGAGTTGTCCGTCCCAGACGGACGCACGGACAATGATGGGCCAGGCAAAAAGATGTACTGAATGGGCATAAAAGCGTTCCAGGCGGCACAAAAAAAAAAAAACCATCGACAAAAAAGAAAAGAGAGAGAGAGAGAGAGAGGGAAAAAAAACACAGAAGCTGCGGCACAAGTAATAACAAAAAACTGAATACAAGTCAAAGACTTTGTCCATAGCTTTCATCATTGCACGATTTGTAGGAAGCGTCGGATGGAATGGAAAAAGCAGCCGGTGCATTGCCTGGACAAGTGGACAAGTGGACTCTGGCACTGACTGGTTCTCTGGCTCTGACTCTCCGTTTGTCTCTGGGTTTGTCTGCGAGAAATGGCAATGGCAATGGCAAGCAGAAAAAAAAAACAACGTCAACGACATTGATGAGAATGTTCTGCTGTCTGAACAGTGGAGCAAAGCTAATAGAATGCAAAATCAATTCCAGCTAACTAATTATGTTTACTGCCTAACATTTATCATCCCTTTGCTCATTACGCATTTTGCATTATCATCAAACTAATCAGAATTCCTTAATTGTTTTCCATGCTCAACTTTTCCCAACCATTCATACAAAATTCCCAATATTCGTATGACTTTCACATTTTTCGAGACTCAAGCTGAATATTGGCAAATGCCATTCGCATTTGGTAATTAGCCTTGCTCATTTCTTTAATAGGCTTTCATTTCAAATGAGCTATGAAGCACTTGCTCGATTACCATATTCATTCTCATAGAACTCTTGCTGGCCATCCCACTGTGCGTTAGGCAATCTTCGCTCTGCCACTTTGCTCTGGAGGCACTAACTTAGGAGTTGAGCCCGTGCAATCTGCGACCGCAATATATGTTTTCATTTAGCAGCTACAAGCAGCAACCGACTAAGTGCAAGGAGCTACCGGGCAGAGGAGCAACAGCAACAGCAACAGCATCAGCAGCAGCATCAAATCGCTTTGGTTTTGCCCACTCGAAGATGCTTCATCATGCGCCATGTAATGCGTATGTGCTTCGAGTAGCTGAGGAGTCCGAGGTCTTTGCGGCTGGCTGCTTGATTATAAATGTACATGTATGACATGTAAGTTGTGTGTAGCTATATATAAACACAGAAATATATATATATATTGTTGAACAAGCGAGACCCCAGCTGTAACGTGGACTATATAAAAAAATGACACTTTTACATGAAACTTGAACTTTTCAATTATTAATAAATACAAAAATATATTTTTTTTTAACTTAAATTGCCAAGAAGAAGAATTACTATCGCTAAGCTGCAAATGTCATGCGAACCTTCCAACTGTAGGAAGTACTTTGGCATGCCCAAGTCCCACTGGGTCATTTCTGTAAATTGCTTGTGCTGCGCTCTGTCTGTGTATGCGTACGTGCGTGTATGCGTGTGTGTGTGTGTGTGTGGTTGTCACTGCACCTGTCATCCTGTGGCAATGCCACAAAGGAGAATAAAAAAATTACTTGCCCAAGCAGCAAGAAATTATTATTTATCGACGCTGCCTGGACGTAGCCACAGAAGAAACTGAAGTTGAAGTTGAAGTTAAAGCATTCGACTCCACCTCGTCTCTGCAGCAGAGCCAGAGTTATTTTCGTATATGCGTCTGTATGTAGATGTATATGTATATGAAGGCCCCTACTAATTACTGCTCATCATTTGCTTACTCGAGTGCTTGCAACTGAAGCTACTACAGATTTAATTGAGTATAAAAAGAAAAAAAAAAACAAAAAAATAAATAAAAAGAGGAAAAAATTGACTAATTAGAGTGAGTCCAAGGCACTTGCCCGCAAGCCAAAGAGTTAGCCATAAAAACAAGTCTGGGCTGGCCGAGCGGACCGGCTGGCAACCTGTGTTCATTTATTAAGGTATGGTCAAGAGCGCTTTGAATCAAAACTGGGCTGCCGTTGATGCTGATGCTGCTGCTGCTCGTGTGTCGTCTTCATCTTTAATGATCATTAAGGAGGCTGCCAGCCAATTGCACTAAAAGCTGCAGGCAAACGAACCAAACGGCTCTCAGCTTGATGAAAACTATTTGCTGCTTCAAGTGCTCCAAGTGTTCCAACTGCTCCGAGCTGCAAAGTGCCAGCTACCTTTTTGTAAATTGCCCCAACATTCCAGCAGCAGGACGGCGCAACTCATCCTGCTGGCTATGCCCACTGGCGCATAATTTAAATAATCATAAAAAATAATAATTTGTTCTAACGGACGGATGAAAGGAGCACAGCAAGCCGAAGCAAATAGCAAATGGGTATATGTATGTATATGCACGCCCTTTGAACATTTTGATTATTATTATACTAGTCGTAGACGTAGTCGTAGTCGTAGTGGAGTAGCAAGCATGCTAATATCTTTTGCTCGTTAGCAATTTTCGTTTGAAATAAATAGTAATTAGTGTACCAAAGAGTTGCCCATCTTTGCTAAAGTGCCACCTCGTTCAAGTCGACGACGTCTTGCTTTGTTTGCAGTTTTTATTGGCAGGCTAGTGCAACTCCTGCTTGCTGCTGCTGCTGCTGCTGCTGCTGCTCCACCTGTTCAAGGACCTACGCTGCAAAACTATCAGCACAAAGCTTTGCAATTTGCTGCTTCTGTTTTGGGCACTTTTATTTGACATTTTTCATTAAACACGAAATGAAAATGCCTGCTATTTCAGCTCGCTCTTTTTGCTTCCCTTTTTTTTTTCTTATTTTTATTTATACTCGTTTTTCGTCCTCTGCTTTCAGTCGCTTTTTGTGACGCTGCGTTGACATCACATTTTTCGTATAGCCACTCAAAAGACTTTTTTGGATACTGCTGCAGAAGTTTGGCATAAAAGTTTGAAGGCATCTGGGGAAATATGTCAGCGTTGTTTAAGTTTTTCACATTTTTCGCGAAAGCATGGGAACTCCGCGTCGCGTAATGAGTTGAGGCCAGGCCAGGCATGGAAATCGAGTTGAATTCTTATTTACTTTAGTTTCTAATTGATTTTTGGTTTGCCTGATCTTACGATCTCTAACATTTGTTGCATTGTTAACACAATTTTGCACTCTCTTTGAGCATCAAAGTGAAATGAATATAGCAAATCATCCATTATCGAAACACTGTCAATTTCTGGCCTAGTTGCTTTTGCTATTTGCAGTTTTGTTTTTGCCCCTTGTTCACTTTGCCCTTTTTTGTAGTGTTTTGTTGCCCTTGATGCGAGCAAATGATTGATTGGCAACATTAACAAGAGAACTTTGGCACAAACTTCTGATATTATCCCTTTTTTCTCTCTCTCTTTCTCTCTCTTTAGTGTGTGTGATGAACTTAACAAGGGGTTGACACCAAATGCTTATTTTCTTTTCTTTTTATTTTCTGTTGACTTTACTTTTTGATTTGTCGAATTTAAATTAAAGATTTATCTATTGATTGAAAAAACATTTGGATTTATAGGTCATGGAAAAAGTTGATGGAGTAATCTCAGCGCGAGTTTCAATTTAGTTGTAGACTCTTTCAGAACTGTAATTACAAAACATTCTCATCTTTATACTTATTGTTTTTAATGTGATTAATCACAACTTTCAACTTTTGCTTGTACAAATAATTTTTACCACTTGTTCTCAAAGATTGTAGCGTAGCTAATGCCTTCTGTGTCAGCCTTTATTGCCATTATCTGACACACTTTTTTTTCCAGCGTTCTCCATCTGATAACCTTCTTTCTTTGTTTGTTTGCATTTACATAGCCAGTCGTGGCTGGGGCCCACTTTTACCTACCAGCTCGCAGTGCAACTGGTTAGAAGAATAGTTGGAGTGGCCTCTTCTTCTTCTTCTTCTGCTGCTGCTTCTTCTTCCTCTGTATCTTTGCAGCTCTGCAGATGTGCCTGTCTCTGTGTCATCTTTTTGACTTATCAGCTGTGCATCATTTGCTGCCTTCTGTGCTTCAGCTCTTGCTCATCTTGACGATGACTCCTTTCTCATTTTTTGGCATTTGGCATTTGGCGCCGTTCACTTTTTTCTGCTGCCTGGCATTAAACTTTCTTTTGTGTTTGTATCTATTGCTGGAGTTGTGTTCTTTCATTTCATTCTCCCCTCATCGAGGTCTTCGTCTACCTCTTTCACCTTCCATACCAATTTCACAGATTGCATACTCTGTTTGGCAATTGACTTGGGGTATATGAGAGTAATTGAATATATTTTATATATAATTACATATATCTTGGGCTGATTGCTAATAGAATGAATCTCTCGCTCTTAGCTCGTCTTTAACATTTAGCTGTAAACAGTGTATTTAGCAGTCGCTTATACCCGTTTTGCTAACTTGTTTGTTTTTATTTTCGTTTCGCTACAAGCAGCGAATTTTCTCATTTTACTCTTAATATTGTTGCCTTTTCCTTTGGCAGTTGTACCAACTAGTTGATGTTGTTCTCTCTTCAGCTTCCTCTGCTGCTTCAGCTACTCCTGCTATTGTTGTTGTTGCTGTTTTTTGTTGTTTTTTCTGTATTTTTTGGGCAAACTTTTCGACACTCTCTCTCTCGCAGGGTTTGCATTTCGTAGGCAGGTTGGAAATTTAATCTGGAAGTCGTCATCGTCATCGTCGCCGTCGTCGTCGTCAGCATCAGCGCAGGCGTCACAAAAGTATTTAATTAATTTTTCGAATTTTAATTAAAAAGTTTCCGTTACATCGTCATCATTTTCTAGGCTGTACATTCAAGAATGCGCTCCTCCATTGGTTCAACTGGCATGCTACTGCTACTATATGGACTACTTGTTATTTGCCACGTTTATGGCCTTTGGTAGCTCTCGCTTGAAATTTTGATGGCCAGGTGGGCTACCAGTTGCCAGGTAATTCAAGACTTTATTCACAACTTATCACTCGCTCTCTCTCTCTCTCGCTCTCGCTCTTTTCCTCTCTCTGTGTTTATCTTCGACTCTGTCTGTCCAATTCGATGGTGTCCGCCATCAATCAATTTGTTAAGAAGAACGCGCTGCGCTGCGGCAAATCCATTCCAATAAACATAAAGCAAACACTTAATTGTCTGTCAGCGTTAACAAACCGAGCAACCCGACAACACAAATATCATATGACCAGCCCAAAGGAGGAGGCGTTAGTGTTGTTTGCTGGTTGTTGGTCGTCAGTTGTTGCTGTTGTTGTTGTTGCTGTTGTTGCTGTTGTTGCTGTTGTTTCCATAAGCAGACAGCACATATATCACCTGCTGCGCACAAAATGTTTTCCACAAACTTGTAAGAGATGCCAGGGCTCTGATAGTAGGCCCAAAAAGAACTCATGTAGCCTCTCAACTGTTGGCTCTCGTCGCTCTTCGCTCTTCGCTCGTCGCTCGCCTCTCGGCTCTTAGCTGTTGGCTATTGGGTGTTGTGTGTATATAAAAATGCATGCATTTATTATCTGTGACAAAGATCTCTTGGCCATTAAATTAACACTTAATGACTTGTGTGTTTGTGTGCTTGTGTGTGTGTGTGTAGGTGCTAGGACGGTGGTCGGGGCAGCTGGGCGTATTATGCGACGATAATTCTCTATGGGATGTCCAAAATCTTTGCAGCAGCAGGGCAACACATCATTAAGAGATAGCAACAAAAAGAGAACAAGAAAAATAAAATAACCCCCATGACTAGCAAAGACATTGCCGAGCTTTTGTTCAGCTTCAATACACTATAAAGCACGGATTTATATGATGGCCAAGTAATGAAGATCTTCGAGTAAGGCAAAAGAAGTGTTCGAAAATGTGCAGGAATAAATAATTTTTTTTTTATATATTAATTTAAATTGACTTTGAAAAGAGTACAAATATCTTGAAAGAGATTTAAAAATATTGCTAGATAGTATAATTTGATAACTGTAAAGTATTTAGGAACACATTCATTAGAATTTACATATAGAGCATCTTTGATTCGTTGTGACTTTCGTTCAATGTTTTTTTTATCTCATTTGTATCTATGAGCTGTCGCATACCAGCGATGCCGATGCGGAGCAGAGTATCTTGTTTGCAGCCATAAGTTGGAATTGTTTTTAGACGCTGACAAAATAAATGATGACAGCGGCGTGTTGAGTTTGTTTTCTGTAATTCCCTTGTCGCTAAGTTGTTCTAATTTTTTTCATCGTCTTTGCTGCTTTTCCTGGCGGTCGCAGCGTTTAGTCAGTCCATGGTGCCCATGGTGTGAGATCTATTCACTTATATAGATGCGCAGAGAGATATACATACACATATATACACTCATATACATATATATATTTAGATAGATATACGTGGAAATTATGCTAAAGTGTGTCGTGGGTTAGAATACCGCAGATCTCGAACATGTTTTTGTCATTATACACGCTGAGCAGCAGCGGGGAGGGGAAGTCGAAAATTTGATGTTTCTCACTCAATTTGTTGTGTTGAAAAAATCAACAAATGCGTCGCAATTAAAATTTGTTGTATTTGTTTTTTTTTTTTTTTTTTTTTTTTTTGTGTGTGCTTTTATGTTAATTTAAATGCGTCACGCTGAGCTATAATTAATAGCTGCATATTCCACACACAAAGCTAATAAATATTTCACAATTTGAAGAGCTCTTAAATGCATCTACTCATATGGAATCTGAGACGTCTGTTCAACTGCCGCAAATGCAAATAGTCTATCTCTCTGTGTGTGTCTGTGTGCCAAAATCAAAACAGACATTTATGAGAGCCTTGGGTGAGAGAGCAGAAAGGCAAAGCCGCAAGCCGAGCAGGGGCGGGTGCGACAGGTATGGGAAGGGGCTGGGGGAGGGAAGTGCATTCATCTGTGGATTGCGTTGCACTGGAATCAGTGATAAATTTATTGCATAATTGAACAGGACAAAATCCAGTCAAGGCTTTAAAATGCAGCCATGTAAATACAAACTATTTACATATAGATTGGTCTGGGCCTCTGCCTGCTCCTGGGTGTGTGTGTGTGTGTGTGTGGGTGTGGGTGTGTGTGTGGGCCATTCCCGCTGCCTTGGCGCAGCCCCCCAACTTGCGCCCTTAGTTATTTATGGGCTGTGGTAAGCCGGTGGGGAGTTGAGAGCCATGCGACACGGCATGCTGCCAAAGAGTGTGTGCGTGTGTGTGTGTGTGCGTTTTGTTTAATTAAGTAGCATAACAGTAAACAAATTAATTTCAATATTAACAATGAAGATTATTGAAAATCTCTCACATTATTTACAATGCTGAATGACAAAACAAATAAATTATTAATTTTCCAAAGCAGGCGGCATCCATGAATGAATGAATGAATGACAATGCACAGTTTGTCAGTCAGCTCCTACCCAAGCGCGCTCCATTCCCCGTTCCCCGTTACGCGTTCCATTCCATTCGGGTCACAAAGCAACCATTCAAGCGTTAATATTATGTATTATAACCACTTTGGCTACGCTTTTAATTGTGCATGGCACTCGAGAGTCGTCGACATACACACACACACACACACACGCAACCACCGCACCACATTCCGGCAGCTGTTGTCGTTGCCACTTTGCCAAACGTTTTCTTCAATGTCATCCTCTGGCTGGCTGGCTGGCGGGCCAACCCTTTATGTGCCAACTCTTGATGACGGAAATGTAGCTGAAAAGTGTGGCTAAAGTTGCCTTTGCACATGACATCTAACAAAACGCCAACAATATGGGCGTGGCAGCAGGCAGCAAAAGCGCTGAGGTAAGAGTTCTCAACAAATAATTAATATGCTTATGCCCAAGTTAACTCGAGCTGACAAAGCTTGATATTCATAGAGACTTCTCATTGCAAAGATAATTCATTTTTGATTTGACTGTCTATATTTTGCTATAATAAATATGCTATACACATTTCGAATTCATCTAGTTTTTTTATTTCTTTCTTGAGCTGCAATCCTTTGTCTAAATCAAACTAATCGTTTCATATCGCTCTCAAATTCCAGCATTGCCTACAATAAGCGCTCAAATCGCTTTTCATCAATCGCTACTCGAAAGGCTGGTCACAGGGCTTTAGCTATTGATAAATGGCACAGCATTTGACAATAATAACAAAAAGAGAATTGTAGAAAAGTAAAAGAAACCTGAATTTCAAATATGCCAAAAAGTATTCATATATTTCGTGCGGAAATATGAAATGGAAAATTTAAACGCAAAGGCACTTCAATTAAATTGAAAATCGAAAAATGGAAATTGTTCTTAATGCGAAAGCAGCTTCAGAAATGATATATATAATTAATATAATTCATTGATACGAAATTATGATATATTCAGTTCAAATTAAAAGCAATTTGCAACGAGCAAAGAAAACTTTGCAGCATAAGAGACGGAGAGAGAGAAGGATGGGGAGGGCAGCAGAGTGAGAGTGCAGCCGTAATAAATGTATTTATATTTAATAAATTAATTTATTGCCTCAAAAGTGGAGTTCAAAACTCGAGGCTTTATGGACAATATGATATTTATTATTTAAGTTTTAAAAGGCTGGCATGCGCGAGTTTGTGCGCGAGTTTTTACCCAGCGCTGCGACGGTGCAAATTGAATAAATTTCGTTAATTGTTGTCGCGCACCTGTGTCCAGCGTCCTGCGTTCCCTGTTCCATGTGTGGCACTGTGTGCTGTCGTTTGGCCAGCCTACCAGACAGCCTGCCAGCCTGCCTGCCTCTCTGTCTCTCTGTCTATCTGGCTGGCTGGCTGGCTGTCCACATGGCCAACGGCGGCCTCTGATAGTGCGGTCGATTTGTGGCGTATAAAAAATATTAAGTGGCACTACCCCGTTCGCTACCGTGACCCGAGCGAGCACCACCAAACAGCGTTGTCTGTTGCCCTTTGACATGCAATATATAATTTGCCATGTATGCCAGTCGGTCGAGCGTTTCAGCGGGTCCTACCTACCTAGCATATCCTGGCTGACGTGCCGTGCGGCCGCTTCTGCCAATTTGTTTTTTGTATGCCAAGCAAGTTTAATTAATTTACATGGAATTTACAACAACAACAACAACAGCGTGTGCGCAACAGTAACTACAACTACGACACGTGAAAATGAAAATAATCGAATTGACCGTAGCACAGCTCAGGCCACATCGATCGGCCTAACGGTCAACATAACTGCCAGTCAAACTAAATTCAGCCGAGAGTTGCGAGCAGCAGGAGTCGGCGGGGGCTAGGAGTTTAGCGTTGGAGTTTCCAGTTGCGAGTTCAACACCCAAAAGTGAACAATCGCTGCAGGTTGAAATGGGGACGGACGTGGAATACCACGTGTGCTGCATAAAATTGTAATTAATGTCACTACAAAATATTCTAGTTGACTGTTTTCTAGCCCTGAACTGAGGGCCAATATAATATAATGTGCATAAACGCGACTGAAATGTTGAAATTTTATTTCATTTAATGCACAGCCATAAAAATTGTCATAAACTTTAATTTTATGTTTCTTTCTCGCTTACAATTATAAAAAAAAAAAAAAAAAATAAGAAAAAATGTTTATGCATTTTTAATAAGGCACCCACACAGGTTACTAATAATTTTTATTATTATGTGGGATAAATTTACCTTTCTCTGTGGGAAATACAAAATTTTGAACAATATTAAGATATTAATATAGCTATGTGTTATTGCCTATAAACATGAATAGGAGAGAAAGCCAGACAAGTGAAAGGAAGTGAGAGATAAAGAGAGTGAGGGAGAGAGAGAGCGAGGGGAATAGATAGACTCTCTGGCAATTCAACGAAAGAGAATAATTTCTAATGTATTTACAGATTCTTTAGGAAGATTATCTTAGCAACGCTTTCAAGTCTCCTTTACTCAAAGTTGTATACAACATAATATGATTTGATGCTCTCTTGTCAACGAATCTGCTTTGGCTAACTGCCCTATATTCACTCCTTGAGCATGTGCTACCGATCTCATGTCATCGAGACTTAACCTCCTGAAACTTTAGCTCGACAACTTTTATGGAGTTGTGTGCTGCAAGAGCAGTGTATGTTTCCCCTGCTTGACCTTGGCTATAACCTCTGCTGTACGCTTGGGTCAGCAGTGCAACTGGCTGCTATTCCCACGAAGACACCCTCTTCAAAGGCTCGGTTCGCAAGTATCCCCTGCATTAACAGAAGCTTAACTAAATCAGCTTGGATGGCAATTAATAAAGCTCAGTTTGGCTGAGTCGCTGCAATAAAGCAAAAACTTAAGCCGCACAATTAAGCTTTAAGCTGGAAGCTGCGTGCCATAAGGAAGCTGTCGATATCAGAAGGCGACGCATGTCACTCTATTGATTGTGTCACACACACACATGATGCATGGAGAACCTATATGAAGAGCGCAACTGAAGTTGGGTATCGAATTTTCGGCTCATTTAAAAAATTAACTTCGAGTCGCAAGTATCTTAAATGTCCTTTCAGAGTGCGGCATACAATGCGATTTATTGGCTACGCAAGATAAATGGCGAACTGTTTACATTTCCTTCTGCAGGTTTTTCCTACCCAACACGCCCCCCGCTGCGCCCACGTTGAAAACTGCCGGCGTAAGCATTTTCATGACGGTTTCAGTTCGCTCGCTACCGAAAAGTTTCGGCAGGTTTTTTGTCAGTGTGTGTGTGTGAGTGAGTGTTTTTTTTTCTCTCTCCCATTTTCGTTTTCTTTTATTTGATTCACTTTTTTTTTGGCTACACATGCGATAAAAATTGTTACAGCCAAAGCTCAAATAAACTGATGGTAGGGACGGCGAGCAAAAACATCATTAGCATTACCAAATAAATCACATCCGCTTTTTCACAACCGTTCTGCCCAGTCCGAGAGACACACAGAGCACACAAAAATAGCAACAACAAAATGAAATAAAACCAAAATGATAAAAAGGATAAAAGCTTTGAACACAGGAGTGCAATAAATTTCTCTCGTGACGAGCATAAAACTTTTTAAACACAACAATGCCAACAACAACAGCAGCAGCAGCAGCAGCAGGAGGAGCAACAGCAACAGTAATAGCAACAACAACAAACAACAACAACAGCAGCAACCACACAAACGCATAGTGAAGCGGCAACTTCCGTTTAATGCGACCTCCCCCAAAAAGCTCGCTTCCCCCCGCGCTGCAGTAATGCACATGTGAAAGGGCGCACAGTAGAGAGTGACTAAGAGCAAGAAACAGTGAGAGAGAGAGAGAGAGAGAGAGAGGAAGAGTGAAAAAGAAGCACAACATTTCTCTATGTGTGTGTGCAGTGTTGCCTCGCTTTGTATACCCTGTAGACATTAATAACATAAGAACGGGCATATACAGCGCAAAGCTAACAAATTGAATACATGTCAATGAAGTAGAGAGATTTTACAGAGCGAATTTATAAAAACATTTCAATATATATTATATGAAAGAAAACTTGTTAAATATAACAAAAAAATTTTGAATTAAAGCAATTGAATTTCTAATATATCAATTTTCATAAATATATTTTAGAAATATGTAAAAATACTTTCAGAAGGAAAGGAAAGCTAGTAGCAAGCTTGGTCAATTATTTTATATTTTAATTTTAAATTTATTTTGATTTTGTTTTTCATTTTATAAATTTTTAATATAATTAATTTTTTATTTTATCATTATTTTTAAATAACAAAAAATATATATAAATACTTCCTGTAATGGAAAGTTAGCAGAAAATTTGATCAACTTTTTATTTAAATTTTTGTTTTAATTTTTAAAATTTATTTATAAATAAAAAAATATTATAAATACTTCCAGAAATGGAAAGCTAGTATGATAAGTGAAACATACACATTTTTAATTAAAAAAAAAAAAAATTCGCTTAACAACAATATTTAAAGAAATATAATATTTAAAGAATATATATTTCAAATAAAGAAAGCGAATATTAATAACTCCTAGGCTACTCCAACTTTCTGTAAAACTTCCCCATTGCAGGTCATTTGGCAGTCGTTCATTGCCATTTGCCGCTTTGCTACTTGTTTTTATTTGTATGCATCACTTTGGATTTTGTGGTTTGATCCTGCATCCAGAGCTTGGCCATCCTTCAGCGTCCACGTCGTCGTCGTCGTCGACGTCGTCACTGATGATAAAGTATGCCAACTGTCCGCCCCTTGCTACAGCCCGCTTGGCCAACCCTGGCGATACATCAGCTCAGCAACTTTAGCCAATAAATTTTGTGCACAGCTCAAAGGCGCCCCGCAGTATGCAATGATTTTTTACCATGGCCAAAACAAGTTGCTTACGATGGCAGCAGGGCCTAAAGCTGGGAAGGCTAAAAATTATAACAACTTTTGGTAACAACATGAAACGTTTACATTGTGGCCGAGAACGACAGTTGGCTGTTTAACGCTGGCTGCTTTACTGCTATTCGGCTAGGCATCGTATCGAGCGTCCTGTTCGTATCCAGGATCTAGCTGCAGCTGCCGTCACAGTCACTGTGTTTGAGGTCTGGCAAATTTTATTGTCATTGTTGTTGTTGGGCTGGCAAAAATCTGCATTGGACATAAATGTCAACACCCGTGCGGCATTGTTCAGAGGCTGTGGATATGCAGGACTCTCTCTCTCTGTTTCTCTGTCCCTTTCTCTTTTACACTGCTTCGCTCTATATATCTCATTCGGTGCTGTCTAAGCCAGTCCTGCAATCAGCTTGCACTTTTGTGACCTGTCTCGTATCTTAATTTTACACTGGCAACGGCCCGAAAAACAGAAAATAGAGTTTGCTACGGGTTCACTGCAGACATTTTGGCCAATTGCAATTGCAAAATGGGTCAACCCAAATAAGCGCAATTCTCGCAATGCTATCCGTAGCTATCCGTAGCTCTCGTCGTCATCGTCGACATCGTTGCAATTGATTGAATACGTGATGTTCATGCAAGAAGCAAACTTAAAAGCCAGCTAAACCAGCAGCAGCAACAACAGCCGCCCCCGCCCCCGCCCCGACGCCACGCCCACACTCATGTGTAGCTGAATCGAAAGTGGTTTTTAAAACGAAATTGCTGCGAAAATGTTTGCACATTTTTTAATCAATAAAAAGCGCCAAAATGAATGACCAGTTGGCGTGTTTTGTATCCAAATCCAACTCGAGAATCTCAATCTGAATCAGTATCAGAATCGAAATCGGTTTCGTTGCATTCTCTCTCCCTCTCTCTCTCTCTCTCTCCCTCTCCCTTTCTCTTTCTCTCTCTGTCAGCCTTGAAGCTGGCAATGAGCACACATCTATTTGGCAATCAACATGCAACGGGTCGTAGCCAATCAGGCGAAAATTTACTCTAGAAAATGTTAAAGTTCCTCGCAGCAAACCACAAAGTATACAAACTGCAAGAGAATATTTGAAATGAATTCGCTGCTAAGGATATTAGCAATGAACTCGAGCTTAAATTAAATTCAATGTCGTATAATATTTTATTTAGAATAATTACTTTGCCATTCAAGCATATTAGCCAAGTCAGCACGAATTTGAAATGATTTCAAATTAAAAGCAAAATTAATAACGCTCATAAGACTTAACGCTTGAAGTAATTCAATTGCTTAAACCCTTTTTAAAAGCCGAATTATAATTAAATTGAAAAGCTTTATGTATTTAATGTACGTCAACAATAATTTGATGGCGAGTCTTCAGCCAAAGGAGCTTAAGAAATTTGCTTACAATAAATTACGTTGAGCAAACATGAGAAATTCATTTGCTAAAAGCAAAATGTTACATTGGCTAATCTTTGGCTTAGGCGCAAGTTGTTTGCTTCGAAAGTGAAAATGTTTTTTTCCCAATGACAAAAGAAAATAAAATGCAGCCAAAGAGACCAGAACAAACAGAGAAACAGAAATAAGCAAACAAATAAACAAACACGAAACAAAAGGCAGAGTCAAATAGGCAAAATTTCATAGAAAACAAATTCAAGATTTGGCGATGCATAAAGCAAAACGATGTCTGTGTGTGTGTGTGTATGTGTTGGTATTCAATTATATTATACATAAGACATTCAATATATTACAGTTATGTATATACATATATCTGCATATATGTAGACATGGCCAGTGTGTCGTATTCATTTATCAAAAATTATATATTAAATTGCCAACATTGAATGATATTTTAATTTGCATCTCTGTCTCTGACTCGATGCTGTTTCCTTTTGAATAAAACATTAAAATGTGTGTCTCTGTGTGTGTGTTGGGGAAACATTTTGTGCTCTGGCTCTTATCTTTATTTATTCAAAAGATAATTTTATGTGTTCCGCAGTCGAAGCATAAAATTACTATGTCGAATATTGTTTGAGCAAATAAAAACGGGAGAGACACATGCAAAGTAGCCGGTCTCTGGGTGTGCGAGGCTGGGGCCACACACAATGAGAGAGGCTGTGCCTGATATACATGCAAGTGGCATCACCAAAAAATGGCTGCCTAACTGTGCATGTTCCTGTCTATGTATGCGTCTGATGTGCGTGTGTTCGTGTGTGTATTTGCAGGAAATGCTGTGTAGCTAGGACTATGAAACGGAAACGGCATCAGGCTGTGAACAGTTCAGTTCAACTCAACTCAGGCAGAGCAGTTAATTTACATTTATATGGTCTGCTTACAATGTTAACGCTCATGTATGCGAACACACACACACACACACACACACACACTCACACACAGCCTTCACCCTATTTGCCAGCCCATACCCAAAAAGCTTTAGAGTCAGCGAGTCACATTGTCTATTTGATTGGCTATCTGTCTGAGACTTTTTAGGTCTGTCATTCTGTCTGTCTGTAGGTCCTCCTCCGTCCCTCCTTCCCTCCGTCCCTCCGCCTGTCTGGCTGTGTGTCTATTTGCTTTATCATTTGCCTCTGCCAACTGATAATCTTTATTGCAGTGAAATATTTAATTTAATAAAAGCTTTGCTGACTGCCCCTCCGCAGCCCGACCCACGCAATCCTTCAAGTGATATTTTACATTTTATTTAATTTATTGCCTTCTGTATAGCTGTGTGCATGCGTGTGTGTGTGTGTGAAAAAAGCGTATAAATGATAAACATGCATAAAATATGCCAAAACAACAGCAAGGACAAGCCAATAAGCCACACACACACACATTGCATGCATGTAAAAATACAATAGAGTACACAGAGAGCATTTACATTAAATAGTTTATTTTGGTTTGTGGCTTATTTTCGTTACATATTTAAATAAACAAAGGGGGCAAGAGAGAAAGAGAGAGAGAGAGATAGAGAAGGGAATAACTCTTTTGGATTTATCAGATTTGGTTAGTAGAGACATTACCATAGCTTAGCTTTTGGACTTGTATAAATATATTGAATAAAATTTATTGAAATATTTTAATAACAAGACTTCAGAAATTTTTCAATCTAAACGATTGAAATGGTATCTCCTAGTAAATCATAATACAATTCCACAACTACCAAGTCATCTGCAGTTTGTTAATTAAGTTTTGCTTTTCATCTTCATTTCATAAAGGCCTTTTTGACTGACATTTGCTTCTATTTCTGGACATAGTCAAATATGACACGCAACTTGCGACTTGCCATTCATTCACCATTCATTCATTCAGCACTCATTCAACTTACTATCATAACTCATCAACGCCATCTAACTCATTCATCATTTTACTCTAATAACACTCGCATCTACTCTAATTCATCGTCATAGTAATCACAACAATGCTTTGAGCTTAACAATATGTAATATTTTGTCCTAACAAAAACTAAAAACAATAAATAAAAAATAAATTTAATTAAATATGACAATCGAAATATGCTAATCTACAATTTAACTATTTGACATATCTAGATCTTTCCATTTGAAGTGCTGTCTGCACAGATAATCATTCATTAGCTAATGATTGATATAATCTGTTGCCCTTCCCCTCTCACATATGATTTACATTGCATTCGTCATCTATCAATAATAATAATAACATAATAATGACACAAATATTTCCTACATATGCTACAAGCCTAGTTCAACTCACTTAAATAATTGATCTAGCTAAAGATAGCTCAAGCAGAGTATTCGATTTTTAGCAAAGCACAAAAAAAAACACTTTTTATTTTTTTTTATTTTCTTTTTCTATTTTTTTTTTTTTTTTTTTTTTTTTTCTATTCTATTTTCTCTTGCGTGTGTGTGCTTGGCACATTTTTTTATTATTGTTTTCGTTTTCACAATATTTAGAGCATAAAATATAATTTCGCCATGGAAAAATTATTATTTGCAGTTAGAAAATGCGAAACGGCGCACGCAAAATAATAAAAAATAAAGAATTTTCTTTTTGCTTTTTTGACAGGCGCAGTTTTTGGGTTCGATTCGGTTTTTGGTTGTGGCTTTGGTTTTTGGCAGCCAACTTGGCGACAATGGCAGCAGGCGCCTTTTGTCATGGCCGCTGATAAATTGTGGCAGATATAAATGCAAAAACCAAACAACAACAGCAGCGAAAGTGTGCAACATATTAGCATAGATACAGATAGACCTGGCCTGAGTAGGGAGGTGCTGGAAGGTAGGGCAGAGCGAGCAGTAAATAAATAATGTGGTTAAAAATTTGCCTGCATGTGTGAGAGTCTGCGAGTGTGAATGAAGTTTGACTTTGAATAATGTTTGGATTGTCTGTGGCAGGCAGGCAGTCAGGACAGTCAGGACAGCCAGGACAGTCGGAGCAGTCGGGACTGGCAGCAAAATAAATCGAGAAATTATAGAACTGTGACTAGTATAAGAAATGGCCAGATATTTGCCGGCATTGCCGAGCAGCGAGCGTGGCAAGATATATTACTGCCAGTTAAGAAGCAAACACAGCCTCCGTCTTAGCCAACTGATGTCGTCTTCAGGTGCCACATGTCCCAGCAACAACAGCAACAACAACAGCAACAAATAACAAAAGTCAACAGAAAATAAAACAAAAATATATACGTGCGACAGCTGTTGGCCTCATGGTCGCTCGCTGACAAAAACTTGCTGAGATAATACAAATAAAAATACCAAAAGGAATAAATACAAGATTGGCAAACGGAATATGCGACAACGGAATGTTCTCTAACCGAGGCATAAATCACTGAAACTGATAACGAAATGTCATTCACTTGAATAATACAATATACACACGCATATATATGAATTTATACTCAAAAAAGTAACTAAACATAATCAGATCGAGTTGGGGAAGATAACTAATAGGCGAGCTCGTACTTTAGTCATTTAATTGCCAGTCAAAACAATTATTTCGGCATTTGGCTTTTATGACAACAATAAATAATACATTCTGTAAATTCAGCATATCTGTAATCCTAATAAATTCTTAGAACCTTTTCCCACAGCCAATGCCGTTTCCGTTGTTAATATGCCCGTTGCTACCCTATCGATCAAGGATATAAAAACAATAAGCGGCTCGGTCATAAAATTTGTTTTTCGTGTGAGTTTTCTGCTGAGCCCATGGGGCATAAAATTGTTTATTAACAAATCAACAGCAATAACAAAGGCAAAAAACAAAAGAAACAAGAAAAACAACAACAACAGTTGTCGAAGCTCGTAACTTTGACAAAACATTAAAATCAGCAGATTTTTATATATTTTTATTTCAAGTATTTTTCAATGGTCTCCTTGCGAAAATGCAATAAATTGCAGACGTAGTATAGATTTTTCGCATAAATTGTATAAAAAGCTCAAGATGATACAAAAAAAAAGGAAAAAAAGAAAGATGATGTTCTATATATAAAGTATAAATTCCACAAAAAAAAAGCAAGGCAGAAAGAAAGATAGGCAACGACAAGGACTACGTCCAACGGCTTCAAATACTGAGCAAAAATATCAGGAGCTAGCGAAAAAATGCCAAGACAGCTCAGAGTACGCATGGTTAGGGTCACGCAAGGGGATTGCGGATGAAATGGTGGGTAGCCTGCGAAGGAGAAGGTGGAGGAGACGGAGCAGGAGGAGGCGGAGGAGGCGGCGTCAGTTGAGTTAAGTTCGATAGGTTGCAGGGCCAGGCTTCCCATATTTATGCATTATGGATATTAGTTTGAACCACAGGAAAAATACCATTAAAAGCAAAAGCATGAAGTCGATTACGCGCCAAAAGCAAAATTGCATGAAAGCCAGGGCAGTCAATGGGCAAAAATGGCAGCAACGCAGAGGAGTGGAATAGGGACAAGGACGTGGGCTGAAGTAGATGAGCATAGAGGACAAATACAATACGCTGCAAGGGAAGCCAAGAACGACGGGCAACGCGTTTTTGAAACTGACAGCTAGTAGCGACAGAACCAAAAGCTATTGGGAATGCGGCAACGGGTACAGGGCCGAGGACGCTGGCATATCAAAGCAAGAGAAGGGCGAAGGGGCAACAAGTCGCAGTCAAAGCCAAGCATGAGAAAAATCAATTTACTTGAATTTTTCTTATTTGCCGCTGATGGTTAGAAGACACACTCTCGGCGACACACGCACACACACACACACACACACACACCCGCACGGACAGCTTGAATATGACAAACCGCCAGAGGGTTGTGGTCGGAGGCGGATGCCTCCCTCGACAGTCTTCAATGGGGCAGAAGAAGCGACAGCAGCAGCTGCTTCTTTTAGTGGGAGTTTGGGCCGGGTACCGCTGCCATTGGCGTTTTTCTTAGATTGCTGGCGACGTTCCGTTGAGTTGCAGGATTATTGTGTTGGGGCAGTCATACGAAGGGGGGTTGACAAGTGCCAAGATGTGCGTGTGAGTGAGAGAGTTTCTCTATCTGTGCATGTGTGCGTGTGTGTGTGTGTGTGTGTGTGTGTGTGTGTGTGTGTGACAGGAAAGGCAGCTGGCACTGTGCGTGCGGCCATTTATTTGACGTGCAGCGTGTGGCAAACGGAATTTACGCAGGTTTCCATGCCACATAGCCGAGGTTTTAGCCAGTCTCTCACTCTGTTTGTGTGTAGCAAAATGCCGAGCGAAAATGATCTATGATAAGCGCAGAAGCAAACACCTAAACACTTTATGCACCTATCAGCCATCGAGCGTTGTGAATGCATGCAATCAGACACCAAGTAATCGCATTTAAAAATATATATGTATATACAGATATTATTAATGTGGAAATTACATTAGATTCAGTTGCCTCAGCTGGGACTGTTTTATATGTGATCAGCTCGAGTGGGAGGAAGTAGCAGAAGTGCTGAAAGTTTGTTTAAATTTGATAGTGGCAATAGCAAAAAAAAAAAAAAAAAGTAGCATCACAATCATATTGTATATGTATATATATAGTAAGGATTTAAAGAACAAGAACATTAATGGGTATTTACTTATAAACATTTACAGTGACGAGGAAAAGTAGTGAATGTAATTTTTTTTATATTTTCTTTAAAACTTTTTGAGTTTTTATCAATTTTCCTTGAAACTTTATTTTATTTTTTGTAGAAATAATACATAAAAATAAAAAAGGTTTCTTGATTTGCTTCTATAGTTATTTTTTATGCATTATTTAAGTCTAAATTACAAACATTTAGTCACTTTTGCCCGCTACTGTATATTATGTGCAAAAACAAGAAGAATTTGTATATCTATTTCCAATCAAAATATTTTAATGGCCAGAAGTTTACTTTAGTATTTACTTTCATGTATATTATAGAGAATATTGTAAGTCAAATTCCAATGAAATTTAATTATTTGAATAAAACTTGATCTTAGATATCTATTTAGTATGCGTATTCACTTTTGAAATGCCTTCCCTTAAAGAGCTACATAATCCCAGTAAATCAAGCCACGAATTTTATTATAAAGATATATTATTACAGAATTCATTTTCAACTACAGAGCAAATAAACGAAAAGTATATTTATTATATAATATTCTCTTACATATATTTTTCTTTTATTAGAAAAATCTGCTTAGTTATGATTGAATTCGACATTCAGGGTATTTCCGATACGTGTCACTCTCAGTCTACTGTCACAACTCTCAGTTGTTTATTACATACTTCCGTGCACTTTAACGCGTATCATTAGATCTTTATTTTATCAGCGCACATGCCCGTACATATTCAATAATATAAATTGACTTTTCCAGCACTTCACACCTCTATTCCGCATGTGTGTATATATTTATTGTCATATTCCTATGACTACTACTATTTGGGTTGAGTGGGAAAACTCACCCTGGAGTAGTTGGACATTTACGCACTATTGCATAATTAGCCAGTAACTTTTGTGGACCCCACAGCTCATAGCTGTTGCTATCAGTTGTACGCCACTCAGCCATTCGGCCAATTTCCAAGTTGATGTTGACCCACCCTAACCACACTTTAGTCTAATTTATGCCGCACTTCTCATCTGTCTCTTTCTCTCCCACTCGCTCTCTTTGTCATTGCGTTGTCCGAGTTGGCAGCGTTTCCGCTTTGGGCCGCCACATAAATATTCATCATTAATACGCTTTACGCTTTGCTCTGTTGTCTCTGCTCTGACTCTGCTCGTCCCGCTGCTGACCCAATCGACATTGCCTGATAGGGTTGTGCGTTCAATGGCCAACCTCCAATAACCATTTAATTAAAAAGAGTTGGAAAAACTTTTTCATTTGCCTTTTTTTCTCTTCTGTCTACTCAAATTAAGCGAAATTCTATTAAAAAGGGGCACGAATAGAAAAACAAACAAAACAATAAAAACAACAACAAATGTCGCTAGTCTTTACTCTCTTTCTCTGACGTCTGTCTACCTCTCTTGCTCTGTTGCTCTCTTGTGCTTTTTGCTACACGCACCCGTCGTTAATTTTTATGACTTAAAAGTCATGTAATTTTATTACTTTAAAAGCTATTTTAGAGCCTTTAGTTTTATTTGACAATTTCGGTTGGGCTCCAAAATCGTTGCCCCTTTTGCCTTTTTGCCTGTGCTATGCATAAAAATTGGCGCATAATATGAAAACAAAATAAAAACAAACAATGATAGACTAAGACATGTGTCAGGCGATGTAATACCCTGTATTACAAATATTTTAAATAGTCTAGAAAGAATGCTTAAGCTAATAACTTTTCTAATTTCTAATATTTCATATTTAATTTTAAAAATTTTAATGAATATATAATTTATATTTTACATATTTTTTCATTTATATAAAAAATCTAGAAAGAATTATTCGGATGAATTCTTCAGTTTAAAAACATTTCTAAAATATGTAAATAAAAATATTTATAAATAAAAATTTTAATAAATTTTTTTTTATATTTATGTATATATTTTGAATTTATTTTTATATAAAAAATATAGAAATTCTTCGAATGATTTTTGTTTGATTTGTCAAAATTAAAATTTTAGCTCAGTTTATAAGCATTTATAAAATATATAAATATATGAGCTATATAAAATGATATATCCAGAATCTTGATCAATATTCCATATTTGTATATATTTATAGATATCTTTATTTATATGTCTGTCTCATCTCGTACATATAAATTGTACTCCCCACTTGTCAGTCAGCCATATGCGACATATCAAGGCCGCTCTATTGCCGCTCTCCTGCAGAACGGTGCATGAAAAATGTCTATAAAACCTAAAAGGCGTTGTCTATTAAACAATTTCCGAGTGTCTGGACTTATAGTCGCTTCTTGGCTGGCTCTCTGGCTGCGGCTCTGGCCTTGTTTTATGGCCATGAATTGGCCTCGCATAGCAATGAAAGTTGTTGTTGGGCTCGACTTTGACTGAGTCTTCATAAACCACACACGGAGGTAGTCGAGGTCGGCTTAATGGCTCGCCGAGCATAAAGTTCTATAAAGTTCTACTGTGATAAGCACAGAGTGCTACATTAAAAGGTTAAAGACTAGCCATTAGCCAAGTTTCGCTGTTATCTTTGGCCAGGAAACAAACTGGGCTGGCTCCCTGGCTCTCGGGCTGACTTGCTCGACTGGACTGAACTGGGGACTGGACTGGGATGAGAATGCATATTGAATATGTTAGGGCACTAAGCGTGCATTTCATCAGAACGTTTAACTAGCTGAGTCATCTGATAGATAACACGCCGGAATATTCATGATTGGGGGTAAAAAAACTGAAAATGAAATGGAAAAACAATTAGAGAATGGGTCAAACAGGTAGCAAATGCCTGAATGGAACGCATAAATAGATTTGTTAGTCCAGATAAACGGCTTTTAAACTCTGAAAGCAAATATCTGTCATAATTTGTGTAGGCTGCATAAAGGCTTCTGCTTGCTAGAGCAAGAGTGGTTATTGAAAGAAAATGTTTTCCAACCGACTTTTTGTGAGAAAATGTCTCGACTGAGAATGGAAATGAATGAGTGTTGAATTTTGAAGCCACGTTTCAATTTATATATAAAATACGGCTATAAATTTTCAATTTCACTAATGCATTTGGAACACAAGAGTCAACTTTTTTTTAAGTGTTTCTTTTAAAACTCGAACTAAAACTATATATGTATTTATGTTCCCTAGAATAGTTCAATCAAATCAATTGGCAGAGAGGAATCCCATTGGAGTCATCAAGCTACTGCTGCTGCATTAAAGTTTTCCCGATAATATCAATTGGATTTAATCCGATAAGAGAAATAAATAAAGATAAATATGTAACTCCTTTCGAGTTCCTCAACTTTCTTAATATGCTTTTGACAGAGTGTGAAAGTGAAATTCCAATTAGTTTTAAAAGCATTTGTTTATAGTGCTAATTGAAAAGCTTTCAAAACTTTTCCTACTTGGCTAATTAAAATATAGACTATTTTTTATACACATACATACGGAGGTATAATACCCGCTGTGATTGTGAGCCAGTTTTTGTGTGATGTTTGGCGCTGTTTCGTTTGTGTTGATTTAATTAATTTAACAGCTGTATTTACGGCTTGTTAACATACCTGCAATGAAATAAATTGAAATTGAAATTGAAATAAGAGTTTTAAGCTTTGGCAAAAAGTTTATTTGTTATTTAAATATCTGACTATGATGAGTTGTAAAAGCGAGTCGACGCTTAAATCAACAGCAGCAGCGACGACAGCTTTGATGACAAAAAGCAGTGCAATAATTTTTGAATAGTGTGTCAACATTTTACAAATGCATAAAGTCAACTTCCGTCATTTGTCCGTCTGTGTGCAGTCGGAGTGCAAATATTGTCATAATCATAAACATTATTGCCATTGTTGCTGTTGATGTTGTTGCTGTTGTTGCTGTTACATAAATGTATGCAGAGAGATATGCATATGTATCGTTGTCTATATGTCTATATGCTTGTGAATGTCGAACGGCAAAGATACATATGTTTCAATCCGTTGTGTGAGAGCAAAAACTACAATGGATGCAGTTTGAAATGCATTTAGTTTGCCTGCCTTCTGCCTTCTGCCTGCTGCCTGCTGCCGGCTGTGGCTCATTACTTGGGTATCAGACGGGATTGCGAGTTGGCAGCGACAACAAGCGACAGGCGAATGGAAAATAAAGGAAAAACAGGCAAAAATGTCAACAAGCCAGCCAAAGTTTCACAGCCAGTTACAGCAGAGCAGAGCTGAGCTGAGCACCAAACAGAGCTGAGTACAATTTCCCTGCTCATTACGTTGACTAAACAAAACTAAAGTGAAATAGAAATAGATGCTGGAACAGACAACGACGATGGCGAGCAGCAACTGCAGCAGCGGCAAATAATACGATACTATTTAAGAGTGAAGATATAAAAATAGATATCTTCAACGTGGGTGCGACTGCAATTGCAGCAGCAGCAGAGCGAAGCAGCTCAAGTTGAATGACAGAAGAGAAACATATTTATTTACAGCCACTGTAATAGTTTATTATTGTAAATAAAGAGAGAGAGATGAAGATGGAGATAGAGAAAGGGAGGGGGTAAAGCAAGAAAGAAAGAGAGAGAGAGTAAGAGGGAGGGAGAGAGATTAATGTGACAGTTTTGAAAATAAACGTCTGTAAAAAATTGTTTACATAAATCAAAGAGAGTTTATTTTTAATATGCGAAATATATATTAAAATGTGAAGGAAAGTCAGATTATACGTAATTGATATTTAGAACTCAATAAAATTATTTAAAACGTATTTATTAACACAACAAATAAACTAAAAGCAAGAAAATTCATATACATAATAGTAAAATAATAATAATAATATTTTAAAAATTATTTCAAAATATTTTATAAAAATATAAGAAAATTCAAATAATATTTTTCATAATAATTAGTAATCTACTATAAACTCATTATATATTTAATTTGTAGTTTGCCATCTCTCAAACTAAAGTTGCATTAAATTCCATAGAGCCAGATTGTTTTATGCATGATGGAGAACTGCCTTCCATAAGTTTTCCTTTCATTTTCATTGCTCGTTTTTAATGAGTATTTGTTAAGGGAAGAGGAAAAAGTGCGATATATCCACCGAAAATTGCAATGTCAGTGAAAGCATTGCATTGCACTTGCCCTGAGCTCTACAGCTTCGTTCAATTTCCAAGGAGCCGCTGCTGTAGCTGCATTACTTCAGTCGCATACGGGAGAGCATTTCGTTGGGAAAAGTTTTCTGCCGGCTGCTCATGGGGCAACTTTGTTTTGCTTTTTAGTACTTTTGATGACTTTCGCCGAACAGATGTCGATATAATGCTAAATGTAGTTATATGCCAGCCAAGCAGCCAGCCAGGGAGCACACATACACACAACATGCAGTGGCAGAGGCACTGGCAGAGGCACTGGCAGAGGCACTGGCAATACTACTAAGGAGCATTGGGTGTCGTCCTGGCAGCCAGCAAGCATTGCATCCAGTTTCAGGCCACTTACATGCAGGCATCTGTAGCAGCATAAGCCACAAAGGCGCAGGCACAGCAAAGTTGATGAGGGGATGGCATTGCGAGCTACTCCAACGCAGACTACTTGGCGGACTCTTGTGTTCGGTTCTGCTTTCATTATACCCAGCATAGAAAATACTTTCATGTTGGGTATATAAGTTGTATAGAGGAATTTACAAAAATATGTCTTTGCTCAAGATTTAAAAATAACAAAATATTTTAACAGAGTATATCATAGTCGTGTTTATTCCTCTTATCCACTTGTTGTTTATTGTTGCTGCTGTTGCAGTTGCTGCTGCTTGCAATGGAACTCATTTGAAATTTGAAAAGACGTCGAGGCAACAACAGCTCAACCAGCAGCAGCAGCAACAGCAGCAGCCATTAAAGTCGCGCTGAGTTTTTATTATAAACGACATAACTACGACAAACTGAGTTACCAGCAAAGGACAACAACGGTGGAGCAGAGCCCGCATTACATTTTACGTCATTTATTGCAACTTTGTTGGGGCGGCCGACCATTTGCTGTGACGGCATTCCACTTGCGCCTTTGCTGCACCTTTCATCTTCCCAGCCGAGCAGCCGAGCAGCCAGGCAGGCAGGCAGGCAGGGTAACAAAAGCGCCCTATGCCAAGCGTTTTTAACAAAATGAACAGCAGCAGCAACAACAGTAACAGCAACAACAACAACAACAATTGCTACTCCATACTTAATTAGCTGTTTGCCAGTTAAAAATAATCAGCCAAGCCAAAGTAAAGCAAATGAAAGTCGGCACCAGCAGATGCTAAGAGAAGTATTGAGTGGGGCTCGGGTTGGTTGGCTGGTTGCAACTGCAGCCGTTGCTTTGTTTTACAATGTTGTTGTTATTGTTGCCAGCCAGCCAGCCAGCCAGCATTTTGTTATATAAAACTCTGTAACAAATTTTTCATTAAAAGAAATCAAGCAAAATGAAAGAAAAACAAAAAAAAAAAAAAACATCCAGAGCGAAGAGCTGAAAAAAAAAAAAAAAACAGCACAAGCAAAAATTGAGCCATAAAAATGGCTGTGGCAAAAAGGAGTTTTGCTTGAAAGAAAATGCTAAAAGCAGTGGCCAGAGCCAACAAGCCATAAGATCTTTTAGCTAACATTTTATGACTTGGAGTTTCCAACCAAAGAATCTGAATTTAACAAACTCCTCTTAGGCTGTGGCAGAAGTTTGCCAAAGAGCTTAGATAAAAAGAAACCGATAAAAAGCAGAAAGTGCAATGAAATTAACTGAGAGCCAAGTTGCCAGATAGACCAATATAGCTACTCTCTCTCTCTCACTCTCTCTCTCTCATTCTCTATTTGATATCCTTTTAAAATTAAAAAACAATTTTAAACTAGTTTCCACAATATTGCTGCAACAATAACTCGAAATATCTAGAAAGTATTTTTATATAAGAAAAAAAAAAAAAGCTTTTAGTTGAGCTTAGACAAGTCTTTTCTTCTTCTGCAGCCACTGTTAAAATTTTTTATTTTATTTTATTATTTTTTTCTTTTCCTAAATAACTTCATCCAGCTTAAATCTTAAGCCCCAAGGAGCTCTCTTTCATTAATGCCTGAACAAAGACATGTGCATTTCTATACAGCCAAAGCCGATTTGAATAGAAACTGCGGGAACTGACTTTATTAGGGCTAGCAGAGAGACAGTGCAAGCCTCTTCAATAGTTTGTTTGCCTAAATAGATCATCATAAATGTCAAGTTTTAATGCGTTTTAGAGCTATTCATATGCTGATATCCACTACCGTCCCAAACTCTGATCCCATGAGTCTCAAACGCGCCCAGCTGCCATATATCATAACTCTGTATAATAAGCCGCCGCCGCCCCCAACCACTAAGCCCCCATAAGCAAATCGCCTCGACTGAAATGAAAATGAAAATGGAATGAAAAAAACGAAGAGAAAAACGATACACAAATCTTCCCCAGCTGCGTTGCTAAAACTATTAACTAAAGAGCTGTAATAATTAAAAGGCGTGCAGCAGGCAGCACGCATCATTCGGCTACTATCCCCATAGAGGGGCGGCCTCATTATGTGTGTGGATAGTGCTCTCATTTCATCATCAGATGACGACTCGATTTCGATTTCCAGCACACTCTGAGGCTCATAAATAAAAATCAGTTTATGGCGGCAGCAAATCTAAAAAACTTTTCTCTATGCGCTTTACATAAAAATAAAGCACACTCATACATACACACATATATCTGGCTGTGGAGAGGGAGAGAGTGTGAAGGAGGAGGGGAAAACGCTCGAGCGAACGTGATATTGAGTTTCGGACATAAATCAAGCTCTCGCCCCCAATAGCCACGAAGCGCTTCAAGTTGGCTCCAAGTCAACATTTTTGGCCAACACTAAAAACAACTAATTTATGAGGCGACCCATGACGATGTTGACTGGCATGAAAATGCATAATAAATATTTTTATTAAATATTTTATGCTTTTCATTACACATCGACAGCCAGGCCAGCGCCAGCGCCAGAGCCAGTTGGCCATATTAAAGAGCACATGAGAACAATTCATATATTTCGTAGTCGCGCAGTCAGCACTAAATCCCAGACAAATGCAAAAATTCAACATGCCACGACAAATATCCTCTTAACAGAGCGAATAACTTAGAGAGGTAGAAAGCAAAAGTGTGAGTGAGAGAGAGGGGCGTCAAGAAAAACTTTTTGCCTGGCACAAAATGTGCGAAATGCTTTTTGACAATTTCATTCAATTTCAAACTTATTCCAGCAAATTGTTTGACTGTCAACGCGGCGAGCCATGGCCTCCAAAGCTCCACGCCCTACAGTCTTTGCGCCCACCGCAATTGGCATATGCATGCCAGACTCCGGGTCGTGCACCACAGCAGCAACAACAATCGTCTAATTTTAGAATCTTTAAGATACACTCAAACAGATACAGATACAACAGAGACAGAGAGAGTGTGAGAGAGAGGGAGAGAGGGAGAGCGAGGCTGCTAGGCAGTCGGGCAGACAGTCATCTGGAGGCCTTGTCATCGTATTAGGTGTAATATAAAAGTCATTTAATGACATTGACTGACATTTTGATGTTTCATAAAAAGCAACTCAAGCAGTAGACATCGACACACTCGCACACACATACGCACGCTGCTCAGGCACACATAATAGTTTGACAATAGCAATAAAAGGCCTACAGCAGCCGTCGCCTGGCTGGGCCAAGGCAAAGGCAAAGGCAGAGGCACATTCAAAGGGACAGGGGCAGATTTACAGGGACAGCACTCAATGGGAAAAGTCTTCGTCGTCGTTGTTGTTGTCGTTGTCATATCTCCCTCTCCCGCCGTTCCCATCACACTCTACTCGCTGCTCTCACGCACTTGGCTATATCGTGAGGCATCTTCATCTTCATTTTCATTGTTGGCTCTGCCGGTTGCCATTTCCTGGGCGTCAGCAGCGGCGGCAGGCGCGCGAGATTTTCCACATATTCAAAATTAATACGTTACGCCATATCCTAGACACATTTGTAGCAAGTAACTCAACTCGTCTCAGCCGCACGTGGCGGCATCCCCGTGCGGCTTTCAAAACTGTAAAATGCCAAGCGGGTGGTTAGCTCCGTTTGTTAGGCATAAAAAAAAAAGAGAAGAGAAGAGAAGACCTGAGAGGAGAGCTACGCAAGCATTTTCATTGTTCCGCATGGAAATCTCTGTCTGCTCCGCCTGCTCTTTAAGTTTATACAGTTTAAAGCTCATAAAACCCAAAGCCCAAATTCGTAACAATTGCTGAGGCCCAGCAAAGAATAATTCGAATAAAAAGCGAAAAGAAAAAGTTATATGTTTTCTTTGCTCTGCGTCGTATCCTTTATGGCCCTTGCACACACACACACACATGCATACATACATACATACATTCATGCACATTTATTCTTTCCTCTACATTGTTTCTAGTTTTCTAAAGAACTTCTACCCCTATGGGCTGCCAGCAGCTGCAGCTGCCTTTCAATTCACACATTCTATTGTGAGCAGAGTTTCCTAAGCTGATTCTTATTAATTTTCCATGTTTTCATTTCAAACAACTCTCGCCACCTGTACGTTAGGCCCTAAGCATCGCAACCATTGTAATCAGATCTCATACAATGTGAAATCTTATTGGAATATCTGCTTTGACACTGACCAGCTCAATAACTTGCACAGACTTCATGTGACATTGAAATAATCTACAGCTACAATTAGTTGACTTTGATTTCCAAGAAATCTATCGGGTGTTTGCCTTGTCTACAACGAGCAGCGCTTATCGGGTTACGTGGCGTTAATAAACTGTCTCAAATTGCTTCAGACCACCTTATTGATACCACATGATCTCAGACAGTTCTCGCCCCAACTTCTTCTTGGGCCTTCTCTTATTTCAATTTAACTCTGCATCGCTGCATCGCATAAGTCCGCTCGTTCACAACTTGCCACCCAAGTTGGAGGCGTTGTTGTCGACAATGTTGTTGTTGTTGTTGTTGTTGTTGCAGCTGCCTAAGCCGCGTTTAAATACCTCGCCTTAATTTCCACTAATCTGCATAGCGCTTTTTCCCCCACTTGGCATTGAACGAGGACCACAACTGTTGCCAACTAAAAACACACACACACACATAAAAAGAACTAAAACTAAAACCTTTTAACGTGCATTAACTGCAGCAACTATGACACACACAAAAAAAAAAGTAAGAAAAACAAACAAGAAGCGTTTTTTAAACGGTGCAAGCTCGAGTCTTCTTATGAATTTAATTTCAGGCAGCGTAATTACTTTGTAAACACATGAGCAGAGAGTAAAATAAAAAAAAAATGAAATAAAAAAGCAACAAGAACCCAAAAAGCAACTTTCCGCACGGCCCAAGTCCAGACCCAGTCCCAGACGCAGAACCGGGCCCAAACCCTGCCTGGGATTTGGCCAAGTGGCGCAGCCAACTGCAGCTGCAGCTGCATTCTTGGGGTGGTCCATGTTGCCCACCAGGGACCTGGTCAACTCGTCCTCCGCTTTGGGCTGTGCAGCGAACCAACATAAAAAGTTATGAGTGTCTTGTGAGTTTTGTGCCAAAGTGCGGTTTGCAAGTTTTTACTGGCTCTCTCTGCCTTGGCGCAGGCAGAGCTACCTGCAGCGACTGCCTTTACCTTTACCTTTACTTTTACCATTTTGCTTGCCTTTTGCTACTTGCTGAAATTTATGCGGTAAATTCTTTGCGCGCACTTTATGTTCGAAGCAAAAGTTAGTGCTACGTGTAGGTTCCACAGCCCGAGTCGAAAGCTCTCAGTGCCAGCCAGACCCAAGCCCAAGCCCAAGCCCAAGCCCAAGTCCAAGTCCTGCGCCTGTGCCACAAACTATGCCAAGTGTTTGACGCGCGAGGCTTCTGCTAGTTACTGGGACTACACTGCGTTGGCCAGGTGATAAATTCCTGCTGCTTGTCAAGCAGGTAATAAAAAGAGATTTGAGTATTATGGCAGCCGATATGCTCCACAGCTCGTCTTGGCAATAGAATTTTTCGATAGGTCCTTCCCCTCTATGAAATTCATCAGCAACTGATTTTACTTTCAAACTCTTGTACTCCACTTAATTATTGACAAGAAAATTGAGTTTATTCCTTGCCAAACACTTGAGCATTGAAGAGAGCTTCAAAACTTTACTTACTTGGCTCCACTTGAGCTCAAAAGTTCTACCAATTTAAAGTTACCCAGTTACAATATATATTAAAGTTAGTTGCAGCTAGATTTCGAGTTTATCGCTCTAATTGAATCCTTTGTAATAAACTCATTTATGTAATGCATTTCTGGCGTTGGCTGCGAGTGCCATTAAAATCATTCAACACGCCTGCGTAGGCTGCACGACAGGCGCTCGAGACTCGAGTGTCATTTATTGAATTTTAATTTCGCTTTGAGAACCAATGTCCCATAAATCGATGCAATCCAATGCAACACGCAATGCCACAGCCAACACACTGTTCCATTTCTTGCCGCTCTTGCAGAGTTTCGCTCTAGAGCTCTGCAGCTGGACCCTCTTTCCTGCTATCTTCCCATCCGGTCCCAGCTGTCTCTCTGTCTGCCTGTCTGTCTGTCTGGCTCTTCGTCCATCTGTCTGTTAAGTGCCGCGACGCAAATATTATTAAAGTTTTTGGTGCGTTTCAGCGTGAAATTGATTTTCATACGCCTGCTCGGCCACAATCAAATTGCCGAAGCATGCACGTTAAATAGTAAAAAGCATCAACGATATTTATTCGTATACCTTTCTCGCTCTCGCTCTCGCTATCTATTTATATACATATACATTTTGCCAATATATCTGTGTGTATATATTTTTAATTTAATAAGTGGCGCAAACGCCAGCGCTATTCAAATACCCGAACCATGTTTGCTTTTTTGCTCTCTCTCTCTCTCTCGCTTTCTGGGCGCACAGGTGAACGGAGCAGAGTTTTGGGGCTTTTGTCCGTACCGCATGCAAGTCACATTCTCGATTGCCAATCAGCGCACAATTGAAGCTGCATTAATATAACGGATCGAGGGACGCAGCCAAACTGGAAGCCACTGAACTGAAGCCAAAAAAAATCACAGGCTGCCGCAACAAAAGGGCGCGCACCTCTGCCAACAAAAAAAAAAAAAAAATCCCTACGAAAAAAAAAAATGAAATAAAACGAATCCAAATGTGAAGAAAAACTGCAGTTGACATATATAATATAAAAAACGACAAGGAATTACAAATAACAAACACAGAGATTTGATTTTTATGCACGTATAGCAGTTGGAGATGGGCATGGGGATGGGGCCAGAGCGAGGGCGCGCCTTGGCTGCCATTGAAGATGCCAACCAAAAGACGTGCATGCGGTTTCTGGCTGAGCCAAGATATTATTTGTTAAGGGTAATGTAGAGTAACAAGCGCAGTCAGCACTGGAAGCTATTTATAAGCTGGCTTCCAAAACGAATTGAATTTTTGGCAATGAAAGGCAAACGCTGATATAAAAGTAAAGCTAAAATTAATACAATTCATGAAGAGAGATTAAAATAATATAAAAAAATATATATATATATAAATATATAATTTTTAAAAATATATATAGCAAAGAAATTTGTATATATTGAGCTCTTTTAACTGCTAGAAATGATTGAAAATAAAAAATGAATTAATTGATAGATCAATCGATTCTGTTTAATGTCAAAATATCATGTCAGTAAAGGGAAAGCCCTCACAACGCAAGCTTACAAATATATATATATATATATATATATATATATATATATATTTTTTTTTTTTTTTTTTTTTTCACCTCTTATATAAAAAAAGTTCTGTTTTATTTATAAATACTAATAAAAATTACAAAACCTTTCGCAACTCCTCAAAAAATTGACAAGTTTGTGGCATTTAACTTTGTTTATGATTAGATCTTAGTTTAAAGACTAATATATTGTTGTATACCTATTCACGAAGTCAATTAGTTGTCAGCATTTTTGTAGTAATGAAAAGTAAGTTTTGTCAGTTATTTTTATATTTTACTTTTCTATTTTTGATAATATTTAATAAAATTTTATTTACATTTTGCATATTTTTAATATATTGGTTTATCTATACAAATTGAATTGCTTCAAAATGAAACTTTTTTCACTGAGCATTTAAAGCTGATAAATCATTGCAAGCAATCATAATTTCAATCATCGATATGAGAACAATTGAATAAAGGTCTCAATAAAATTTTTTCTAGCTCTCACAACTGCCTCCCTTCTATAAACAAAACAATATATATACATATATTTCCGCTTGCTGTCTCTAACAAATATAATGCTTTTCCTTGTGTCCTTCAAGTGCTGCATTAGTCGTACATCCTTAATGAAACTTCCTTTTGTTAGTTGTCAACGCAGTTGCGCTTCCTCATCAGCAACAACTACTGCAATTACAATAGAAAAGCTCAGTTTGGGCCAACTTTGCATACAAGTTGGCTGGCTTTACATAATTCCCGCAATTGCAGCAGCATTTGAATGCGTACTCAAAACTTGACATTATTATTATCAGAAAGTGCATGATGACGAACAAAAAACAATCTGCAGCACATTGATTTCAATGGCAAAATAATGCAAATAGAAAGAATGGAATAAACTGTAAAACTGCTGCGACTCGATTCGTAGTCCATACAAATGCAGAGCAGTCAAATGCAAATGGCCAGCAAATATACCGAAAACATTTCGTAGCCAAAGTCCTCGCACTAATCAAAACTAAATGCACAAAACTAATGCCATTAATTCCAGTAGACAAAATCTGAATAGCCCCGAAAAACTGAACTGAACCGAATGAACGAGTGCTGGGAAAGTGCAGCTCCAACTGCTGCCATAATTGACCCACATCATTAGCCGAAAGGAAATGAGCTGCTTTTCAACTGCAGCAAGTTGAGCTAACCCAAAAACCAAACTAAAAATAGAAGGGGAAAAAAAAAAGAAAAACATTATCAAAATGAGAAGCTGCAAGGACTGCGCAGAACTACAAAACTGGTAGCTGGCAGCTCAGAACTCCCGCTACAAATTACTCGACGGGAGCAAAAAACTTTAACGCAGCAAAAATTTTTATTTTACCATACTTCAAATGAAATTATCTACGCTGTTGATGCTGCTCAAGCAGGAGGCGATGCGACGTATCGGGGGTCATCATTTCAGTGCGCTGCATTTTGTTGTGCAGTTCTCTCTTCCTCTACCTCTCTCTCTGAGTCACTACTGCTGCTGAAAAGAGGGTCATGTGGCGCTTCTCGTGGCACGCACACTGCCAATTTGTGTGCGGCAATAAAAAATAAAGCAGCGCGCTTGGAGCTCAACGCTTCCACGCTGTTTACACAGTCCGGCAGCACCTTGCCCATGCCAGCAGCCGCCCCGTTTACAATGCCAAAGCAATACCCCAGCAACTCGTAACCTCTAACCCGCTAAGACCTAGCTCTGCAGCCGCTGCTGTTGCTGCTTCTTCAGCAGACAAAAAGTAAACTGTGCGAAGCGCTCTTACAGCCTCCACTCACTTCAAATCTCTCTTTCTCTGCTCCTCCACAGCCTCCTGCTCGCTGCTGTGCTGTGCATGCTTTATGTGTTGTCCTTGCCGGCTGCTGCTTCAACTTGCTCCTGCTTTGGCGCCCGCCTCGTTATATCCCCCTGCATCATCAACTACCCCTCCTACACTGCTCCACTCCTTCACCCCCTGCGCCAAGCCAAGCACAACAAAATTACTTTGCATAACCATGCAGCGATAGTTTGCTTGTGTGCATAGACATATGTGTCTGTGTGTGTGTGTCTGTGTATTTGTGTGTTTTATAAAGTAAAACAATCCTGGTGAAAACGAGAAACTTGGGACTTTATGATGGGCCACTTAAACTAGTTCAAAAATTTTCAATGCTTCGTCCTACTCGTCAACGGCTTTCTTTCCACGCTATCATGTCAACTACACAGACACACACACACACACACATACACATACACATACGTATACGCACACATGAACACGCAGATGCACTAGCATAACGAATCGTGTAAATAAAAACATATATCTATATACATATAGAGGTAGCTTCTATAGAGCGCACATGTTGCCCAGGCGTCGTAACTACTGCTGTTGCCTCATCTCCCTCACTCTCTAACTATTTCTTCCTCTCTCTCTCTCTTTCTCTCTCTCTCTATTGGCTAGGCGAGTGCATCAGCGCTTGGATTTTGTTTATGTGCATAGTGTGCTACCCAGTTAGCATTTTATATTGGTCTATACTTTGCTTTATGATACCCCAATGTACACAGCGTCGGCTGCTGCTGCCACTGCTGCTGCTGCTGCTGTTGCTGCTTAGTTGCAACAGAAGCTTGTTGCCTCCACTCAGCCAAGCAGCAGTGTCCTGCTGAGAGTGCTGCTTGTCAAGGCTTTAGTCAATCCAATTGCAACTAGCCAATGGAGTACAGTGTCAGCTGGCCTGTCATGCACCCTTTGTGCCCTAAACAGTTAGTTAATGCAGCGGGGAACTATTCATTCATTTTCTGTTTTATTTTGGCCACCCTTTGCCGCAAGCAAACGTGGCTAATTGCTTAACCATATCTAGCCCGGGGCAAGATGTTGCCGCGTTAGTTACTAGACGCATTCTCAGCGTACATCGTTACCCATCAAGTCCAGTTCGCTGATTGTTTCGCTTGGCTGCCTTTGCGAACCGCCGTCCCTGTCCCTGTCTCTGTCTCTGTCTCTGTCTCTGGCTAGAGCACCTCCACCCTTGCCCTTAACTTACCTAGCTAAAAATGTCAACCCTTTTTCAGTTCAGTTACCAACGCTATTTGCATTCAAGCTGAGCATTCAACTACCCTCGCCAAACACTGGACCGGGCCTAGCTCTAGCCACGCTCTAACTACGCTATATAAATATATGTATATATACCTATATATGTATATATATGTATATACTATATATGTATATATTCTCTGCTCAGTCTCCTGTCACCCTATGCGCCCTACAATTGCTCGACTGTACAGCCTCCGTTCCGCCTTCGTTTTGGTTGGCAACCTTTGGCACCTATCGGCTACCCTACAGCGCTCGACTAGCTAGTCCTTTAAGCATGGTGTTGCTGCCGCTGGGCTGCTGGGCTACTGGGTTGTCGCTTTACCTTTAATGCCATTTTGTAGTGTTTTTATTTATTTATTTTAGTGTTGCGTCCTTTAGGGATTCTTAACGGCCCCTGTCGCCACAGTTTCCTGCATAATCCTCCAGCTGTTCAACGACTCCAGTCGCGTTCCTTGCTCCAATTTAGTCTTCCTGCTTCGCTCTCTGTCTCTGTCGCTCTGTCTTGCCTAAACTAGTCTACAGTTTGTTGCACACTTCTTTGAGACTTAGTTTTGGCACTTTATTTATATTTAAATTTTGTATCTCAAAGAGTGTTTAGTTGCCTGCCATGCCCACCTACCCGCCACAACCAATTCAACGCCTTAAGCTTTTACTTATTTTCTATATTTTGTGCTGGAAAGTTTTTTGGTCTTTGCGGCCGAGACCACTTGGCTCTCTCTCTCTCTCTCCCGCTTGTTGTCTCTGCCACTTTGGTCATAAGAAAGAGGAACTGTCAACGGCACCTGATCTATGCCAGACCAGAGCTGATGCCTCTGGCCAAAGTGCAAGCAGCATCGCATCAACAACGACAACTTTGCTGTGCTTCCTGTTCGATACAGCGCTCCCCCTTTGCCTGACACGCCCCCAACACCCTTCAGCCTTTTATAAGTTGTGGAAACTTTTAATCAACTGCTGCTGCTGCTGCTGTTTGCTGCTGTTGCTGTGCTCATAGCTCGTTAGGTTCAAGCTCTTTTGTTGTTGTTGGCCCACCCATATATAATAATTTCTACGTAGCTAGTTTATGGTCGACAATGTCGTCAGCATCTCATTGTTATTTGCACTCTGCAGCGACAACTCCACAACTGCTAAGAGGAAGAAGAGCAATAACAAAAGTTGCCATTTTCATAAACTTTAATCGAAATGTTTTACTTCAATCAACGCGTTCTACACACGAAACGAGCGCAAAAACTTTCACCACTTGCCGCACAGCACGGGCCGAGCTTGCAACCCATCTGGGCCCATCATCTCCAACACCATCAGAGCCTCCTCTCTCTCTCTCTTTCTCTCTCTCTCTCTCTCACTCCCACTCTCTCTTTCTTTCTCTCTATCTGTCTATCCACGTCTGCTGCTCGCTTTGCCTGGCGCTTTTTCACTATTTATCATTGTCAACTTGAGTGCGACGTTTGGCGCTGCTGCTGCTGTTGCTTTTGCTGTTGCAGCGGCTTCGTTGATTTATCTTTCCGCTAAGCAGATGTAACATTATACGCCACAAATACATCCGACGTTCGTCTCTGGCTGCTGCTGCTGCACGTTGACAACTCTGGTCAGGACGCTGCTGCTGCTGCTGATGCTGTTGGCAGGCTCATGCCCAGGGGTGCAATATTTCGTATATTGTCAAATGGGCCAGCAGCAGCAGCGACAACCCACAATAAGTAAAACCTCTCACTCTTTTTTTAATGTCGACCAAACGCTAGCCAAGTGTCTGGGCCAATTTTATAATGCCCTACAATTGCGAAATGCAGCTGCTTGGCTTATTGAAACTGATTTTTAGAAAGGTTGTAGTTCAGGCAATGCAAGGCAATGGGCACAGGAAAAGACTGCAGAAATTGCCTTAACACAAGTTCATAGTTCATATATACAATATATAAATAGAAATAATATATAAATATTACCAAGTTAATTTCATTAATGGAACAAATGTCCAGGGACAAGATTAAAGTAGAATGCAAAATGTAAATTATTCCCTATGGTATTTTCATGAACTATAAATTAGTAAACATTTGCAGTGACAAGAGTCGTATAGAAAAATACAATAAAAATGATTTAATTTATTTTGGAGTTTATAAAAAAAAAATAAAAATAATAATAGGATTTGCCTATAAAATCTACGAATTTCCTTGTAACTGATTTAATTACAATATTATATATTACAATTACAATAGAATAATTTAAATTAATAAATAATATTAAAAAAAATATATATATAAAAAATTATTATATAAATAAATATTAATATAGATAATAATTAAATTACATAAATTTTTAATTTAAATTAACAAAATATATTAATGAAAAATAAAATAAATTTGTATATAAATAAATATAAATAGAAATATAGATAATAATTAAATCAAATAAATTAATTTACAAATAAATATAAATATATTCAAAAAAAAAGTTTCTAGATATTAGATTAAAATAGAATAACAAAAAAATATGTTAAATAAAATATATAAAATATTAATATTTTCCTATTCAAATTAATACATTACTAATCTATAGAAAAAATGTCAATCTAAAAAAACTCTGTTGAATTTATAGTTCCACTTGCAGCCCATTTTGCCTTCGCAGAACGTCCTATGTTTTCTTTTATATTATAATTTCTTAACAATTGCAAATGTATGTATGTATGTATATATGCTTAAGCACTTGGCAGCTTAAAAGAAATAAAACTATATGCAATTTAAGTTTCTTACAAGCCATTCAATCAATGCCCTGCAGCCAAGTCATCTAACTCTCTGCTAGCTTGACGGCTTGGCTGGCCCAAAACCAAAATAAAATCTATCTGTGATATGCAAATAGACATACATAAATCTAGCTAAAGGCTACAGGGTATTGCATGGATTATCAACACATTCCAATAGCCGTTTGTGTTTCTTCCTTTTTTTTTTTTTCATTTTCAATTTTGTAGTAGTTGTTGCTGGCAGGCAAAACGTCGATTTTACCCAGGTCAAAAACTTGTATATACGAAAATTGTTTCTCTTTTTTTGTGTGTGCACATGGGCACGGCAGAGTTTGAGCAGAGACAGAGAGAGAGAGAGAGAGAAAGAGAGAGAGAGACAAGGCCTGGGAGAATCGCAGACGGTGACGGCAACGATGGCTTGCTATTATATTTATTATTATTTTGTGATTCAAACGAAGTGATATAAATGTGTCACGTTTTACCAGTTCACACATACTGCAGGCCAATCGCTGGCCAAAAGCTAAGCTGCTGCTGCCATACAGGTAACACAAAGCAACAACAACAATAACTGGCAACAACAATCAGCCAACACCAACACCAACGCCTCCTTTTGTTTTGCCAGCCTCACGCTTTGGCTCTTTACTCTGATTTCAGCTTTTTTTTTTTTGCAATTTTTTTTGTTTTGTTTTATTTTTCGTTGGCTTTTTAGTTTGCGCAACAATTTCGTGAGCGCTGGAAGATGATTTGTGTTACGAACTGGGACTGGGACTGCGAATGCGACTGGGATTGCGACTGTGCCTGGGTCTGCGACTGCGACTGGGACTGGGACTGTGGCTTCAACTCTGCTGTGAAGTTGAGACCGCATCAGATACACGTCCAGCGGGCGTTGCGACCGGTCGTCGGCTGCATTGTTTTGGCTTCTTGGGCTTCTTTTGGCTGGACCCGACTCGACGGCTCGATGGCTCGACTCTGACTTAATTTCTGTTCGTACACATTTGCAGCCAGCTCAAAACTATAGCAAAAGAGTCTCGGCCAGGAGAGCATTGTTATATGACTATGGCCATTGTTGTTGCTGCTGCTGCTGCAGTTGATGTTGCCTCTTTGCATTATTTCTGACTGCGCCTGCGACTGCGAGTGGTATCAGTTGCTGTTGATCAGCATTAGCACCTCTATCGAGTGAGCCTCTGGGATGACTGTGAATTGTTCGTACGTGTTGGTTATGAGGAAGGCATCAGGTAACGCTTATAGTGTCGGCTCCTCTGCCTCCCACCACAGCACGACACACCACGGCTATCAGCATTCACATCGGTAAGTACATATGGCAAAATTATGTAGCATCAACTACATCTATACATACATACATATGTATATGCATGCACATACAGATGCTCTAGCGAGTGTGGCCAGAGTTCGAGTTTAATTTGATTGAAACATGTGCTCCAAAGCATGTAGGATCTTGCAACTGCGTCTAATTTGTGATAATTTGTGGGAAGTACAAAATACCAGCGAACTCGTCTCGTTCGTCTACGCGGCAGATCTTGATTCTGCAAATGAAATTATTGGGGCAACTGCTCAAGCTGATGGATGTGGGAAGTTTTTCTGTGTGCCGAGGCCGATTGAAGTGTTGAGAGAGAGCAAGAGCAAGAGCAAGTGCCTGATAAACAAGATAATTGGGGATTGTGCAGCACAGCCAGAGCAGGCAAATATGAATGCGCACAATAACCTAAGGCATATCGAGTTCATGAGGTCAGCTGCAGCTGATCAACGAGATGAAGATGTGAAAATATTTAAGCCAAGCCAATCCACATAGACAAATTGTATAAAACATAAGGAAAATAACTATTTCAATTGCTTTTAAATGTAAATAATAGATAATTGAATTGTAATTATTTTAAAATGATTCAAGCTTAAATATAGAAGTGTTAGCTGCAGCTAGGAATATTTCAGGCAAGCCAATTTATATAGACATATTTTATATAATGTAAGAATATTTAATATTTAAATAAATAAAATTAAATTGTCATTAAAATAATATATAATATATTAAGATTTACTTTAAATTTATTCAAGGTATATTCAAGATATAGAACGAGATGAATAAGATAAGCAAAAAAAAATATTTTTAAATTTGTTAAATAACAAATTATAATTAATAAATTAGGCAATTCAACTAATCTCATTTTAAAACAATTTTAGTTCAATTTTAACAATTTTAACAGCAAATCACTGCAGGTTAAAAAAAAATAAGATAAGATAAGATAATAAGATTGTATCTAATGTAAGAAAAATATATATTCAAATTTTAAAAAATTTAATTAATTATTTCAGTACTTTGAATATATTTATATTTAAATTTAAAAATACTTAAATAATTATTTAAAAATATATTTTTAAATTTTAAAATGTATTTTAATTTTTAATTAATTTATATATATATTAATAAATTTCTAAATTTATTAACAGGAATTAAATAAAAAAATTTATTATATTATATAATTAAAGTATATATTATATTATATCATATATATTTGAATTGAGTTATTGTTAATGCAACTTGCTTTTAAATATGTTTCAAATTAAATAACACATCTACAAAACCCACATTAGAAATGCTCATGTGTATAATAAAAATCCATGTAGACAGCAACATTTTTGTACTGAGACATTTTGCATTCTTTCGACAAAGTGAAATATTTGTTGGCATTTCCATTCAACTTGCTGATGTCGTTGTGGCAAAGGTACACATAATTAGATGGCTGCATCTTTCAGCAAAACAAAGGTCGCAAGCAACAAACCCAACTCAAATTTTTAATGCCACGATCAAACAAAGAGCATTCCCAAAAACTAAAGTGGCAAAGCAATTCAACGAAATACCCGCAGCAAGTCAATGCACACACACACACACACACACATACAATCGGCAGCACATCAGCATATTTCAAATGACATTTGCGCCCTAACGATAACTCGCACTGTTGCAGACTGCCTCCCCTGAGAACATTCCGATTGGACCCCGTCGCTGCCCTCCTCTAGTCAGCACAGACATTGGACAAACATTGGCACATCGTCGGGGCCCTCAGCTGTTATTGTAGTTCCTCATTTTTTTTTTTTTTTTTTTTTTTTTTTTTTTGGTTTTCTTTTTCAATTTGAATGATTTAACATAAAGCAGAAAAGGTAAGACACAAGCCGCAGCAGCCTCGCATAATGCGAGGCATTGTTGTGGCAGGCCTTATAAGTGCCACGACCAGGCAACACGCGCAAAAGTTTAACAGCCGCAACAACAGCAATAACAACACGAGGCGCGCAAATAATTTCAATCGTCGTGAATCATGAATAATTCAAAATCATCATTACCAACACCTTTTGAGCAAGCTCTCCTGCAACCACCTGAGAGAAGAGTGTTGCCCAAAATGTTCACACTTCCCAGCGGCAACGGCAACGGCAACGGCAGCAACAACAACCGACTGGTAACTGGCAACAGAAACTTTTGCTCAATCTGCAGCCGCATCGCCGCGTGTTGAAATGGGGGGAGCAGCATCAGCATCGCCAGCATCACCAGCAGCAGCAGCAGCAGCAGCAGGAGGAGGAGGAACAATACAACAATATACAAATCCGTGCGCTCCGGCCAGAGCCAGAGAGGACGCGCTGCTGCTGTTGCTGATGCTGCTCAAGTGCTAAACTGAGGCGGATTACCCAGGCAGGGCAAAGGCAACACAACCACCAAAATATACACACACACAGACACTTACACACACACACACACCTCCGCCCCCTTTGGCACGCCTTGAGTTTTTGTGCCGTCGCCGTTGCCGTCGCCGTCTATTGTTCCATCGAAATATGAGGCACGACTCTGGCATTAAACTTCAAAAACGTTGCAAAATGCCAAAATGCAGCTCCAGACTTTGCTTCGATGTTGGCCAAGAACAATAAAAAAGATAAGCAAACGCTGTCTGACAACAACAACAACAACAACAACAGCGACAACAGCAACGATGACGATGCTTCGAGCCACTTCAGCTAGCTGAACTGCAGAGCGAGCCTCCTGCCTTCTGCCTGCTTGGACCTCCTGCCTTCTCGCACTACTTGGCCATTTGCAACAAAAAGCGTTTGCGCGCAAGTGTTGGCCAAGAAATAAAAGTTGCTGACCTTAGCTACGTCTGAGGCTGAGGCTAAAAACTGAGCTGCCGAGGAAGAGTCTTTGTCTATGCAGCAACAGCAACAACAACAACAACAAAGTTTAGCAGCGTCTTGTATTTTTCTTCCTTCCATTTTCTTCTTTTTTTTTTTGAAGGATATGAGGCAAATACAAAATAGTTGGCAGCGCAGGGCGGTGGCAGCTCCAAAGTTGAGCTGCAGCAGTGGCAGCTGCTTAATAAGTTTAAGCAATTAAAAGAGTGCTTTAAAGGTGGCCTGGCCCCAGACATTGATAGGCGCATAAAAACAGCTTAATGATTAGCAAGCAAGGAAGAGTGCAGAGGATGGGAATGGGTATGCAATGGGTGCGAAGTTGGGGGCGGCTGCCAGCGGTTGACTTTAATGGCATGGCAAGCAAGGCTTAACAAGGTAAGCATCATAAACGTTGCTTAATAGCGCAACTTGCAAATGTGGCGCGAGTTGAGCTGAGGACGAACGAGTTTGAATTACCTGGGATCAGCTCTCAACAGAAATAATAATCATTGAAATGCCAGAAAAGAAACAAAACTAATGATCACGATGTGGCATAAGAGCACGCCTAGCTCAGTGAGCCATCATGTTAATTGGCATTGGCTGTGTGCATGTGTGCTGCCTATAATTCCCAATGGGTTCAGCCAGACGTCAACCGGGAATGAGGCAGGCTTTTAGTGAAAAGCAACTGTCAACACCATAATAAAATGTAAAAAGTAATCGAGCTGAAGTGCGAGACATAGATTTGAAGTCAAAGTAGAGAAATCATTTAAATGAATAATTTTGCGTTTCTAATATTCTTTTATGTTAAACTTGGGCAACAGAAAATAAAGTTATTTTTGCTGATTTTTACATTATAAATTAGATACGTTACTCATTGAAATTTGATATAGGGTATTATGGTTTTTAAGTAATTTAGTTACTATTTCTATTTATTTTCTTTTGTGAATATTAATATTTTGTGAACAACTAATAATTTTATATTATATTTTATATCATATTTATTTTTTTTTAATTTTTCTCATAAATTTTATGACAACTTTATCGTGTCTTTCACTTCTTCAAAATAAAATAATTATATGAAAATAGCATGCTATACCTAAATTCATTTCCTGACAAATTTACAATACCCTTTCTATGCAAGGGTAGCACAATAATAGCAATTCATATAGATCACAAATTTTTTCGCATTTCATGCCTTTGCTAAGCCCGCGCGCTAAATGCTTTCAACTATTTGAAACATCTGCACCATTTCCATTTCACTGCACCCAAAAAAAAAAAAAGAACAATCACAAACCTTTTATGTACAGTGTACACATACATATGTATGTGTGTGTGTGTAATACTTTATTGTTGTCGATCATCATCATTGATCACATGCGCAAATTGGATGCAGCTCAGTCATGCATGTGTTTTGATATAGGCTACCCAATTGATTAATCCGCTGCCAACTTAATTTACCCTCAATAGCAACTGCTGCAATAATGATCTAGGTAAACAGTTTGTGTGATTTTCACACGCACACACACGGATACCCACACACACACGCATACGGTAGCCCACCCGTATTTGTTACCTTTGCAAGAGGGTATTTCGTCAGCCGCTTCTGGTTAGTCAGCAAATTTTTACGCTGCTATTGTGACTTGCCAATTGGCATTTGGGATTTCTGGTCAAAGTCATTTTGCGCATTTTCAATTTGCCAAAAGTTTTCCATCACTCCAAAGAGTTTTTCACAGCGACTGCCTGCGGACTGCTTGACTGGCTGGCTGGCTGCCTGCTGTTACACAGCTGCTTTGTAGTCTTAGCGCATTCAAGCTGCTAATTAGTCGGCATTAGAAGCATAAAATGGGTAGCTCCATCTCCTCCCCCACTGGCAGCTCCACGTTGGCGGCAAAAGCGCATTAGACGCTTCAGTTGTGTTGTTGCTAGTCATAGAAGAGCGACAGTGTGAGGGTGTCTTGAACTAAAAACGAGAAATAAATGCCAATAATTTGGTTTTCGCTCAGCTCAAACCAATCACCCACGCCGTGTGCCCGTTCTCCTCCCCCATCACAACACAACTCGACTCAGCTCAGCTCAGCTCAGCTCAGCTGGTTGGCTGCCCTTTTTTGGGGAAAATACAATTTAGTTTTTGAAAGGCTAACGAACTATTTTCACAGCCTCGAGTAGCTCCTCGGCTGTGGCTGAGGCCACTTGGCAAAAGTGCAAGCGTGGCAAAGGAAAACCAAGGAAAATCAAAGGCAAAAAAAAAGGTTCAGCTTGAATTGCCATAGCCATTGTTGTTGTTGTTGTTGTTATTTTTGTGTTTGCTACGTGTACACAAACTTAATTTGAAGTTAAAAATGTGGCACAAAGATGTGGCCAAGGGTGGCTCAGCTAGTGCAAATGTGTAGGCTGTCAAAAAGGTATCGACTGTGCCTCATCTTGCCTTTTATGATCGAGTTAATTTGAATTTTTAACCAAAAGCAAACAGCTGAAAAACTACGCAAATTGTGTGAAAATGCCAAATGTCATTTGGCTTAAGGTTGGGTTAATTTTTTAAAAATTTGTGAATTATTAAAAAGTCAAATTATTCAATCGAAATTATTTAAATTTATTTATTGAAGCAGTCTCAAAAAGATTGCAGATCGATTTTGTCTTGGCTGGAGTTGAGCTAGACTATATTAAGTTTAGCTAAAAGCTAACTGAAGAGCTTCAATTTGTAAATAAAAACATGAATTAACAGAGCATAGTTCACAATCGACAGATTCCTTATACTTCATAAACCAAAGCTACTTCATAAGCCATAATTACTTTAAAGTATTATAGAAAAATCTTCTAACGAATTAGCAAGAAGATGAGAGCTAAAGCAAAGTAGAGAGAATAAAGCTGATAGCAGCAAAGCAGAATAGAACAAAAGCAAGAGATGAAGCAAACAATGAGCAGCAGGATTAATCCAATGCTCCAGCAGCTAGTGTCATTAGATACATCAGATTTGTTTTTCATTTATCTGCTTATTTTTTTTCCTCTCTGATCAGCTGAGACACGAGAAAAAAAAGCAAAGTCAAAGATTCAACTGGTTTCACAACCCTTTGGATGCTTATACATACATACATATATATATATATATATATATATATATATATATATATATATACTCGTATATGCCTTACTTTTTCTCCTGCATGAGATTTCACTTTGAAAAGTATTTGCCGCATGTGTCTGGATAAGTTTGGTGCTGCTGTTGTGGCTGACTGTGGTTTTTCGCTGGTTTTTTTATGTTTTCGTTTTTTTTTTACAGAACGTTTTGTACGTGCTCGGGTTTATGTGCATAGGATTTTCAAATACGTCGCTATTGATTTTTATATAATACATAATTTCTTCAACATTCGTATTTTTTTATATTTTTTTTTACTCGTTGACTGGTTGCCGTTTTGTTGTCGTTGATTATTGGTGATTGGTTGAGTGGGTGGCTGGGTGTCTGCCTGCCTGCATTAGTCTTTGTCATCGTTTATATATAGCATACGATTCGATTATGCGATTTAATCTGATTTCGCACAAACGAATGATTCAAATGCAAATGCAAACACATAGGCTGGAGCGAGGGACACCAGCCCAAAGGAAGCAAACAGCATAGAAATGCGAGTGCTCAGCTTCGTTCTCATACGATTTCATTTTTTTCCCTCTCTCTCTCTCCCTCATTTTTTTGGTTAATAGCTTGCGATATATAACAAGCAGATGAAAGCAAAAGATTTGCATTACAAAACGACAGGTAAGCCATTTACAGAAAGGGTGAATTCCAATGCAGCCAGCATAGAGGTGGAGGCGTAGCTGTACATGTGTGTGTGTGCGTGCGTGTGTGTGTACAAATACAGCAAAAGCAGACGACTTATAAAGCCAAGCTGTGCGTACACAATTATAGCACTGAAGTGGTATTGGGAATTGATTGGGTTTGCGGGAATGTGCTCGATTTAAAATCAAATCACCTGGTGTGTGTGTGTGTGTGTGTTGTTAGATAAATCTTTGTGTATGATGAATGCATATTGCTAGCATGTTTTTTTTTTTTTTCTTTTCTCCACTCTACATTGTTGAATAACGGCCTGATAAGGGGCTTCGATAACCAAAAGGCCCCATTCAACAGCATCGTCAAGTACATTCGAACAAATCTAAAAGCGATTTCAATAGAATCCAACTGAAAGCACTTGAGCTGCAAAATTGTATCGAAGCATATACATATGTATGTATATTTCAACTGATCAAATTAAGTATTCATTTAATTTGTAAAAATAACATTTTTTTGTGACCATGTAAATCAATCAAAGTAAAAAAATGTATATGGAATGAAATTTTTTTAAAAGCCATATCAAATCTATTTATACAAAGGTGTAAAATTTCATTAAAAATATATTTAAAAAATAAAATACAATTTTACAATCTTTATTTGTTTTTCTTTTAATTGCTGTGTAAGCTTAAACGAAGGTTACATCTATTATTACAGCTTTCCTTCTCTCACGTTTCATTCGACTTGTGCACAAAATGTCAAAAGTAAACTTAAAACATTTTGTTGTAATATGAAGAGAGCAGCAAAGCCCAGCCAGCATTCCTCATGAACTAAGTGCGCATCAAATTTGAGTCATTTAACTTGGCTTGAAAACTTTACTGCCAAATGCAGTCATTAAAACTGCCAACTGGCAATTTCAATGGCAAAGCTCAAACCCAAAAAACCAAAAGCCAAAAACCTGGCAAAGCGACCGCAACAAACGCGAAACTGCCGAACGGCAATCAACTATTAAAAAACAAAACAAAAAAAAAAGAGAGAGAGAGAGGCAATAAAAAACTCTAACATGAAATTAAATTGATGCCCCAATGGAGTTCGTCCTGCCCAGATCCTCGAACGATTTTGGGGCATTTAATTTTTATGGCTAACACTGGGCAAAACTTTTTGCCAAAGGTTCAATCAGAAAACATTAAAATTATGTACAAACATTTTTCGGGTACGATATTATTATGTATAAAATACAACAAAATATATGCGACGAACATTTAGAGAGGGGCGAGGCCTGCCTATGTCCGGAAGTTTATGAAGCGAGCGACCTGCAGAGGTTATTTTATTATTTGGAGGGGACTTTCTGGAGCCGGCCAGATAAACGGCAAACGCTAATTTGAGTCTTTGTCACGTCTTACCATATGGAAATATTATTTGTAAATACTTTTATGTTCTGTACGTGACCAGAGACTGGGCGGCACATGTGATGCAAGTGGAATTGGATGATTGGGCTTTCGGTTATTGAAGACAGTCGGAGAGTGCGGAACGGCCCGGCACTTGTCAGTGCGTAAAAAGTTGCACACCCGGTTCAGTTCGGTTCGGTTCAGTTCAGTGCGGTTCAGCTGTGCGCAGCCTGTTTTATTGTGGCGACGAAATCAAATAAAGCGCTCTCAAGTGCCGGGGCCTTTTATATATTAAAATTTATATGGCGCAATGTTCGCGAAAATCCTTGGAAACGAAATGTCATCATAAAATTGCCAGACGACTTAGCGAACGAATAAATAAAAATTACTTCCAGATGACATATCAGCGCGAGTGCCACTGCTGACACCTTAAAACCTAATGCGCTTATAATACAAACTGTCGCTGGAACAAAAGGAGGCTGCGTGTGGATTTGGGGCTCGAGCTGGTGCTGCTGCGCTGGTTAGGTAGCATTGAGACCCCAAAAAACCAAAAAAAAACCGGGACAAATTGAAACGTTCTCGAGTCTCGAAAGTCGAAAATAACAAAACGGCGTTGGCGACTGTCAGCTGCCTGGGCCCCGTCTCAGACGTCAACTTAACGTGAATAATTGTCTAAATCCCAACGACAAACACTTATTGTCCTGGATTAGCAGGCAGACGACTGTCAGGCAGCCAGGCACACGGAACTAGGGACTGAGTGGCAAAAACCAAAATAAAAAAAAAAGTGAGAATAAGCAAAGCATAAAAAAATTGAAAGAAAACTTTGTGTTTTCCTTTTGCCCCCCGCGCACAATTTGCCTCAACGGAGTGGCAAGCGTTTTAAGTTGAACACGCAAAGCGTTTGGTCAGCACACAGCCCAGGATCAGGTGGGGGACAGGTAGCCACGTAAATGTAAATGCCAAGCTGGAGCCGGGGGGGCTACCTGGCTGTGTTTGCTTGCTGCGTTCTTTGCGTTCAATTAATTTGCGCACAATTTGAATAGCACCGGCCCCCGCCAAGTCCGTCAACTTTCAGTCTGCCGCTTTTTATCTAACTTTCTTTCTTTTTCTTTCCTTTTTTTCTCAGCTAAATATGCAAAGACAAAAAGCAAACTTTAAGTAACAAAAGTTGTACATATATACATATATACACTTAGACAGAAATATATATATATGTATATGCGTATGGTATAGTGCAAAAGTTTTTTAGCCAGCTTGCAGTCGACCCGGACAAAGGAAGACCGCTGTGCGCAAAAGTTTCGAAAACTAGCCGTAAAACCCCTGCAGAGGCAGCGCCACTGAGTTAACGGCTAAAGTTGGCGCTAAGATGGGGGGACAGTCGTCGTTGAGCAGGTGAGATTCGATTTCATTGATATAATAGCTGTTTGCCATTCAAGTGTGTGCCAAGGCATAAAATAGAAGCTCAAAGTTAGATTATGGCCATGAGAAAGTGAGCATAAAACATAAAGAGTTGAGCTTCAATAATAAATGTTAATTAATTAATAGAAACAAAATGTAAGGCAAATAATTCGAATGCAAAAAACAAAACACAGTGAGTGATAATTAAATTTTAATTAATTAAGAAAAATAAAATAAGGAATTAAAATTTGGGCTTAACACAAATAAATGATATGAAGAGTGAGGAGGGAATAATAAACTTTTGATATTAATTATTTAAAAAAAAATGTTTGAAAAATATATTAAGTAGAGATGACAAAAAAACTCAACTGAGCTTAAATAATAAGTTTCAAAAAAAATAAATAAAATATATATGTAAATGTAATATACAAAAAACATATTAAATTTATGCATTTTTGTTTTACTTATTTTGTTATTATTAAACTTTTCTTAATCATTAAAAATGTTTTAAAAATATATTAAGATAATATATATTAAGGAGAGATCACAAAAATCTCAAAATCTCTAAAAATAAATAAAATATATATCTAAATATAATATACAAAATCATTTTAATAATATTTTTTTGTTTTATTTTATTTTATTTTTTATTATTAAAGTTTTATTATAAAGATGCCAAAAAACTCAACTCAATAAGTTATATTTTATTTTTTCACATTAATAAAATATATATGTAAATATAATATACAAAAACATATTTATTATATTCATTATGGTATAAAGTAAATAAAAAATAAAATAAAAATAGATAATAGATTTATAATAAATGAACTGAAGAGTTTCATTATTAATTTGAAAAAAGTATTCAACTTTAATCACATTTTAAACAGATTTCAATTATAATTAAATTTACTAGAATTTATCTGCAATAATTGGAATTGAATTTGAGCCTGCAAGGCCAAGCTGATTATAAACCAAATCTTACTGCACTTTCACTATTTGATTTGCCATATATATATATATATATCTAGAATATAATCACTGACATTGACAGCCAGCCAGCCAGCATTGAGGTTGTGCAGCTGTCAGTGGATTAGGCTTATCGCAGCTATTAACCTTTTGCCCTATCAGACACATCAAAACCAAAATACAAACCCTTTCGCATGCTTAATTTAATCAAACAGAGGCGTTCGATCATTAGAAACACATTTCATTGTATGCAAAACTCCTTGGGGTGCTCAGGTAAAACAGGCTCGATAATGCCTGAACAGCAATAGAAATAGTAACAGCAACAGCAACAGCAACAGCAACACAATTGCAGTTCATCAAGGACACGGGAACTGTGCTAACAAGCCAAAAAGGAAACCGGTTATCTTAGCTAAATTTGTGAGTAGCTCTCTGTCATAGATATGCAAATGCTAGGTAATGGCTGTTTTTTATGTGACCCGCATAGCTATTCACACGCCGAAAAAGGATATGCGAGATATGTATGTATATATATACATTTATATATACATATGCAAATGGCATTCATACGGGGGTAGCTGAATAGTTGAGTGCCATAAGTTGGGCCTAGCCAAAAGGGAGTGAGAGTGAGACGGAGTCTGTGAGTGAGTGAGTGAGGCGACAAATTTCGCCGCCTGTTTCTAATGTCCTTTAAGGCCCAGGCTGCGTGTGACACACTCGCCACGGCATGGCACGGCACGGGTCCACGGGTCTATGGGTCCTGGGCAGTGCGGCTTTCAGCTTTTAAAACTTTTGCCCAGCACGGCCTTTAAGCAACGAATTTCAATTAATAGCCATGCGGAGACCAAGCTGAGAGCCACTTCCTGCCTTAGCTGCTGTTGCTCCTAGCTGCCCAGCTGCCTAGATGTCGAGCTGCCTGGCTGCTGCTCGTCTGACAGTAAGCCCAACGGCTAGAATCAGCTCAGCTGTTGTGCCATCCATAGACCACCAAGTTCACTAGACAATTTATTTTGCTTTCGATTTTCCAAGCTGTCACTTTACGCTTAAATGCGCACAGTTCAATTTAAAATGGTACCGGGGATGATATACCAGCTCAGGATCAACAGCAGCAGCCGCATCAGCAGCAGCAGCAGCGGAATGGCCATGTCCTGGCCTGTGCTGCAGTCGGGCTCGCAGTTGCCGCCGGTTGAAGCAGCCAAACTAGGTTAAGAGGTTGTTATCCTTATGCCGTGTTTTTTGAAAATAGGCAACCACGTCCACATCGGCTCCTCTCGACTCGACTCGCCACGAGTCGACTCGGCTCGGCCTGTTTGTGATGCCTTCATATCCGCTGCAGACACATGAAACGTCCTGCTGCCCAAACCACAGAGGCAACATCATGATAATGATGATGATGAAAGCCCGCCTGAAGCTGATGATGATGAAATTATGAGCGCAAAGCATTTGCATTCATTATGTATAACATTTCGCTTTATTTTCTGCCTCTGCTTCTTCTTTTTCATAATTATACCCTGTTGTACCCACTAAGGGCGGCAACTACAAGCGGCTAGAGTCATAATTATATAGAAAGATTTACCAAAATAATAATTTAGCTGAGATGAAAAAAAAAAAAAAATAAATAAAAATACGTTAACTGCAATACAGGGTGTTCGCCAGTCTGGCACGCTCCAGCATGGCATTTTAAGAATTTTTTTTTTTGCCTTTGCGTTAGAATTTAAACTAACTTTGCTCGTTAGCTCCCTTCCCTTCACACTGCCTCAGTCCCGGATGAGGCAGCTTAAATGCAATGCCACAAAGCGTTAATGGATTTTTTTTCGCTCTCTGCAATTTTTATTATTATTTACACTTGGTAATACGATGTGTGCATGCATGTGTATGTGTGTCAATGTGTTTCATATGTTTGAGCGTAATTTTTATGAGCATTGCTTTCACATTGCTATATACACGCCAACCGTAGGGGTGTTCACTCATAAATTTTAATTGATTGCCAAATGGCATATGTGTACGAGCGAGGCATTCGCATTTACTATTATGTAAATCGAGGATTAAGTCGCATTTAACGGGATTCTTATGCACACATTTTTATGCAGCATATTCAATATATACAAGGAATTCAGGCAAGGAAATGCCAGAAAAAGAAAGAGAGAGTGAGAAAGAGGAAAGTAGTTGATTCATATAAAGGCATGCAAAGATATATACAAGAAATTTTATTGATTTACAACGTTTTACATTAAAATTTTAATAATTGAGAACATTGAAAATATGTTGAACGAATCTAATAGGTGAATTATAAACAAATTGTTAAGAATTTGTGAAAGAAAGTAACTAAAAATTCCAAGTTAATAAATGTTATATAAGTTATTGATAACTATAGAATCAAAATAGAAGAAAAACACCCTGTTGCTGAGACTGTGTTGCTACGCAGCTCTCAGCAGCTTTAAGCATAATGCAACGGCAGTATCCGGCGATGCTGCAGCTTCCTAACGGTAGTATCATGCTACTTTTAAGCTTCATCATCATGCCATCAACTCCAACTACTTCTCAAGATTTCAAGTTTCAGTCTGAAGTTTCAACTGAATTAATAAAGATTCAATATAATTAACTTATACATCAATTTATTTAAAAATATGTATATATTTATATACCATATACTATAATAAACAATTAATCCCTTTATTTATTTCATATATGACTGCTATCCAATTTCATTTTCTTTGTTGACATTTGGATTATAAATAAAAATTAATACAAATTAATTATTTAATGCCCAAAGATCATGAAAACAATATTTAAATGAAAAGCTTTACACGAATTAAAACTGTCAAATTAAAAAATGAAAAAATCATAACATAAAATGTAACATTTTGCATTAGCATTAAGCTGTTGAAATATTTACATTATGTTAAACATATATATTATATTTACATTATGACAAACGTATATATTATAAATTTCTTTTATTTTATAGATTTATTTCGGTTAAAGTTTCATATTCTGTACAACCTATAACAATGATCTTAGTACTAAATATATTCTTAGATATTATATATAAATTCCCAGCAAGCTTATGAGAGCCAAGTTTCTATTTGCTTACGACATTGGCACACCCTAATGCAGCGCCCGGGCGCGTCGCAGTCAAAAAAGTAGGCAGCACTTTTTAATGGTATTCAAATTTTTGGTATATCCTAAAAACTCATGTATGCGCATATTTATATAATTATTTTTATTTTCGGCTGCCCAACAAAAAAAGAAAAAAAAAAAGAAAACACAAATGAAATTGTAAAACTGTAAAAGCTTTATACAAAGGCATATTTGACTTGTTGTTGTTGTTGCCTTGTATTAGTTGCATTGAAATTCTAATTTGCGCAATTGCCACAGCAGAGCGATGGGAGAGTGAAAAAAAAAGTAAGCAGAGCAGCTACTTCTGAATGGATGGAGTTTTGCTTTTGTTGTGTATTGCTGGCATTTTTTGCGCTAAATGATTACACTTAACTGGATTTGCATATATTTAAACATTTCCTTATACGCACTGAGCGGAAAACGAAATGTATGCACGTGCGCCCTCCTGCTAACCCGCCTTTCCGCCCAACCGCCCAACCGCCCATCCGCCCATCCGCCCTATCCGCCTATCCGCCTGGCTGACTGCTGCACAAAAGGATTATTAAGGAGCTTCATATGTAAATGAAAACCAAATGCACACGCAGACAAACGGGCAACCAGGACCAGCAGGCTGAGGTGCGAGACACGAGTAGCACGAGGTGGACGAGCACGACATACCATCCAGTACAGAGCAGAAACTGTGAAAGATAACCTGGCAGCCACAGTTTGGCAAACACACACACAGAAAGAACGACCGAGAGAGACAGAGGGAGAGAGAGAAAGAAACAGAGAGTGAGTGAGAAAGCCTCGCCTGCTGGCAGACAATGTTTGGGTAAGGACTATGGAGGCCACCTTTATGCCTGGCTAGAAAGTAGGTGAAAAGACAGACAGAAGAGAAGGTGCTACTGCCGAAGCCGTAGCTCGAGCTAAAACTGAAGCTGAGGCCAAAGCTGGAAGCTGGAGCTGGAGCCAACAGACGAGACATTGCATAAATGGGACCCGCACCCGTTCGTTGGCCCGTAATTTATGCTTAAGATAAAGTCCTTGAATAAATACATGGAAAATCCTTTGAAATTGAAATTAAATACGAATATAATTTTTTCTTATTTTAAACCTATTTTGCCTTAAACGCAATTGCAGACAAAAGGCGCACGACAAATGAAATTAACATTTGAGTGCTGCGGACCAAAATTAAGAGCCACTTGCCCACATCCAGCGCACACACACACACACACACGCACGCACACGCACACCAATCAGCCTTAATGGAGCTTTGGGACTTGCCACGCATATTTATTTAAGCAATAGATATGTCTGGCAAAAAATTATAATGCCTTGCCAGCACAGCGATAAAATTTCAAATAAGCTTTTAAAATATATATATATATATATATATATATATATATATATATATATATATATATATATATATATATTCTGAAGTAGGTTAGGAAGATTTTTAAATAAAAATAGCATTTTAAGTATGCAAAAGCTACATCTGGGATTGTTGCGTACCTTGACAGCTCTGCTTCATATAATATATTGGAATTTAAATGCTGTGCATACAGCGTCGAAAAGGTTTAGAAGGATGAGTGCAAATAATATACAAAAAAAAGGACATGAAAGCTTTTGCTTGTAATATTCACTTGATGTTCAGGCTTTTCATTTATAATGCAGCAATTACCACAACTTGAATGAAAATATAATAAGATCTTAAAAGAACAGATGAGGCTACTCATATATATAAACAAAATATGTAATTTACTAGAGAAAAGTATTTAAAGCACATGATAGCAGCTGTTTTTAGGTATGACTCAGTTGATGGTAAAGCTCTACATTTCTAATTTAGCAAAGCAGTATGATGAAAAGTAATGGAAGGAAAAGATCTTAATGAAACATAAGAGAAGAAGAAGTAATGGAAGGAAAATATTTGATTGAAACATAAGAGAAGAAGAGAAGCAGCTCCTTTAGCTTATTTATTTAATGCGCTTAGCTTTTTGTTATATCGTCGAAACGGAAGCTTTTAAAGCACCTGAACGCTTTTCAGCAATGTAAAGCTCTTCATTTATAATGTAACAGCAGAAAAAAGCGTGCGAGGTAATTTTAGAAAATATGATTTGAAATATATTCATTAATACAAGATTAATTATTTAATATAAATATATTTTTTAATTTATTTACCTAAAATTTCTTTATTATTAATATAAATATATAAAATGGAATATATGATTAAAATAAAAGAGAGACATTAAATATGTGACATTTCTAATTAGAGTCATGAATAAATAACTAGAGATATAATTTTAAAAAAAAATATATATATAATATATAATTTTAATAATATATAATATTTAATTAAAAAAAAAAAATGTAAAGTAATTGATCATAAAATAATTGAGGCAGTTTTAAGTAAAATTTAAAATATAGATAAAAAGTCATAGAATTTTATAATAATAATTTAAAAGCACGCCATTTAGTTAACAATATGTTTAACCATTTAGTTACCAATATGTTTAAGCTATATACAGTGTTCCATTATGTTCAATCAAAGAGAAATTAAATGAGAGTGATTCGTTATATAATATTTCTATACAACGAATTCGTTTCCAGAGCTGCCAAACGAGCAATCCTTGAATAATGAAAGTCCATAACTGCCTTCTAGCATAGATAAATATATAAATCCCTGCACAATATAGCTGCCGTCGGGCTTTACAGCTTTGCCTTGCTGCTGATCTCAATATGGAAAATAATATCAAACACAATTGCTTACTTAGTAGAGAAAAGAGCTTTTGTATCGTTTGGCAATAAAACAATTACAAAATGCATAATGGAATGCTAATATTTGTGCAGCCAGCTCCATTGATAACAGTGGCATGAAAATATACCTGTGCACCTGTTAGGCTCGTTAGCATTCAGGTGCATGTATGTGTGCGTGTGTGTGTGTGTGTGTGTGTGTTTGGTTTTTCCTTATTCTTTTTGTTTTTGGTCTCAGTCAGTTTTTATTTTCATTGGCAATAAACATAAATGTTTAGCATTGGGTTTTGTTTGGCTTCTAGTTTTTCTATTCTTCTTCTCTCTTTTCTTTTTTTTTTTTTTGGCAAAAGTGAAAAACAAAAGAGCTACAAAAATCAATTTCCAATCTGCATGCACAAAATTTGCCCAATTTTCACAATTTGTACAATTTTAGCAATTTTAAGTTGCATTTTTGCCAGCCTCGTTCAATTGGCCCAAATACAAATTGTTTTGAACCGAGCCAAAACGTTAGCAAATTTAATTATTAGAAAACAAACGATGTATGATTTAATTTTATTTGTCTGCCTCCCATTCTACCTCCCTCTCTCTCTCTCTCTCTGTCTGTCTCTCTTTCGTTGTCCATTGTTATTTTTCAACTTTTGCTATTGTCTGAATTTTTGGGCTTTATTATTTGCTGAGAGTTAGCTAAATAAAAAGCCGTCGGCATTGGCACACAGGCGAAGCTTCAAATTTAATAATTAAACAATTTTTGGAAACTGTGTAAATGACAAAGAAAAATTCATTTATGAACAATACAATGCGACGCTCAAAGTGATTTATAAATTTTACAATTTGTGTACACCAGTAACATTCAAAGTTATTGTTGTCAATGTAAAGAAATTTGATTGTTGACAGAATGCTCTGACGAGGAGTGATCGACTAGCGAATACTAATCTGATGAAAAAAGATGATGAAAGTTAAGCGCACACACACTACGAGAATAGCAATTATGTGCACTGAGTAATATTCTCGGCTCCGTACGTTTTATTCTTCTCTCATGTCTGATAGAAGAATTAAGAGCGGCAGTTGGCCGAACTTATTAGCATAGAAGAGAATTTGTAAAAAGATTGCTCTCTTCTTTCAGCTTTGAAGAGAATTTGTAAAAAGATTGCTCTCTTCTTTTTAGCATTCATTCGTTCTCCGACGCACAGGCTCAGCTTTGATCAGCCGGCTCGCTTGGATCGAATTACATAGTTTACTCTCGCTTAGTGCAGATATTAGTTCAGATTGTTCTAGTTGACTATTGCTTATAGATATATAGACAGCACGATATCTAAGGTCGTTAAACAACTCTGTGAAACCAACAAACAATAATAAACTCATCTCATAGTGCTAATAAAATTGTGTTTTCCCTGCAAGCATTTGGAAGACTGTTTTAACAGAAATCGTTTGAGGAGTCTTGATGATTAAAAAATGATTAGTCTCATGAGCGATCGAAAGAAGACCCATAAATGACACTTCTATATGCTCAAAATCTGATTGGTTGAGAATACAAAAAACATATGATTAAAATATGACTCGAAAAAGAGTCGAAAGAGTCATAAATGATTAAAAACACGAGTCATAAGCGACTCATCAGGAAGAGTCGCGGCTAGGTTACCATTTTCTCCCGACGGAGGAGTCTTTCATGATCAGAAAATGAACGCATATATGACTATTTTCGATCAGAGCGTGACTCATAAAAGACTCATTTATACTCTGTTAACATGAAAAATGCTTGCAGGGTTAAATCTAAAGCTATTCGAAAAATCTCGATAGCTCAACAGTAGCAAATAATCAAAATAAATTTATTTACGAAATGTATAAATCTTAATTATACAAAAATTTATGCTGAACTAATAGCAAACTATTCAAAATAGAAAACTTAACAATTCCTTAAAATAAAAATAAATTTTAGTTAAATTTAGCTTGCATTGCAATTTACTTGTTGCGCTCATATGAAATTTATATGAAATTTAAAACGTATTTATTTATTCAATTAATAAAAATAATTTGTTCATGAATAATAAATCATTTTTTTTAATTGAGTTTGCGCATTCTGATTTTGTAGTTAAGTATTGAATGCATACAAGCATTTATAACTTTTTACAGCCTATTTTTAAAGACATTACTCTGTATAGCAAAGTTTAGTTTAAAGTTGCAAGCAAACGCTGTTGAAAACCCTTCAAACAAAAGCTGCAAAAACATTGCATTTAAAGCGTCTTTTGATGTGTCTACTAAAATAACGTGAAATAGATTTTAGTAAAACTTTCACGCGCATATTTCATAACTTCACTGGGAGTACATATAAACTAGCAACTATATAAATGCCAAACACACATACATACACACATATACATATACATATCGTTACCTAGACAATTTATATGCCAACAATTGCATAAATCTCGCCCTCTCTCTCTCTATGTTTTTCTCTCTTTGTCTCTTGCTCACTTAGCCTTGCCACAAATACAAAAAAATAGAAAGAAAAGTAACGAAAGCAAAACCAAATCAAAATACATTTTTAGGTCGAAAATTGTCTAAAAATGTGCAATTGAAGCGGGACAGGCAAAGCGCGCGAGCTTTGCCTATATAAATTTCAATCTATCATTTATTCAAGTCCTAGGCCCTAACCAAAAGATACAACAAAACGACAGCAGCAACAGCAACAACAACAACATGGCCGTGGCTCGACGCGCCGCTTCGCCATAAATCCCCATCAGAGATACGCGTATATTTATTTACTGCAACTCACACACACACATACACAGACAAGCGCCCAGAGTGAGGAACACCCACACAACCACAGAAAAGACAACGATGGCGACAAAAATTGTTGCCGAAAAATAAAATGGCTGCTGTTTTATGTTTTATTTGATTTTGTTCGCTTATACTCTGTAACAGGTGCTAACATTAGGAGTATATCAGTTGCTTTGTGTATTGTGTTGCCAAATAATATTTTAAAAGATTAATAACGTTTTTTTATTAAACTTTTAATTATGATTTATCACTAAACAAAAACATTTTTAATCTAAAGTAAATTTCATACATTTTTATTTAATTGAAAAAGAATTGCTCAAAATTTATTTCCCTTATATATCTTTTATTTATATATTATACATCTTTCCTATATCTAATTGCATCTATCTGTAATGCCTCATCCTCAACATCATCTATTTCGTTCATCTCACATTTACTTCCAACTCGATATCTAGAAACTTCTCTTAACAATTGTTTCTAGCCTCTGTTAGATTATTGCAGCAAGTTTCAACAGTCGAGTATTTGCTCAATAGCATGAAATACTTTTCATATTTTTTTTATTATTATATTTCTAACGTTGTCTGCGCTATTCCCAGTTTTTGGTACTTGTGTAAATATTTTACCAAATGCGTTTTTGTTTACTCTATATTTTGCATACCCTGCACAATTGCTATTGCTCAAATGGGTATATGAGTGTGGTAACTCATTCTAGTTTAGCTTAGACAACAATTCGCTGAGAAATATTTTTTATTTATTTATATATATTTAATATATATTATATCATCATGCTTTATATATAGGATATATATTATTTCATGCTCTCTTTGCTGGCTATAGCATGCCTAGTTGTTTTTTATTCTTTTGCTTAGGCAGAGCTAATAAAAAAGGATTTCGGCAACGGCCTCTCTGCGTTCGGCTTCCGCCAATTTTATGGACGCATTTATTTTGAATATATATTTTTTCCAGATCCTGCCTCTGTTGTCATTGTGTGTGCGTGTGTGTGTGTGTGTGGGGTATGTGGTTCGTACTCGCTAAAATATTTATGACAAGCGGTACCCAAAGAGCAGAAGCAACAGCAGCAGGAGTAGCAAAAGCAGCAGCAGCAGCAGCAGCAACAGCCGAACAGCAGCAATATTTCAATATTTGCGCTTGGCTCCAAAACAAAATAATAATAATAACAATAATAATAGCACGAGTGCATGTGAGTAATTAAAAAAGTTGCCCGAAAACGAAACGAAATGAATGCACTCAAAAGTGCCCAGCATTTGCATTATATTGAACCATTTCCAAGTAGAAGAGATCAACAAATCAATAATATTGCTGCAAGCCTGACTGAGCTGAGAGTCTAGACAATGCCCACATATAGATGCATTGGTGCCTCTCTGCGCTGCGACGACCTACATCAATCATAATGACAATGCATTGATTAAAACACGAAGAGCATGATAAGAGGATTAGGCCGACTTAAAACTGAAAAACTGAAGAATACTTCGAACATATGGGTTAGCCAGCCTCTTCTCGAAGCCTACAAAATAACAACAATGCGAAAAGAAAAGATTTTTATACAATTGAACAGTCAAAGAGAATTATTTTTGGATATTTTGGCAACGAGCATTTGCTGTTTAGCGGAAATTGTAATTATTTGTATACCCTTTATATGTTTTTATATATTTTCGTTTAGTTTTGTACTCTTTCTGAATATATTAAAAATTGTTAATTGAGTATATTAGTTTTTTACTTAGGTCTTGCTGTGCACAGAAGGCAATAGGAATATTCTTTTGGCTTTGAGAGTGTTAAATAGTTTTGACAAAACTGAACATCTTTCGATTCTAAAAAGTCAGCAAATCTCTATCCATCTTTTAAGATCCCTTTGGTATTACATCATGCCCAGATCTCTATTTTATATTATGTTACTATATAGCAATACTAATAATAAATAATACATTTTAAACTATTCTTAAAAATAGTCAATTCCTATAGATAAACAAAGATTTCGCCCAAGTACTTAGCCCTAGCATAGTATGTCAGATATGTATATGTCGTAGCACGATTATAATGTGCCTTGATATTCTTAGATTAGGTATCGAAGTAGTTACCTAAGTTAGCAGGACTATTCTTGACTGCTGCTGCACGTAGTCCCTGGTTATTATGAAAAGACCGAATTGGCAGGTCTATGATGATGACTGTTTGGTGCAGAACATTCGAGAAGTGCAGCAAAGAGAGAACTAAGAAAGCAAGAAGGGAATTCGTGAAATAGTTTGGCGAATTAAGAAAAGAAAAAATGGAATCCGAGCCATCTCCGACAAATATATATTAATTGAAATTATAATTAACTATTATAAATAAATAAATATAATATTATAAATAATAAATTTGCCATTTGAAAGACTTTTAATCGAACTACAAAAAAGCTTCAATTTCTGTATAGAAAGATATCAAATGAATAAATAAATAAATTAATTAATTAATTAATATTCTGATATATAATTAGTATGAATTAGAATTATAATAAAATGCTCTACACAAAATTTTGTTTGTAAATTAAATATTTACTTAGAGCTTAACGTACCACTACTCTAAAAATAAATAAATATTTCAATGATTAATGAGCTACCAACAGAGCATCGCGCAGTCAGTTCTACTCAAACAACAATTAGGTACAGAGTTTTCTGTATCGCTAAATTATCAGCTTAATTACTGCGCCTTTGACTCTTATTATACTAATTGGTCATTTAAAACGGAGCCATAATTAATCAAACTAAAAGTCAGTCAAGTTTCCTATTATTATGACTGCTCTCCATTGAAGAATCAATTAACTTTAACTATCGCTATTCAAGCACGTTATTAGCTTTAAGCTTTGCAATAACAAAAAAAAGTTTTGCTAACTTTATTAGAAATTCATAAAAATTGTTTTTTTTTTTTTTATTTAAATTGCAGTCAAATTTGTAAAACTTGCAGATATTTTCCTTGTTTAATAACAATCTATGGAAAAATCATAGTTAGCTTTTCTTCGCTCTTACATTGCTGGAAAAACTTTCGTTTGGCTGGCTGAAAAACTTGTGGCATTCACTTTTGTTCTTTTGGCTGCCTGAATAAAAAAAAACATACGAGAAGTAAAATTGGGTTAGCCCAAAAATTGATATCAAAAATTGTTCAATTAGTTTTTACGTGCACTCATCTCTTATTCGTTTTATGCTTTATGCATATTCTTAACAAAAGTTTTTCATTATTTTTCGCATTGAAAATGTGCAACTTTTAACGTGGGAAAAACTTTTGCATCTATTGTAGCACCTGCGGGAATTTTCTTTACTTTTTTTCGTATGCTTTTCTATCTCTCTATATATATATGTATTTGAGTGTATATATTATATAAAGAAATTTTTATTTTTTTGGTTTCTGCTGCAGTTCAAGGAGTTTTCGTAGAATGTATAAAACATGGCCGTGGGGTTGCTTGTTTCGCATTCATGGTTGAAACGGTTCAAATTCCATCAATATGACTGTTAAGGAACTAACTGATATATATGTATATATACATATATACAAATTGATTGAGCGAGCATATTATATTGATGTCTTCTCGTGTTATTTATCTCATAAATTTTTCCCACTTTGTATATGTAAGTTAAATGCTTTTGACTTGAGATGGATTTTGTGACTGAGGTAATGCAAGGCAGGTTATATATGCACTCGCTTACACACACACACACACACACACACATACAACTAGAGAAATCTATCTCCATAATGGATTGCACTTAACATGCCACAGACACACACACACACACAGACAGAGAGACTGAGCTGAAACCGCAAGTGCAACGTGCACACAGCAGCACAGGTAATACATCATTTAAGTGTGTGCCTTATAGTTGGAAGTGGGCGTGGGGTCGCTGACTCACCTGTGCGATGTAGTGATATTTTTGAAATAGCTCCACTTCTGGCGCTGCTTATGCTCCTGCTTCTTCTTCTTCTTATTCTTGTTCGGCTTTGTCTATTGCGGCTGCTGTAATCCCAAAAATGCTTCTGTGGGCTCTGCGCTTCCCCTTCAGCTGCGGCTGTTTGCCGTTTCTTTCTAATCCTTTGTTTATGTTTATGGTAATCCGCATGAATTTCCAACTAGCACCAATACACTGGCGCACACCGAAACACTTTATGCCTCACACAGACACAGACACAGACACAAACACATACAGACGATTCGTGCAATTGTATTTGCATAGATGGCGAATTTAAATTTCGTCACACATTACGTGGGCGGCATATGATTTGCCTATTTGCCTATTGTCAACTCTCTGTCACACATACATACATACACACACGGCAAATGCGCGTACCGAACACAGGCACACAAACCAACAAGCACGCACGCAGACACACCTACAGGCGAGGGCCGCGCGTAAGCGTAACGGTTAATGTCCGAAATGCTCGACGCAGTTAAGAATGTAGCGAGATTTTTGGCTGCTGTGTGTTTTGATTTAATTTCGAATTGCTCTTCGAACTGCAATCGCGCGCGTTTTGTTGTCTAACGGATTTGAATATGAAACCGCAATTATTATATGTATTTACACGAAATGTCGAAATAGGTTCACTTGATATTTATAGTGTGCCAAATGCATTTATAATTTGCAGTATAATTTGGTGATTTTAATGCTGTAGCACATGTACAACTGTCAATCTATGCTAGAGAGCTGTTTAGTTTTTTCGTTATTTTTTGCTGCTTTTGCTCAGCTTGACGAGTTTGCTATTGTCATACAAATCGTCGTCCGACGCGTGTACCGCTCGCTTTGAAACTTCGGAAGTAACTGAATTCGCTTTCAGCAGAGCAGCACCTGGTTAGGTCACCTCAACAGCAGCGGCAGCAAATACGAGAGAGAGTGTGGGACAGAGAGCGAGCGTGCAAGAGCGCGCGCAACAAACAGAGAGCAGAATCTAGTCAAAATCAACTTTTGTTTACAACGTTGTAGCCGGCTAGCGGCATAAGCGGCAGCAAGAGGGGGTTTGTTTTGTTCAGAGCGCAAGCGTCACAGCTGAGCAAAAGAGAGAGAATGCGGCTGTGAGAGTGCCGCTGTTAAGCAGCGCTTATCGTTTACATAATTTAATTTCCTTTTACTTAAGCACTTACAGTGGCAATCAAAATACCGAGAGAGTCATAAATGCAGAGAGCATTCAAAGAGCCGCGTATGTTTGAGAAACAATGTTAACATCAGCAGAGCTAAGAACTGTTAAATTATGTACGTGCTGTTGAAGAAAACAATAGCAACAGCAACAGCAGTGTAGCAGGTGCATTTGCGGCATATCAAAAACATTACGAACATGTAATTGAGTATGTAAACGACTGTAGCTGTTACTAATGCCAACATAGAGCTGTTAAACAGGCTATGTCAGGCCAACTGGCATCTAAAGTTCAAATGCCAAGCACGTATGCTAATTATGACAAAATAAATACATTTTCCGGTAAGATAATGCAAATGAATGTACATTAAACACCGACAAAATTCTATGACACTGTAGAATATTTATTAGTTTTTTTTTTATTTATTTCTTATTCTTATTATTTTTGGAGTCATTGACTGGGCCTTCATTAGATAATTATACAAATATTAAGGCTGACTGAACAGAGTCTTTATAAGGTAGAAAAAGACTCGAGAAAACTAAAGGGTTTATGGCAAGCGTTTTTATTTGCAGCATTAACCCATTTGTTGACGAAACACTTAACTCTATTTCTGCCCATTATTGCCCACATGAGTCCTCGTCAAACCACATTCAAACCAACACATGGGTATGACTGGGGGTAGTCAGAGGCAGAGACACAGGCAATGGCCATGGAACATCTTCCATAAAATGCAGCCTTTGGTTTTAGCAGTCTGTTAAGGCGCACAAGCACCCAACGCCTCATTAACATTTCAAATTCATGGCAGTGTTGAACGTAAAACGACCCATTTGTCTGACATTAACAGCGGCAGCGCAGCAGCGTAGCAGCAGCCGTCGCTTTTACATTGCAAACCCAAACGAGCCATTAACATTTAAATTGATGGCAAGCACTTGCAGCTAAACTTAGCTCAGTTGCTATTCTGCTAAGGAAATGTTAAGAAACTTGCTGAAAATTTCAAATAAATATCTAAATTCAATTGTTAGAAACTATCAGAGCATTTGCAATATATAAAATTTAATATTATAAAAAAATATTAAGAAAATTAATGATATTTATCAAACTATAAGAAAAAGAGGTCCACAACTATTTTATATTTTATTTTTAATTAAAAAAATAAGCAAAATTAATCTACTTGTTACATTCTTGAATAGTTGTAATGCCCATGCATATACCCTTTCTCATTAATTTCTTAATGGAAAATGATTATGAGAAACCTACACAGAACATCAATTAAAAACTGGTCTTTATTACGCCAGCAACATAAAACGCATTAAGAATCCTTCACTATGCATAAGTGCTATGGATATGGCTCGACATCAATCTGCAGAACAGATATGCCTGTGGAGTATGTAGGAAGCCTCAGCAATGTGTGCAGTCAGCATTCCGTCGCTGACCGCAAACAGCAGCCCAGTGAGGCGGGAAGTGCATCCATATTGAAAACCAGTTCCAAATCGAACCGAGATGCCATCGCGTGGACATAGCTGAAGAGCGAAAGAGTGTGAGAGGGACCGATAAAGAGAGAGCTCTTGCATACCAGTTGAAATAACAGAAGTATGCTGCTAAATATACCGGTCGCCTCTCACATTATGTCACACTCAGTTGCTGTAGTTAACCAGTTGCGCTCTCTTCCTCTCGTTCGGCCTGTCCAACGGAGTTGAATACGACTATTCGTGTGCCTCTTTGTGTGTGTGTGTCGCTATCCCATCAACAGCATCGGCTGCTGTTAACAGTCAGTCACCCGCTGGCAAAGGCACTGTATAAAGCCTGCCCCCCATTCACAGTGTAGCCCCAATTCTGTTGACAGACGACGACGAAAACGACGCTGTGTTTTCAATGTCATTATTACTGTGGGTGCTTGTGCGTGCGAGCGTACATGTGTGTGTGAGAGAGCACGCTGAGAGCATATCTCTGCCAATGCATTTCCATGCTGAGCGCCAAATTGATTAGAGAGCACAGAGCTTACAATGTAAATTTAACATGTGCGCTCATGTGAGCTCTGAGCACTCTAAGCAGCTTAATTCTCTTCTCTTACTTTACGCTCTAGCCGGTCTCTGTATGCTGCTGTTGATGGGGGGTCCTCATTGCTGTTGCTGTTGCTGCTGTAGTTGTTGTTGTTGTTGTTGCTCTTGTTGAAATTGTACATTAATAAATGAGTGTTATATGCTTTGTCCTAGTTGACTTCATGACATTCATTCATTCATGGCATCGTCGGACGGCCGCGCACATCGTCCTCTCCTCAGGCGTCGCAGACGTCTTTTCCGCTCTCTCTCTTTCTTTTCGTGTTCTTCGGCTTGTTCAATGGCTTTTTAAATGGTCTTTGCTTTGCCTCACTTCGCCTCTGTTAGCCATGCTGTTATTGCCCTTGTTGTTGTTGCTGCTTTGGTTAATTGGGTTTTATATTAACTAAATTGTGTATGTTTAACATTATTTATTATTTATTTGCTCTCTGTGTTTATTTATGTGCGTGCCTGCACATTTTATTTTGAATTCATTTCACATCATTTATCTATGCATTGTGTCACTATGTGTATATATATATATATTTATTTTTTTCTTTCAAAGCATTTAAATTATAAATTTTTTTATGGATTTTTTTTATTCTTTTCTTTATTATTGATTTTACCATTAGTAATTGCATATTTTACTTGCTGTTTTTCATTTTTTTTTTGTTTAATTAGCTGACTCGGCTTTATCTGCTGATCCCTAGCATTCCGTTGGCCTTAATTGGCTTCATCATTTCAATGATGAAAGCAGCAGCAATACAAAATGGTCTGTCAATCAATCAATCAATCAATCACAACACAAATTGATAGATTGCAATTTTAAAGAGTGGCAACTCTATTGACTACGCCTCTGGGTTATCGCATTCAATTTACTATAAATTAATTGTTTGTGAATATAAAAGCAAGTTATAGACAAAGAATTGCGAGCCGATTTGACAAATATTATATTTTGGAAATAATTTCATTTTTAAGATAGTTAAATGAAAAATATAATATGGATAAATATTCTATATAATATGGATAAATATTCTCTATTGATTCATTATTCATATCAAGATTAGAAACATTAGCATTAAAACACTTTAAAGACTTTAAAGATAAAAAACTAAAAATTTTCAAAATTAATAATTATTATTAACGAAAGAAACCCATTAAAAAATCCATAAACCTAGAGAGTTATTAAATTAATGACTATAATTATTATTCATTATATAAGGATTATTTATATTAAATTTTCGAAATTAATTTCTTGAATTTTTATTTATATTCTATGAAACTATATTCCATATATTCTTCTCTTACTATCAAACTGAGTTCCCTAACCCATATTCATACATAACACAATTATATAGCAAGCAATCACCTTTCTCTTTCTTCTGCATAACGAATCTAGAATCCATTGACTACTGTAGCTGAGTGCTGATTGGTGGGCTGCTTGCGTACAGGTAGAGCGTTAAGTTTTCGCACACCTGTAGGCTGAAGAACTCGTTTCATATCGCTCGCCCTATGAGAGGGCAAAGAAACTGCGAATGTGGGCGTGTCACAATGACCAATGCTCTTGAGTGTCCAGAATGAGCAGAGGCGTTTGATGCTACCCTCATGTGTGGCGGAAGAAAGGTAATTGAACTCTGTTCGCATGCCCAAAAGGTCCATTTATGAGCAACGATCTGTCATTTGATCTCAGCTGATGCGTAAATTGATGTCTTTATACAAATGAAAAGTTGATGTTTCAATGAAGATTTCGTATCAAAGGAAATGATGCGGGATCTTGTAGACAATTGCTTAAGCTGTTAATGAGGAGACAAACAGAGAGAGAGAGGCGGAGAAGTGGAGAAATGAGAGAGAGGGAGAAAGAGAGAGAGAGAGGTGAGACAGAGAGAGAGAGAGAGAGAGAGAGAGAGAGAGTGGGAATCAAAGAGACAGAGAGAGAGAGAGAGAGAGAGAAAGAGAAGGAAATGAAAAGAAAGGAAAGGAAATGAAGGAAAGAATGAAGTTATTACATTCATAATATTGAATGAATTTTTCTATATATATATATATATATTTTTTTTTTTTTAATTTTCTTTAATTATTAGAAAAATATTATTTAAATTTCTCCATCTAAAATAAGTTTATTTTATAAGGCTTGTATATCGCTAAACAACAAAAAAAATACATAATTAGATAAATATATATATAAATGTAAACATAAAAGTAAACAAAGCACAAGAGAGAGAGTAAGAATAACAAAAAAATTTGATGTAAATTAATAAATTTAAGAATAATATTTAAAATACACACATCCTCAAGATTCGAATTCATATTTTAAATATATTATTCTTTATTTTTTTTTTTTTTTTAATTAATTATTTATTTTATTTATTTATTTTTTTTTTACAAAGAATATTACTTGGGTATTCATAAGAAAAAGATGTAAAGCTTTATTATTTATTATTTATTTATTATTTTTATTAGTATTATTATTATTATTATTATTATTATTATTATTTTTTTTTTTTTTGTAAACAGCTTTCTATAAAATATGAATAAAACTATTTGTATTTGTAAATATAAAAAATATATAAAAATATATACAAATTTAAAACCCTTTTGGAATTTATTTCTTTACTTAATTAATTTTTTTTTTTTTTCCAAAGAATATTAATAAATATTTTGCTGAACTTTGCTCAATTTGGGTTTTAATAAAAAAAATATGTAGAACTTTATGCACATATATTTATTTTAGTTATATTTATTTTTTTTTTTTTTTTTTGTAAACAACTTACAATCTTTCTAAAAAAAAAAAATAAAAAAATATGTTTATGTGTAAATATAAAATATATATATCTATATATATATATATATATATATATATATATATATATATATATATATATATATATATATATATATAAAAAATATATAAAAATTTATAATCCTTTTCGATTTTTATTTTAGTTATTTCTTTATTTGTTTTTTTTTTTTTTTTTTTTTTTTTTTTCAAAGAATTATTATAACTGAACTTGGCTAAATTTGGATTTTCATTAAAAAAAAATATGTAAATCTTTATGCACATCTATTTTTTTATTTATTAATTTTTATTTATTTTATTTTATTTTTATTTTTATTATTTTTACAAACAGCTTTCTGTCTCAAAAAAAAATATATATATATTTATTTATATTTGTAAAAAAAATAAATATAAATATACAAATTTATAATCCTTTTCGAATCCTTTTATACAAGTTAATATATTATTAAGTCTTGCATATAGAGCATTAAAAAATGCATTAAATTACATATTTGGAATCATAGAACCATACATAAAGAAATCTCTTTTTTTTTCTTTAATTAGTTAAGTGCTGCAAATTGATATATAATATAATGTGAAGCACAATTTTTTGTAACTAAACTATTCCTCTACTATTCACTTCCATACCTTACTCTCTCTCTCTCTCCCGCTCTCTCAGTGAAGTAATGAATAATGTTTGGATATTATTCAAAGGCCCAAAGAGTTAATCTTTTCAAGTGCTTCCCACTTTTGTATACATCGATAAAAACATATGTACATATATGTATGTAGTATAGACATTGTCTGAAATTATTTATTTGAAAAATAAGTTGAAATTAATCATTCTTCATTTAGTGTAAATGAAAAGCTTGAATAAGTTTTTGCACTTTAAATTCATTCGTTGCCATTTGCATGATGCATTTCCATTAATTTATATAAATTTTATGCAATTACTTTTGTTTATTTACTTGGCCATTACCAAGCTTCGTTCTTGCCGCCATTCACTCTGCGGTGTCTTCCCCCGGCTCCATTCACAGTTCATCTCTCCCTTTCTCTCTCTGTCGTTTGCTCTGTTCTGCTTTGTCTGTCCTACTGTCTGTCTGTGTGTCTGTGTGTCCATTGTGCAAGTGCATTGTCCTTGCAAAATATTTGGGTCACTTTTGTTGTCGCTGCTCAGTTTCGGCCCCGGCAGCTCCTTTTTTTTTTTTTTTTTTTTGTAGTTGTTGCAGAGCGAGAAACTTAATTTTTTATTGACTTGACAGTGGACAGCGTTTGGAGCTGGGGACACAATTTAAGCACGCATTGTTTGCGACACATGTTTGACGTGTACAAATTTAATTTAATTTATTTAAATAATTATGTGCCCGCCTTTGCAAAGCAGCGCCAAATTGCCAGCAACAACGACAGGACAGGACGAAAGGGGGCCATTGAATAAGTTTTAATGATGATTGCTGCAACTTGGCAGCAAACGCGACCAACACACACACACAGAGGGAGAGAGAAAGAGCGACAGATATACAGAGAGAGACAGAAAGAAGACGTCGTGACCAAAACCGCATTTAAATTTGTCGCAGTTGCGTCAATGCATACCTGTACAGGACGACTTTGAGGACGTCGAGGACGACGACATCGGTTAGCGACTTGATGTGCCAGTCAAGCAAGCACAAACTGCCAGGACAGCAACAAGAGGCATCATACACACACACACACACACACACACACAAACACACACACATAGATAGAGACATACATAGGTAGACGTCCAGCTAGATGGACACATGCGAATGTCAAGAGAAATGGCCAGAATTGTGGTATGTTAGTGCAGGCAGACGCAGCTTGAGTGAAAGAAGAAGCGTCACTTTGTCAATCAGTCAGTCAGTCAGCCAGCCAGTCAGTGCGTCAATGACAGTCAAATAATTGACAGTAGTTGCGTGTTTGTGTGGCCAATCATGCGCCACGGCTGACCAACAGAAAACAGCTGCTGCCTAAATATTAGAGATGAGTGCGTGACACGATGCAGCAAGTTCATTCTACTACAAGCTAAAGATATTTAATAATGTATAAGAGAAATGAACTTCAATTGAAATATATTCATTTTATTTAACAACATGATACATGAATTTTACTTTCAGATTTCTAACTCAGAAGCTGCGCAGAGTTTTTTAACTTGATCAATTCATCAAATGTCTGCCAGACATGGACATATGTATATGCAGTAAATTTTGATATTAATATAATAAATATTAGCACTTAAAAAAAAAAAATTTTTTTTATCACTCATCAATCGATAATAAAACATATAAACATTGCTGCTTATATTATATTTTTATAATATTATTCTTTATTTGGATAACATGTATAACTTTAAATTATGAATAAAAAAACGGAAGGATGTCTATTTTTTGTTCTATTTAATAAAATAAAGCGCGTCAAAATCGGACTTGGTGTCATAAAGGTTTAAATCAAATTTTTTTAAATGCATTTATATTTAGTTCTTTTTTTTTTAAGTCTGCAATTTAAAAAGATTTAACTATCAAGTAGTATGCCTTCACATTTCTGACGGATTATTAAAGCAAATTAACATTTCTTTACATATCACTCAAAGTCCATCAACGCCGCACGACACTAGCTCAGCTCCAAGTCCTTGTGGATTCACTGAATATTGTATTGTACCCTAAACAAAAGGCATATTTACATTGTCATCAAATTAATTTTGTATATATGTATATATATATATATATATATATATATATATATATATATATATATATATATATATATATATATATATATATATATATATATATAAATAGAAGAAAAGCATGAAGAAAAGAAAACAAATTTTTGAACTAAAGTTTAAATAATCTAGAACAATATTTAACATTGGCGTAGAAGTACTTTTTTCAGCTTTGTATGATCTTTTGCCATACACAATACCAGATTATATTAGGAACCTCAGCCTTTACAGTTGACTAGCAGCTCAAAGAAGAGGAAACAATAGACAGGGCGTTTCTTTATTTTCTTCAATGCACTGCTGATAAATACGCATATATACATAAACCGTTTAAATAGAAGAGAAAAATGTTCGATTTCACTCAATTTCGTGTATAATGCATATAACTCAGTTTCTTTGCTCAATAACACAGAGGAATATTCTGACTATGATAGTAAACAATGTAATGTAATATCATACAATTTATACATTCCATCATTTCTATTCCCAAGTCAAATGCTCACATAGAGTATTTCATCTTCGGCGTGCCAAAAGTTGTTTCACTTCCATGCACTTTTTTTTTGCAACTACTCATCGTCAGAGGACAGCGTTTATTATGGCAGGCACGACACCCAGCTGCAGTCGCAGTCAAAGTCAGTGAACGAGTTATGTTGCGGCAAGAGGCAGGAAAACAGACAGAGTGAGTCAAAGAGAGAGAGAGAGAGAGAGGGAGTGAGCGAGAGTAAGGTGCAAGAGAGACAGAGAATGGAAGCAAGGCATGGATTTTAATTTTTATTGCACACCCGTCGTAATGGTCGAAATTGGTTAAGAAATTAGGGTAAATTAGGGGTTGGCAGTGTGTTATTAGAGACCCTGCTCAGCAGCACAATTTTGAGTATGTGACTCGGCCTCTCGCATCTAACATATCTCCCGTCTGTCTGCCCGACTTATATATGTACATATAACTGAAGGAGGGGCGTTCACATGTGCGATGCACTGGCAACCCTGCACTCGAAATGAGAAAAATTCAAAGCGACATTCTGCGACAATCTGAAACTGTGGACACAGTGCCTCAAATCAGTCAGTGCGTAAGCTTCGGCCATAGGCGTGGCAGCCAAAGGGGGTTGGCGTACCGATAGACAGGCAGACAGACAGCCAGACAGACGATAATTAATGGTAGCATCGAGCGGAAAGTGTTTGACTAATCGATTGTTAATGAATGACAGTTAAATTGAAGGGGAACAGTCGCAGGAATCGTGCCAACTAAGTCTGACTCACTTAACCGTTACAATTGCTCTAAATTAATTCGATTCATGTTTTGTTCCGTTTTTTCTTTTTCAGCATTTCAGCTATAATATTTGAGAGCGATGGGAATGTTTTTGTCATGTGGGCAAATTGTTGGGTAATCAATATTAGCAACGATACTTCTAGTAGAGTGAAGAGAGTAGAGTAGAAAGTCGAGTAGAGTATGCTTAGTTAGGGTCTAGTTAGTTGTTATCATAATATTTATAGAAGAGTTTTAAGTCTTGGGGAATGTAAAAGTATTGGAAAGTACTGCAAATAATAATATATATTAGTATATATAGTATATGTTAGTCTTGGTCCAGAAAGAGTTGACAATAACGCATCGTGAATATTAAAAATTGTAATTTTAATTTAAAAACTTTAATACTGTTGATATGGCAATACTAGCTCATATATGGCAACGCTATAGACATAGCTGTTAAGTACTTACTGATCTATGTTAATAAAGTCAATCTATCATCACACGCCAACAAATACCAATGTTTAGTAGATTTTTTACTATTAGTATTTGATTTGAATTTATTATATTTTTTCTTACTTTAAATTTATTTTTTGTTGAGAACCGATTAAATGAGTTTATTGAATACCAAAATATATACTTTTCCTATATCACTTTTGAAAGTCTCTATGAAATTAAGTGCATTGAATTAATATAATGTTTAAATATATCAAACGAAAATACTAATAAGATGGACTGAAGCTTATTGGTTTGTGGGAAGCTTCTACTTACATATTGCAGGAATGTAGGAATTACTACAGTCTCAGAACCTATGGATTCAGAGATCTTCATATAAAATCTCGAATAAAATAGCAGCACATTCAAACCATTTCTTTTCTGATCAACTATAAGAGCTGAGGGCTAAAAAGATGACATCAACTTTACCATCGTGCTATTAGATAAAATAGGAATAGTATAGAATAGAATAAAATAGATAAATAAATCTATATTTCAATAAATTTATACGTAACTTACTAGTTAAAGTGAAAGAGGTTGCAATAAGCTGCTACAAATAACACTCAAACTTTGAATAATAAGTCGTTAACTTAAATACATATTTCTAAAACCCTTTTTCATGTTCTTTAATATACCATATCAACTCCTGTATAATTAATTGATAAATATCACACTTTTATAAAACATTTTATTCATAATTATATTCAAAATGAAAATTTCATATCTCAATGACATTCACAATTAAAACCACTTTTTATACGGAATTTCGTCTGAGAGCATAAACAAAAACGAGTTCTATTTCTAGCAAAAAGTATTTACTTTAGAATATGCCATAAAAGTCATTAACATTATATCAAAGCTTTTCATTTTGTTTGTATTTAACATTCAGCCGAGCAAAACAAGTTAATTGGCCAGACTTTGCTTTAAATTACACAAATATTAAATGCTAAGAAAATCATATTTATGCAATCGATATTTCTTAAAAACATGAATTCACTTGAATTTCAATTTACCAAAGCATTTGTAGATTCAACAGTTGAAGAAATGCAACAAGTTGAGCGAAAATTCACTTGAAATACCTCTTGGCATTCTTTGACTACGCCACTGATATTGCTCTTGTTGTTGTTGTTGTTGTTGTTGTTGTTGAAATTGTTGTCAAGTGGCCCGCTGGCCCGTATTTATGATATGCAGCAAGTGAAGGACGTGTCCACACTGATGATGGCCAGTCAGGCTTGGCCGAGTTGGCCCGGCCCCCCAATTGGTAGCTGCTGCTGCAAAGGCCTTCATTTCCTGTCCGGCCTCAGCAGGCTTCAATTTATTAATTTCGAAAGAAATTATTTTATAACTACAGCCCCGGTTCCGGGTGGCGGATACGGAGACGGAGACGGAGACGGAGATGGAGACGGAGTTGTCGTAGTTGGAGTTAAAGCTGAAACGATTGGGGCACTCTGCTGTTCTTCTATTCTACTCGCTTGTTGCATATATGTAATTAGAATGCCTGGGATTTTTGTGGCAGGACCTCGATTCGTGACGGAGCTAAGAGTTCGTTCAGTCTGGGCGTTGACATGCTCTGACACAAATTTCCTCATCGGCGAGAGGCGAGGCGAGAGCTAATCAAAGCTCTAAGCAAAACATGTCGCTGGCAAATTGCTTCGATAAAACGATGTAAAAATAATATATGTAAATAAAAATAAAAATCGCACGCAAATGCGAGAGTAAATATTTAATTTAATTCGGTCGATGGGGGCGAGCCTTTTGCGGTTCTGCGTGGGCGTTGGCGTTGGCGTTGGCATTTGACGTGTGTAATAGCAGGCAATATCAATTTGTTTTATGAATTGCAATCGCAATAACTTGGAGTTGGGCCTTACGACCCCAACGTAAGATAGACCGACAGACAGACAGATAAACAACAACCCCAGCAGCTCGCAGCAAGTGGTAAGTGGCAAGTGTGTGAGTGTGTGAGGGAGGGGACCAGGATGAGGGTAGAGGGTAGAGTATGCCAATACATTTTGCACATTTCTTCCGCTTCATTTCCTGTAAAGGAGCGTAAATTCATAGTGATTGGATTTTATCAGCATGGCCTCATCTTTGACACACTCGCACACGATAGATCGAGCGACGCTTACGTCTGATATTCCAAATCGGAAACTGAAACTGAAACTCTAACTGGGATAGGACATGGACACGGACTGGGACTGGGACTGGCACAGAGACATGGACATGCCAATCGATTCGTTACGCAAGTGAAAAATTATTTTTCTTGCGTATTTTTTATGTGTGGCCATTACTGCAAAATTGTTCGATATGTTTTGCTTTTTTAGCTATACCCAATGCAAACTTATATGAAATTGGGTATGATGATTTGTAGTCGAAACTATTAGAGATATATGGAGATAATCAAGTGGAGATACTTGTATAATAATTTGTAGTAAAGGTGTTAGAGGAAGGCTAAAGGAAAACCATCTCTGAACATGTGAGATATAGTAGACATATATATAGACATTTTTATGGGTTTTACTGAATATCTGTATAGAAGCCAGGGTATTTGTTAGTCGAATACTCATGAGTAGAGCAATATATCTCTAGCTTCTCTCTTGAACTTTATTTATTACGATCATCTGTTGAGCGAAAGTGCTCAAATGTTTATGACTTCAATTCTACAGGGTATGTAATGCTCGAGCATGACAGAACTAGTTATCCTTATCACTCAATTTCAATGCAATTTATTTACCCAAGCTAACAAGTGTCCGCCTGCACTTCGAGCGAGTAGAACAGCTTTAACAGGGTATCTACCAGTTCATCATTGGCGCTCAGTACATCATAACTTTTTTCAATTTTATGATATTCCTTTCGCACGGCTTTGGCTTTTGTCAACTTTAGCCAAATTGTTCGCATGTGGCAGGGTTTGTCTTCGAATTTGATTTAATGCTGCATTTACATCCAACAGAGACAGTGCAAGAAATAGAAGGATAAAAAAATAAGAAGTAGAGCTGAAACAACATCAAAATTCATGACAGTGCGGGTAATTGGCCAGAGGGGGATTGTATCTCAGTCAGCTCATCTCTTGACTTTGATGCATAAGTCACAAGTTTGCCATTGTTGATCGGTTGCGCCTGATAAATGCGGCGATTGGATTAGAATATTGCTGGCCTCTAAGCTGGTGGGCGTGGTCAGGCGAGCGCTGTACCCCAGCTGACAAATTGAAATTGTGCCAGTGGCATGGCATGGGAAGGCGAGGGAAAGTTGAAGCAGCCGCAGCATGGAAATTGAAAGCTGTCATGCCTTAAAAAATAGCGCAGCTGTTGAACATATCTAACACATCTAAGCCGGGGCTTAGAGCTGGGGCGTTCCTTTAATCGAAGGGCCAGACACACACAGGCACTGGCACAAACCCATGCAATTGCTTTTTGCATGCCAGCTGAGTCCGCTGGCGGATTTGTCACACTTGCACAGACGTAGCTGCTCAGGATATGTCCACCTATGCCAGGATTTCATTTTCCTACATTTCTTTTCCGCAAACTGCGTGCTTAATCTGCTTTGCAAACAACTTGCTTTTCAATTATATTTTTGTTATCTTTTCTGACAACAAATCGGAAAGTCTTTTGTATTCCATTATCATGATTTATTGAAAATTATATCTTTGAGCTATTGTAGTATAAGAAAATACTTTTACTCAAATTTACATATTTCTTGATTGATTGACTGATTGGGAATTGACGTGAAGCCAAATGAAGCCTTTAAATGTAAGGGAATTTATAGTGGAAAAACTTATATATTATTACAAAGAAAATAATATTGATGCTGAAGGGAAATAATGCTGTTGATAATGTTGAAGAAAATTATAACTCAAGATTTATTTAATGTGTAAAAATATATAAAGCAGTCAGAAGAATGCGTAAAAGGCCTAAACTGATTGAAACTAATGTTTTAAAAATATAGGTCTTCAATAATGTCATCATTTTTAATGAAGTCAAAATTTATTATATAAAAAAAAATGAATCAGTTTTAATAAGCAAAAGACTAAGGCATTTAAATTTACAGTTAATGTTATTTATATATATTTTTCCGAATATTTTAAAAAATTGTTTTATTTGATAATAATTTTTCTCCATTGGCTCGTTTGTTTATGTTCTAATTTTCTATTCAGCTGTTTGTCTTTTTATCCATAGTAACAAAAGCGACTGATTTGATACTTGTATATATATTTTTTCAACAGCCCATCTTTCCATCCCCCATTTCTTTCCATACATGTATTCTGAATAATAATCGATAATTTCAATTAGAGATTTTCTGGTTTTTAAACGCCTCCCACTTGTTCTATTTTATTATTCAAATAATTAAATTTATTTATTGTTATGCTCTGAAAATTTCATTAAGCAAATCTAGAACAAAAGTTATTTAATAATGAAGTCCCTATGGTAAGGAACACAAAACAGAGCAAACGCAGTCATTGCATAAAGTTTACGGTAGGCGAAGGACGAGCTGCAGCGAATACAGCTGCTGGTGTTTGTTAAACATATGTATAAACATATAACATATAAATATAAAACATATGTAAATGTTTAAAATAAGAGTAAAATGATGGGAGTAGTTAGAGATAGTTAAAGGTAGATATATCACACTTTTTTGTTTAAAACTAAACAATAAATCATAAAAAATGTAAATATAAATAGTATAAGGAGTTTTTATATGTCCATCGAATAGTCTGATTTCATTAATGATTAAGCTAGTAAAATTGTTTATAATTATATAAATATACATATACATAGTTAAGTTAATGATAAGCATCGCGACTTGACTTCTGGACTCCTTGGACTCCTTCTATCAACTAATTTGTATAAAAACAAATTTCATTCAAAGACAAACCAAAGCGAACAACTGACAGCCGTGTGGTTGTTGCATAGTTTTTGTTTTCAACCACAATTCGAGCCCAAATATTTGATATGATTAAAGTGAACAACTATTCCACTTCAGTCACAAAGTCCCCTGCTCAAGCCGTTTGACCAGCCCCATCACTTTAATTTAAATTTGATTACAAGTCAAATTTATTGCCCGCATCGCCAGCAGAGGGCCGACCGTGTAGCACCCGAACGCAGACCCTAGCTTTCTCACACTAAGCGAAAAATAACTTTGAAGGCTTTGCACACAACATATGTAGCTTGAAATGGCATTGGAAAGCGGCCAAGTGCCACGACCCCCAGCCAGGCGACCGTCATTAACCACAAATCCTTTACTTAACAGTACGTAAATTTTTGGCACAGGCCACCGCCTCCAAGATAAGCGATATACCCAAGACCCCAAAAAGGGAGCGGTATGTACTATATATGTATGTATATATATATATTTATATCGTGTGACCTTGAGAGCAGCACTCACATTTAAGGACTTTGTTGGGCTCTGCCACGCATTGACTCTATGTGCGACAGAGAGAGAGCGAAGCCACTGAGTCGTAAAGACCAACAACTGTCGCCTGTGAGGCGAACCGTCTAATTAAACACTCACATACAGACATAAATTTAGGTCACATCATTAAATAAATATAAATGGGACGCCGCTCTGTCTGCCAGCGATACTCGCTCTTGCTCTGACTCTGGCTCAGGCTGAAATTGTGTTTTTGTTTGTTTCTTCGTGTTTCTTTTTTTTTTTTACATGATGATTTACATAAAATCAACAGCGAAAAGTTAATTTATTTCAAGCCTTTGCTGTTGGCCCTAACATGACTTTCCGACGTCATCCTTTGGCAGAGGATAACCATGCATCTTTCAAGCGGGCACCTCAATTAAGATATTAAGCTGCCATTGCATGAAGAGCTCTGATATAATACACGATTCACACACACGCACACTCACACCCAAAGCATACACACACACACACACTTAAGCGCTCCCCAGTGCGCGCTGGGGCTTAAAACTTCTGGTGTGCCTGGCGTGCAAATATTGTAGCATACTTTTTGGGGCTCAGCACTTGGGGTCTAATTTTATTGCTGCCTATTATAACGTGTAGATATGTTTGCATGCCTACTTACATATGAGCGTGTCAACTTTTGAAGCCAAGCGATTTACGCCTGTACACACACACACACACACACACACATTGACTCACACACACACCATACAAATCTGCACAAATGTGTAGCTCAAAGCAGCTTCACTTGCGCTCGCAACATATGTAGAAGACTTTGTGCGGCTGGCATCCTGTTTGTTTGTTAGCAATGTGGCAGCAACATGTCCCTCTGCCACACACACTCACACAGACACTCTCTATCTATCTCTCTCTCTCTCTCTGCCTTGCTCTTTCTCTCTCACTGTGTGCCGTGCTTGTGCCTGACTCTTGTTGTCCGTCGTCCATATCTTTGTGTCTCTGTGGCTGTGCAAATTTTATATAATTACACTTTGCGCATTTTCACAATGAAGTAACAATGTTTTAATTAAACCATTGGAAAGCCAAATAACTCTTGTGTGTTGCGGGATTCCCAGGAAACAGGCAAACGAACAAACAAACAAACAAACAAACGGGTTAGCGATAAGCGCCAAAAACCAAACAAGCTACACTCAGTTGAGCGCAGCCTGTCAACCGTCACACAATCCAACAGAACTATACTCGATATGTATGTGTGTATGTATGTATGTGAGAAAACATCGGATATACAGGACACATACATACACATATGGCATGGATGTGAGGTAAGGATGTGCAACGCTTTTGATTAAAGACAAATTATCGTCAATCTAACAAATAATGTACATTTAAATAATTAAGAGTGGTCTGTTTGGGACTGCCTGACTATGAGATAGCCTAGAAATAGATTTAAGATAATTGTATTCATAATAGAGTGGTTGGAAGCGGATCTATGTCTAGGAATATTTTGATTATTAAATATGAAGATATGTATATATAAATTTATTTTATTCTTACTGATCAGTTTACTAAAAGATAGACAAAATACAATTAATTAAAATAATTATAATAATAATTAATAAAAATAATTTAATTAAATTAATAAGATAAAATATGACAGACAAAAAAACTAAACAAAAGATATAAAAACTAAAACAATTTTATATTATTGTTTTTTTTTTTTTTTTTTTTTTTTTATTTTTACATTATTGAAGTTTCTAATGAATTTTTAGATATATAATTTATAAGATATAAATATAATTCACTTGTTTTTATCAAAGATATTGTAAGATTCTAATGGTAAAATCTTAAAAAAAAAAAAAAAATAATAATAATAATAATAATAATAATAATAATAAAATATTTATTCTTTACATAATAATATAGATATGAAATATTTGAATGCTTGAGCTATGATTGATATATAACATAATCGCTGTAGAATTAAAGAGAATCTTGTAGGCTGGCGTAACTGACTAGGATTATGAACTAGAATCAAAGAAGCTTTATTCCTTTTAAGCATTTTAACTTGGACTTTTAACATATGCCATAAACCCTTCCGTCTTCACATAAATCCGACAGTCGAGCAGAGGCAGACATCTGAATTATTTATACTGCTCAAAGTTTGCATAGCAAATGCTTAGAATTTGTAATGTGCCCATCAAATTTATTGAACAGCAGCCGAAAGTTACTTAAATATGGATTAACAGCTTAACGATTTGCTTTAGTTAAATGGAACATAATTGAAATACATCTAAAATGTTGCCAGCTAACACATTTTAAAGCCAGCTAACGCATTTTGCACATACGCTTGCCTCAGCTCTAGTTCACACTCGAAAAAATCGGCAACACTTCTGTGCGAACGCGTCGGCTTACGCTGCAGCGTTCAGCTTTCAGTGTAGCGTGAACGCGCTAAAAACTTGCAGCACATGCGAGGCGAAATGGCAAGAGCCCCGATATGTATGCTATATAAGATGCATGCAGCGTAATGCTGAAGGCCATGCATGGGAGTGAGAGTGGCGCAGGCGTTCGTTGCCTGTTATATGAATTAACACAGAATGAAACGCACAAACGCCCTTGACAGAGCTCCCTTCCCTCCTTCTCTCTCACACACAATAACAACAACTTCTACTCTCTACTTTCATTCCGCAAATTGCTCACGAAGCTTAAATTGAATTGTTAAGCTGGCGCTGGGCGGGCTTGAGAGTCGAAGTTGTAGCTGAAGTTGGAGTTGGAGTTGGAGTTGATGCTGCAACCACGCATACTTGAAGCTGCGGCTGCTGCTGCATCTCAACTCCATTTCATAGATACTTTTACACTGACGCGCAACTTTTGCTGTGGATGGCAAGCAAAATTGCAATGCCTTTGTCAGCGCTGCGTTTGTTTTATCTAATTGCTCGCCCACATTTAGCTCCAAACCCTGAGACAAGGCAACACACATGAGACAGACACACACTCACACACACACTCACACACACACTCACATACACACACTTAGTCAGACTGCTCGTTTGGCAGCAGATAAAGTATCTGCTTATATACGACGCATAGTTTATCTTCTTAGTGAGGGTCTCAGCTGCGTGTTGTGTGTGTTGGTCAACAGCTTTTTACAAATTAGCTAGCTAACGGAATTGCAAACCTGGCCCAAGAGCGGGGTTGCTGCTTACACTCCTTATACACATATAAGTGTGCGTGCGAGTGTGTGTGTGTGTGTTTGCGTGTGTATGTGTGTGTTTTCGCCCTTTCATGCTGACTTGGAACTTCCGGCGTATTTATAATTTATTTCCTTTCTGGCAGCTGCTGGTCAGATCCAACCCCCCTCAAAAAACAGTTTCCTGTGCTGCTGCTGCTCCTCCTGCTGCTCCTGCTCCTGCTGCTCCTGCCTCTCAGCCTGCATGACTGCCTGCCCGCCTTGGCTTGCTTGGTTGGCCAATTTATTATCCAGTTTAATTGGAAAATTCTGATTTCCATTTTAACGAATTAGCACCTGCGACAAGCGTTCTTAATGAGTTATACGACAACTCGCTCTTGAGTAACAATACGCAAAAAATAAAATAAAATAACAAGTAAAAGAGAAACTCAACTGAAATAAAATATATATAAAAGAAATGAATCCAACAGCTTTTGGTTTGTAAATTACATTTCTCGTGCTGCCAGGGCAACATATAAATTGCAAGATTTATATGACAAATTTTATTTAATGCATTTTTATGTGCTGGACCCAAAGGACTCAGCACCCAGTTCGCAATGCCTATTGTACGTGTTTGCCCTTTACGTTCCGAACAGTGCAACAAATTCATATTTATTCCAGACAAATTATATATATTACTGAGAAAAATTAGCTATTTCCAAAATTTACTTTAATCCTTTTTCTTATATTTTAATTATATTTTAAGAATATTAATTTTAGTTTCTGTTGCTAAACTTCAATTTGCCCCACTGTAGCCTGGCGCAGAGCTCACGCTTATTTTTCCCATTGCGGCCAGCTTTAGTTGACCGCATCAGGCTTAAGCTTTTGCCCTTTAAACATTTTGTAATGTTCATTCAAAAAAAAAAAAAAAAAAAAAAAAAAAACACAAATAAAATAACGAAGATTCAATTGCAATAGCAAAAAATGTAAAAAGGTGCAAAAAAGGTAATCGTACAATTAAATTTGTTTATTGGCTTAAACACATACAAATTGTTAAGCTCCTTTGCTATTTATGCACAGGCATAAAAAATAGAGCGAAATAAACGAGCTTAGTTCAGCACGTCGATGGCTGAAATACCCTCGAAAAAATGATACCTAGAAATGATTTGATAAAGCAATAATTTACTAGATCTAAATCAAATGATAATTGAAGTTGGATAATGATTAGAAATATGAGTGGGAAGGAAACAGTTGACTATAATACGGATATGGATTTTGATATAATTTTATTTTAGCTTTAATTAGGAAGTTTCATAAAATACAATATTGATTGGCTTGGCTCAATATGGACTTAAGGTTGACTTCTCTATTTGGCTATCATATCATTGATATGTCTCCATAAATGTTCTCATAAATCTAATTTTAAATCATTTTCAAGCATTTCATTCGTAATTCCTTTTCTCAAAATATATTTCAATATAAGTTTCTATACAACATAAACCGCCAAATAGCTACAAAAACTAATAAAGCTAAAGTAGTATAAATTCCTGTGTGTTCAATTTGTTAATCATTTTCTTAAAATTATTCTCCAATTCCAAACACGTTTTACTTTATACAATTGAATTATTATCCTTGCAAAGTGTATACAAATCACACATGAATAATGTGTGTTTTTATATGGCTCAGATTTCATATGAGATATTTTTGTCAACTGATTTGGATCGTTTGGGGGATTTCACAAATAAAATGTGTATTGCAAAAATATTATAATTAATTTTCTTTCCGCTTGTTAAAACATGCTTTGAGGTTTAGCAAAATAAAAGCTTTCTCTATCCCGACAATTGTGATGGAAAATTCAGATTGTGTATTGTGCTTGATGCGTTTCAAGAACGCAAATTCTCTTATGTGCCGAGTATATACAACGGTCTTTTTTTTTTTTGTAATCAGCTTTGCTGATTCTGAATTGCACTTTAAATTGAATAAATATGCACTTTTAGCTTGCATTTCATAATATTTATCTATGATTTTTTTCGTTATTGAACTTTTCAATTGTAAATCAACAACAGCAAAAAAAAAAAAACAAAAAAACGAGCACAAAATCCTACTCTTAATCTGCATTGTATTGCGGCTCAATGTGACTCGCTCGCCCCAGGGCAAAAGTCTATACTTAAAAAGGCATACAAATAATAACAAATACCCAACCACCCACACACACAGTGCACAAAAGTTGTTCAATGCTAGAGACCAGCGACAGAGCCCCGACAGCCCGTTGGACATGCGTGCGGCATTAAAAGCACGTGGATTGGGCGCAAAGCGGATTTCCGGGAATTTTCCATACCCTGTGAATGAATGACAAAACAGGGTTAATTAAAAGAGCACATTTTACATATATTTTATATAAATATATATATAATCAATATAAAATGTAAATTAATGATCGTATGCGATTTCAGTAGGTTTGAGTTTTGAAACGAATTTGAAAATATTAATTTATATTTATGCATAAATCGTTTTCATTCGAGCTAATGTCAATATTTAAATATAAATATTTCACTTGACCATTTTTTATTTTATTTATTTATTATTTATTTATTTTTTTTTATTTATCTTATTTATTTAATTTATTTTTTTTTTATCTATTTATTTTATTTATTAAAATTTAAATATGAATATTTCACTTGCCAATTTTTTATTTTATGTATTTATTTATTTATTTATTTATTTACTTTATTTATTTTATTTAATTTATTTATTTATATTTAAATATAAATATTTCACTTGACCATTTTTTACTTTATGTATATATTTATTTATTTTATTTACTTTATTTATTATATTTATTTTATTTATTTATTTATGTTATTTACCTTATTTATTTTAATTATGTCTAATTCAAACCAGATCTATATAATTTCAAGTTCCTAATTGCATTTAAATTCACAACTTTAATCAAGCACTTTTTACATTGGATAATTGTTCAGATATTTTATCTCTCTGAAACTCTGACTTAATAAAATTAAATAAATAAATAATACAAAATTATTGACAAAGAAATTTCAGAGCTCATGGAATTTTGTATTTTAGTAGATCTATTCGAAGGTATTCGAGATCTGTTGAACTATAATGAGCTTATATTCAATTATAATGAACTTATATTCAATTATTCAAAGTTCTGCCTAACACATCCGTCAAGTTTCTTAATATGAAATGATGTGATGTTAAATATACATATTATTTTCAAAATAAATTTTGTCTTAGAACTATTTGAATTACTATTAGTGGTACTAATTCTTATACTTCTACTATCTTAACTGCTTCTACTTCTACTTCTACCACCTTAACTGCTTCTACTGCTACATCCATTACTTTAACTCCTACTACTTCCACTTTTACTATCTGAATTACTACATATATTACTATAACTATTTCGAGTTCTATTTCTACTCCTGCTTTCACTATTTGAATTACTACTTCTACTTCCTTTACTTTAACTCTACTTCAATTTTAGCTAGTACTACAGTTTCCAGGGTATTTGAATGCCTGTCACGCTCCATGTCATCCTTCGCACTTATTGTATTGTTGTTCATTTCAGATGAGGACGCGTACAGTGTTCGATGCAGCTATAATTGCCAATGTTGTTATTATTGTACTTTTTTTATTTATACTTTGTTTTGTTGTTATTTCAGGGTGTAACTTGTTTGTTTTTTAACATTACACAATGGCAGCATTTAGTTTCAATTAAAACATTGCAGTTTGTGGTCACCCTATGAAAACAAAAAACATTCTAGCAATACAAATTGGAAAAAAAGAGAAGAGAAGAGTGAACTATGTGCATGAAGTGAATGTTGGAAAAAAAGTTAGTTAGAACTATGCAGGCGGTACGTGGCATAATTTGCAACTACCTTAAGGGTGGAGTAGGCCCAGGTCCTTTGGGGCATGTACAGCTGCCCCGCACTGCTCTTGTTGAAGCTCTGTCTGTGACAGTTACGAGCATAAACTGGCGACAGTTCGACCAACTGCAAAATAGATAATAACATAGCGAAAAAGCAACAAAAAATATAAATAACACACAACTAACTAACTAATATATGCCGGATAGTGTCATAAATTTAATTAAAATTTGAAAAATGTCAACGGCAATGTCACAAAGCTTTTCAATTAGAGCACGAGCCAAACTAGCAAAACTGGTTTGATGATGGCCTAATCCCAACAGCCCCGAGCGTGTGAAACTAAACAGCAAAAAAATATTGACGTATATCAAAATATAAATAAATATATACGTTGGTATATGGTTTTAAATTTACTAATAATTAGTTTAATCGTAGCCTTAAATATTAGCTTAGTTAAAAGTGACTCTCGAATTAAACGACTAATAATTTGCTGATGTGAATTTGGTTGAATTTGGCAGATATTGCTTTAATAATATATAAAGTTGCTTTAGGTGCTTTGATTCAGTCCATTTTAAAGGCTTGCCAAAAGGATATATATATATATATATATATATATATATATATATATTAAACGCGCACATAGATACGCTGTGAAGGATAATTGTTCTTGTTGCAACTTTTTGGAAAATTCATAATTTCGTAATTTAGTTATATATAATAATAATAATTTAATTAAATATCAGGTAATTATTAATAATCATTATCATTATTCTATGCATATACCCTTTTTTTTTTTTTTTTTTTTTTTTTGTTGGGCTGAGGTAGGAAAAAATGCTTTATGCATCGTCAGTCATGTCGTCACTGTGACCGGTGTGTCGGACTCCATGCCTGCTTACAGACTAAAAAATCCTCCTCTTCTGGGGCTCGAATCCACCTTGGAACCAGGAGTTATCCCGTATTAACCCTCAAGGTGGAGCCCCATCGTGTGCTCTAAATGAGCGTTACCCTCCGTGTGTCTGCGTCCAGGCCGTACTTCTTACGCCGCAGAATCGTTTCGACGAAGTCACAGACTTTATTCCATGCATCTATGCTGCTGCACATTCGCTGGACTAATGTCTCAACTTTGACTTCACCGAATGTAGCTGCCAGGTCGATTCTTTCCTCCGAGCACCTTTTGCAGTTGAAGAAAGTATGTTCTGCATCGTCCGTTGCATGTTCGCAGTAAATACAGGTGGACTCAGCCGTTTTCCCCATCCTATTTAGGTACTCACGAAAGTACCCATGTCCGGAGAGCAGTTGCGTCAAATAGACACAAAATGTATGCATATAACTAAGGCTAACAGTTTTGTTAAAAATATAGTTAGTATTTCACTTGTAAATTTAAGTATTCCCAGTAGTTACAATTTCATTGTTATGAATAATTCATTGTTCAAGTTACATTTTAGCTAACTACATTTTAACTAACTTAATATTAACTAACTAATTTTTAACATAAATGACAAACTTGACATGCAGAGCTTTTAGCTTTGGGCCATGAACTTATTTGATGTGTGTATTTCCAGATTTTTACTATCTGGTGCATTGTTAACAATGTTAGTAGTTGAGTTGAGTAAGTTGTACTTTTTAATGGCTGTGATTTTTTTTTAGTTTTATAATTATGTCACTATCTCTGTGTATTAAAATGGAAGCATTTTTTCGACGGTATAACTGAGAAATGTATTGGGAGTAGTTACAGTTCGTAAAAAAAAATAGATCTCGTGTTTACATTATATCTGTACAAAGTGCACTGAGTACAAATGTAGAAAAAGAGTATATTGTTTGTATTTGTATTTTGCGTAAATCCGGAAGACCAAGAGGAATTCGTATATTTTTGAATAGAGACTATAATTTCAAAACCAAGTCCATAATACATTTTCCTCAATATTAATTGAGGACGGCTCGTAAAAATGCTACCAACGACCCATCAAAAGGCGAAGAAGACGCCTGTTCGGAAGCCTTCTCACTCCCAATATAACTCAGTTTTAGTCCACACTATATAAATGTTTAAATTGTATAAATAATTGTAAACCTGTGATGTTATTTGCAATCTGCATCACAAATTCTACCATGCGAACTTTGCTGAGATTGTTAATTTGAATATTAAATGGTCCATTAGATTTCGTGACATATACTTTGGCAATGCAAAGAAATGATAAGCCATATCCTTAATTAGATACACGTTTGTCTATCAGCAGCAATTGCAATGAATGCTCTCAGCCAACTTTGGCGCTGCAGCTCTTTAAATCAGAGAGTAACTCGAATGGAGTTGTAATCCACAACTCGGAACTTTAATTAAACTTCTTGGCAGGGCTTGCGAGATGACTCGTTTACCTGTGGAATAACATAACATATACTACTACTCCATGTACAAGTTGAAAACGTTCAGAAAATCTTTTAATCTGTTTGCACAACTTTCAGCAGTTGAGCTATTCGTTCGTTCGTTGGTTCGTTCGTGCTTTGTGAGTGGAGTGCGAGTTGTATTAGACAGAAATGCTTAACTTTGATTGTTTCGACTTATTGCTGCATTCACAAAGCTATCTCTGCGATACACTCGAGTTCCTTCTCAGAGCTATCAGCAGCCCCTAAAATGTCTTGAACAGATTCTTGGCTCTTTGCATCCAAGTGCTGACATTTGTGGGACCACAATGAAAACCCTCGGGTGCAACAGCTTTTAGAGCTTTCTTTACATTGTATGTATGTGTGTAGGGGTGTGTATTTCTGTCTCTATGTGTATGTGTGTGTGTGTAGTAACAAAACGCGTTGTTATCATTATCACAGTCAGGCAAACATTCAAGTCGAGTCATAAAACAACAAAACAGTTCAAATGTTCAACTGTTAGAGTTATATATACTTATATATATCTCGTTTATATATGTTGCATTGAGTTAATCTCTTTGGCACGGGCAGTTTGTTGCCCGCACACACACATACAAATAATAGGTGGCAGAGGTGCTGAGGGGCTGGCAACTGTCTTAAAAACTCATTATCTTTGGCAACTTTTTAAGCAAGTTTTTTGAGCTCGCTCAGCCCACATATACAACACATTTATATATCAAAATAAACTGTCTTTAATGCGTTCTTTGTCATCGCTGGCAAAAGGAAATTCTAACTTTTATATCTGACCATCAGCACACTCGGACTTCACCCATTGTTTTGCCATCATCCCGAGACGTTATAAATTGGTATACTTTCTCTCCTCCTCTCACTCTCTCTCTCTCTCTCCTCTCATAGTCTATGGGAAAGGCAAGAGTCCGCAATTAGAGACGCGCAACAACTTCAAGTGGCCCACACATCGTCGCACCCTTAACTAGTTGTCGTAAAAATAATTGCCCACTACTTAGCAGTCCAAATACCCAACTGGCTCTATCTGTATCACTCTACATTCTCCTGCTCTACACTCTCTCTCTCTCTCACTGTGTGCGTCTCTTTCTATCGCCTCTGCTCTCTCTTTCATTGTGCGTTCGCATTGTGACTCTATCTAATAAGGGCGCAGCCGGCTAGCATCTGCACTTAAAGCTCCGTGAAACTACAAAATAACAACAAATAAAAATAGCATTAGGAAGAGCCAATAACTGAAAGCACTTAAACTTATCGAACAATAAATACTCTTTAAAAAATATCTTATAATATAAATGAAAATTATTTTTTTTACTATGATAAAGAAAAAGAAAAGAAGAATACAATAATTATTTGTAGAAGTCGAATAGAAAATTATATATTCACATATTCATAAAAAAAAAAAAAAAAAAAAAAAAAAAGATAAAAAAAAAATTAAAATAAAAAATTAATATTAACATAGTCTAAGAATCAAAACATTATTTTTTAAAAACATACGAAGCAAAGTATAATCTAGCAAAGAAAAATCAGAATGATATATTTTAATATCAGATGAGATTTATCTGATCTGATTTATCATATTGGAATACGAACTAAAAACAAATTCTTTTTAACTTAAAAGAAAGATTCTACGTTCACGCTTAAGATTCTCATCGAAATATAATTTAATTTATGTACAAACATTCAAAAATCTTAATAATAAATTAAATACAAATAAAATAGAAAACCTTTTGAGCTTTTTTATTTCTATCTGATAATAGAAAATCGAATCATTTGAACATATTCAGCAGGGTACTTAAAATAAAGTAGAAGAGTATTTAAAAGAGTATAAAAGTATATTTTAATAATAATAATAACAAAATTTAAATAAATAAATATACTAACTATAAAACTAACAAACTATATAACGTATTCGGTCAACTGCCGTCATAAGACTTGAATTTGCAGCCAAAATTTCATATATCGAAACAGTTTTTGATTGTTTACTCTGATGTTATGCCCCTAAGGTAAGCGTGTATATCAAATATACATGTGATAACATTCAATCAGCCATATTTACATGCATATATTTATGTATATACGTTATATGCCCCGCAGCCAATGGCATTAGAAAGTGGTTATAGCCGCCGTGTACATATTGCGGAATCAAGCAAAATAATGTTTATACTCGTTCCACGTTGTCTTAAGGTGGTTCTAAGCGCTTTGCTTTGTTTTGGCGCGGCTGGTAAATAAAACTGGCAGTGCCCCGGCATTGCAAAGGACCTCAACCTGAACCTGGTATCTGCTTGCTGGCTGAGTGGCTGCTGGACTTCAACCGGGAGCCGGGAGCTGGGAGCTGGGGGCCGGCAGCCAGCAGCCGGGGTCATAGTTCATTTCATTCTTCTTTGCTTTTCCGCTTACTACTAAATTCAAACACTTTGGCCGTGAGCAACGTAGAGCAGAGTGAGAGCAGAGTTCTGTAGCCGAAGACAATGGTTCACAAATTGTAGAAAAGTCGCATGTAATAAAAGTGCTGGCTGCAACCGAATTGTATCTGCAAGATACACAGTGGCACTGGCTAAAGCTAAAGCAGAGACTGAGAGTGAGACTGAGGCAGAGACAGAGATAGAGGTGAGTGCCGGTGGCTGCTACCAGCATTTATATTGTATTTACCTACTTGTTTTTTATTATCTACAAATGCTCTGTGCTCTCCACTCTATACGCTCAGCGAAGCTGAAAAAACAAGTCGAGCGTCGCCTGCACTGTGCTCCGGGTATAAATATTTATCTTTTTTTCTCTCTCTATCGTCTTGATTCCTGTTTTATATACTCTTTCGATTTCTTTTTCTACTCATTTTTTTTTTTTTTTTTTTTTTTTTCATTTTTTTGTATATATTTTTGCAACGGGCGCTTTTGTTTTAAGGCAATCGGAATCCGGCACGAGAAAATATTGTCTATTGATTGATTGTTTGTTCTATTTGCTGCCTGAGCATTGCAAACAGAACGCAACAGAACACACGGCCCATATTATTAGATACAATTTACGAGCATTGTGCACTAAAGTGGAATGGCAGCCGCTGCAGGATTATTGTTTATTTTATGACACGTGGCAGCAGCAGGAGCAGCTAGAACCCCATAGACCAGAGAGATAGAAACATTCATATGCCAAAGGCGCTGACACGCGCAAGGACCCTAAGCCTTTGCTAATAATGCCAATAATCACAGAGTGGACTACACGCCCACAAGCACACACACTTACACACGCACACACACACACTCTCTAGTTGTATTAATAATATTTTGTTAACTTGAGCGTCTGACACAGGCATGCATGTCCAAACTCTTCCCCATCATCGTTATTGCAGCTTACTTAATAAAAAAAAGAATTCAACAAAATTCTATGCAAATAGAGAGCAAAATGGAGGCGACTGCTAGAGCTGTTGCTCTGCTCTGACAAAGAGCAAAACTTGCCTCCGCATGTTCTCGGCTGGACAGGACGACAGTTGGCATGCGGCAAGTAGTAGTTGTGGCATGTGGATGCCGAGGATCAAGACTCCCTCCCTCAGTGTTCTCTGTGTGCAAATGTCAGTTAGTATAGTTACTTAATTGAATAGTTTGTTTTTGACATAATCTTTATGGGTCTTTTGTTTTTAATCCCAATACACACTGGCACGCACAGAACGCAAACAGAACAAAGACGTTACATGAACCTCGACACATCGTTAGCCATAAAGGCACTTGATTACCATCAGGCCGTCTGCGTGGGTGGTGCGAAAAGTATTTGTATGCAAAGTGGATAAAGTCAGTCAACAATTTGAAAACAGATTAACTTTATTTGGGGCTTCCATTACGCGCTCCCAATCCGATTGTCAGCCACAAATCAAAAAGTTAAACAATATTATTATGTGAGGATTTTTAAATTGCTTTCGCTTTAAAATTCAAATTTAATGTCTTACTCAACTATAATCTAATTGAAAATATCTGTGTACTTTGTTTAGTGATTTATTGAAATATACATCAAGTATTACTTGCTCATTATGAGCTTCTCTTAATACATTTATATATAACTTTTTTATTAAATATCTGGACACCTTTCTTTAGTAATATATCTGTTTATCAAATGAATTCATTTATTTTATTTTATTATTCTTTTTTTTTTTTTTGAGCCTTTTATATTTTTGACTTTTACTCTTCTTCAACCTTTACAGGTAGCTTCTTCTTTTATTCAATATCATATATCATTGAATTATTCAATTTACTCTATTCACCTTTCAATTCATAAGCCCTAGAACATCTCTATATATTATCATTGATGCTATTGTTCAGTTATTCTGCTTCAATTATTTCACTTCGATTTTGTTTGACTCTATGCTTTTGCTTTGTATTCGGCTCACCTGTTCGCCCAGGTAAATGCCGACCTGTGATCATAACATTTACGCTGTCTTTAACTGACTTGTTACGCCTTTACGTAATGTTTTCCCTTTTCCTGCTAATCCCAAGCGATAATATCATAATAGGCCACTTATGTCCATTCAAAAGAGAAGAAGACGAAGAAGAATAAGTGAAAGAGACGAGAACTGGTAAAGCAACCCACTGTTACTTACCTTCTGGCAGGAGGTGCCACACCCTAGCCAAGTGCTGTCCGGCCATCAACATGACCAGCACAAAAATCTTTGCCACACGGCCGAATGCGTCCATTGAAATACGTTTTGGGACGGCCACAGAAGATGCCCCATTGTTAGGCAGCTCTGTTAGGCAAACGGGGCAATGCCACAGAACAAAAGGCCCAATCGAGAACGCCTTAACTGAGTGACCTGCTGTCGCTGCCGCTGTTGTTGCTGTTGCTATTGCTGTTGCTGGGCTATGAATGTTGCCCTGAGGATAAGCACTCATCGTACGTACGTACAGCAAATTACAGCTCCAATTCGAGCTTCATCATCATCATCATCGTCGTCAACGTCGACATCGCCGTCGTCGTCGTCTTTGCGGTGCCTGGCCCCAGTGTATTTGGCACTTTAGGCGTCATCGGTGGCAGCTCATTGAGTGGCTTGTAATGCGTTGATGGCGGCCAGCTCCTATTATTGTTTTATTGTATGGCTGCAGCACTTGCCTCCGAACGGCATATAGCTCACAGCGAACAGTTCAAGCGGCCCATGTTAGTTAATTAATTTCTGGCCAATGCCACAAAGGACAACTGGGCCAACGTCAAGTGACGTATTCAAGTGCTTACATGTGCTTAGCTGAGGCATCCCATTCACACACACATACAGACACAGAACCTTAGCCCCCGCTTTTTGTTTCGTAAATTTAGTTACAAATTAGCCATGGCCAAGGATCCTGAAGCATAGACCCTAGACCCGAGAGTTGTCTGTAGTCCGTGAACCGCACAATTTCACGCTCGAACGCTTCAGAGCAGCTTGAATGCTTATTCGAATCCTTAACCAATCCTTGCTCCAATGCCTGCCAGCCAACTCAGTGGACTTCAAAAATATGCAATCGATTGCTGCTTCACATATTTAATCAACTTCATTGCAATGTCCTACAAATTAGTGGGACTTCCCTTCAGCCCTTCCCTTCAGTTGCTGCAGCTGAACTCAGTTCATATGGCTCGCTTATTGAGTTGCTTTGGCCGCCGGCCATGGCTTTTTAGATGATTCAGCTACCTTTTTTTTTTTTTATTTCCCTTCGTTTACTTTTCTTTTTTTTTTTTTTTTTTTTTTGCTCCTGGTTGTTCTGAACAAAGCGTGCTGGGGCACAACAAAAGCGCATAAAGTCCAATAAAAAGAGCGATGGCAGCAACTATCTTTCTATAGCTTTTGTCGGCTATCTGTGGGCCTTTTAGTTCTTCTTGTTGTTGTTGTTTTTGTTATTGTTGTTTCTGGTTTCTTTTGCACTACTAATCCGGGCCATGGCACTGGCTCCTTCTCATTTTCATTCCAATCCACCCAAGCACTGGCGGCCAGGCAAGAAGCATGTGAAGCGTTAAGGGCGTCCATGGAGGCGGCGCTTGTTTGCTTTTGGCTTGTTACATTTTGATTAAAAAACGCCCCCGCGCGTAAGTCGCACAAATACACGGCTAACCTACGTACAGAGAAAAAGAAGAAGAGAGAGCAAGAGAGAGACAGAGAGAGATGCAGAGAGTGTGCTAGCTGTAGACCCATATTAGTACACCGATGCATATATACATACTGATACTGGCATATATCTATATAGACGCCCAGCAGGACAGAGTCAAATGCTGGGGCCAAAAATGTCGCACAAAAAGTTCAAAGAAAATGTGCCATAGAAAAGGAAAACAAAGTCGTAAGCAAACTTTGAACTGGGCGTTACTTAAATGCCCTATACTGGACATAAATCAAAATGTGGCATCGATAAAGATGTGAATATAAAGAAATTATTGGACTTTGTATGAATAGAGAGAGAGTAGAGAGAGGGAGGGAGGGAGAGAGAGATAGATATTGATATATATACTGCATATTCATGGTAATGAAGTCGAGAGAAGCTCAGCAACAATCAATCAGAAAAGCCAAGTGCAGAAATATCTTAAAAATGAAAAGTTGAGCACACAGAAGAGATGTAAATAGAATGCTCAAAGTTAATAATAGCATTGATTTGATCGCTTTGGAATAATGACTTCATTATTACAAAAAATATGTTTAAATTTTAAATTGTAAATTGATCAGAGAATATTTTTAAATCAAGTAATAATCTCAATGTTCCTTAAACCAGGTAAATTCAGGTAAATGAAATAGCAAAATATGATAAAAATAATATATATAAATAAAGAAATAAATTATCCAATTAATCTTAAACAGTCATTAAAATGTTTACGCTGAATAAAAACCATAATTTACATTCTAATTTCACTAATTTTCTTTGTTTATTAATATTTAAAAATTTAATCAAGTATAAAATAATAAAAAATTATCTATCTACGTATCCAATTTTATTATTTTTAACCAAATAGTTTGTTTTATCCACATGTTTAAGTTTATCAAAAATAAATTATGACTAAATCAATATCTACTTCAAAATATATTATTGTCTAACGATGATATGAAAATACAAATTTTATAATTTAAAAATATATAATTTATAAATATATTATAGATTAATTTATAAATATTTAAAATACTAAACCAACGGCAAAATATTAACATCTTAAATATACTGAAAATACTTCTAGTCATCAAAGAAAAGATCTCAACTGTACAAAAATATTCAGCAAAATATTAAATAGCAATTCATTGAACTTTAAGCTTAACTTTCTGAATCGAATGTTTTTTGGTCTCTACACAAAACGCATATTTCGCGTGCTTTAAAACACTTTAGAAACATGCCTTAATATGCAGTGTATGCTCGACTCTTTGTGATAATACCACTTGGCCCAGTTTTCGTATTAAAACTCAATCAGAAAACCAGTCGTACACCCGCATACAGAAACGAATCATTCATCAGGTTTTTCATTACAGTTTGCTTTCTGCTTGGGAATTTGGCTCGTTTTTTCTCAGCGCTCGGCATTCCATTTTGCTCGTTTTGATTTTTGGTCGCACTAAAAAAACATTTTCATTGCCTATTTGTGCAGTGGCTTTTGAGCCCGGCAAAAGGCCCGATGTCCTCCGGCTGGGTTCCAATGCTCCAATAACTGTGATTGTGTTAATTTAAATGTCAGTCAAGTAATATTTTTGCACACAACGAGCGGGCGGATGGACGAACGGTCGGTCAGGAGGCTCTGGAACAGGCCGAGTCCAGGGGTTGTGAATATGGCCCTGAAATAGTACAACTAGATCTTCACATACCCATGCCCCAACTCACTTTTCGGTACGTGCCTTTTGTGCATTGTGCGGCATTGACGCGTGTTCTTTCTCTGTGTGTGTGTGGAGTGTGTGGGGTGTGACTGGCGGGCGTCGGCTAAGAGCGGATAATCTACGAAAATTTTAAAATTCCTAACAGGTTCAAAGGAAGTGAAAATGTGTTACTTGTTTATGAAGCGGGCAACAGACGCCACGGGCATCTGCACGGCCAGGAAGAGGGCAAACGCATGTGCAAACGCATGAAATTTCATTGCTTGATTGTCCCACAAACATAGAGAAACGCATAGCTGTATCTAAATCTCTAGCTGAATGTGTGTGTGTGTGTAACTGTGGCTACATAATTTTGCGCTTGAATTCAGCTGTAAGCCGTGCGACGTTTAGAGACCCCAGTTCCTGAGGCCCAAAAGAGAGGCCCGAGACCCCCAAAGACCTGAGCCAGCCTGCCTGGCTGCCTGCATTCGTTAGTGAAAGCAAATACGCAGCTGTTCAGGTCTGGGCACTCCGATGCAGAGACCTCGTTTAGGTGCCTACATTAAAGACGCGAGCACACACATACATCATTGCAATTGGGCATGTGAAACAGTTCATTCAGTTTCCAATTGAGATTTCCTAAAGGAAAATCGAATAAAAAAAAAATTGAATAATCAAAAATTTGAATGAATAACTAAATAAATGTCTATCTACTATCTATCTACTATTTTTTTATTATCTATTATTATTATATTCTTTTTTTTATTATTATTATATCTACTATATCTTATATTAATATTTTTCTGAAAGAGAGCGTAATATTTTCTCTGCTTAAAATTAAAATTTTCGCTCACCTCTCAGCAACTCATCGATAAAGTAAACTCTAGCTCATCTTCATGCATTTATTTTGCTGCATCTCTCTTCTTATTATGATTATTATCAGTTAAAGTGTATTGATTCTTCGGTCTGTTAGATAAAAGTTTCCTTTCAAGTTTTCCCCCACTTTACATTGTTGAGGGCAATTGTAGGACAACAGAGGACTGCCGGGCTAGCAGCTCAGGCAAGCGTTATCCAATTGGGAACGGTATCCAAATGGGCGCCCCCTCGGGCGTGGCGTATGCGTGATTTTTAACGCTCACCATGCTAATTCAATTGTGTTTGCCTTGTCTACACGCCATGTAATGAGTAGCACAAACAACAACAGCACAGCGTAGATGATGACTAAAACGAGCTCGACAACGACGACGATGACGCTGACAATGGGAAAGCTTTCCCTTACCTCCTGCGCCTTGTCCCTTGCACCATGCCACGTGGCACATACCATGCCACGTGCGTGGCTGTTCGACAGTGTGGAGCGTGAGGGGCGTGGCGTGGGATGGTGGGGTGCGCACTCATCATTTTTACACACAAATGCATATTTATTTTTAATTAAAAACTTATTAAAAACTAGTTAAGCATCAACTGCAGCATTTTTAATTACTTTCGACAAAAGCCCTCTTGCATTTTCATCAATACAAAAGACGTTTGCATAAAGCTCTTCAAATGGGCTCCGCTGCACCCATCGCAAATGCAGTTAACCCGTAAACAGTGAAACAGTGGAATTGAACAACGTCATAAATATTGTTTCACAGTTTTTTAACGTTCCATTAAAACAAGGCAAAATTTGCTTGACTATAAATAATGAAGTGTTCGATATTAACGCTAAAGCAGCAAATGATATTCTTAGTTCAAGAAAAAAATTCTCATTACAGTATTTTCCTCAAGTATAAGTATTATTATAATGCTAATCATACTAAAATAAAGGCTAGTCTTTAAATATTATAATGAAATTTATGTATTATAGATACAAAAAATAATAAATAAATTTTTCGTAAAATATTTTAGCAGCATTATAATTATAATAATTGAAATATAAATTTATAGTCAAATTTATTAAAAACAATAAATATTAAGTTAGAGATATAAAGTTAAGTTTAGAGATATAAATTTACCTCATTAACAAATTTTCATATAATGAAAATGTAAATAAATATTATTTGTAATAATTGTTAATGTCACATTTCATTAACAAGAACTGTTCCTCCATCACATCGTCATGCTATGCTATTAACAGTATTATGCTCTGTTAATAACATAACTCCCATGCCAGTTCTCCTACTGGTTCGCAATCGGCGATTGGGATGTTCTTCCTACATTCTTTTTCTGTTCGTACTACTTTACACCTTGATATAGGTTTAAAAATAAAATTACTATCTTAAAACGTAACCTGAGACTTCTTTACTTGTTGCCGAAGCCTCCGCTACAAACAATATTAAAATATTATAACAGATAACAAATGATCAGCATATGCCAGTAAAAATTTGTTTAGCTTTAGTTTTAAATGCTGAGTTTTGTTAATATCTAAATTAATTATTGACAAAAAACTTGTATTTCTATTATATTAAAGAATTATTTCATGTTATAAATATTATTTTACTTTATTATTTTATTATTATAATCTCAGTTATACTACAAACTTTTTAGAGACTGTTTTGGACTCACAGTTTATTTAAAATAAAAACTGTAAGATATTTTTTAATTTACTAGATATAATATACTCAAAAGTTTTGATTCAATTATTTGTTTGATTCAATGCTTGTAATATATTACAGTTGTAGAAAAAAAATGCTTTAAATTCCTTTCCTCCCAACAACCTGTCACCTGATATAGCTCAGCTGTAGCTGCAACTCAAGATATCTTCAGATGGACAAGTCTCTGTCCATCAGAAAGTTCCCATGTATAAATTCGTTGGGCTGTTTTCTCAAAAAACTATATTTAAGAAATTTCAATTCTTATATACTCCTATTTCATGCCAAAATCTAAATAACCCAAGAGCACAGCCTATAAAATATTTTGTACTAATAAATTATTTAAATAAAGTCTTCAGATAACTGCGAGCTGCAAAGTTTTGGCTCGTAAATAACTTGATTGAATCGTGATAATCCACTCGGTAAATAAACACATTTGCACTTATGGGGACATTCTGGCGAATTATTTATGGTTATTTTTTAGGTTTTTTTTCCGGCGTTTGTCTCTGCTTGATGGAATTTCCATCCACATGTTGATGGGTCGGACCCCACTGTTGGCCGGAAGCAAAAGGCTGAGTCTATTGACTCATCGCTGATAGTTTAGCTGCTGGGCGCTGCATAGATTTCAATGGCCGCGTTTGTCCTGCCATAGCCCTAGCCCGGGCCCTGGCCCTGGCCCAGAGGGGAACTGCGTCATCAGGACAGCAGCGACAGCCCCTTCCAGATTACTTGGCTCGTATATCCCTCAGCGTAGCTTCTGAAAATTTGCATTGCTGATATTGGAAGATTTTTTTTGTGTGTGTGTTGTGCGCTCACTTTATTCTTTATTTTCATCTCGTTTTCTATTTTTCTCTTTCTATTTTTTTGTCTATGATTTATGGTGGAACGTTGTGTGGGCGTGGCCGAGCCGGTTGGCGACGCGTCCGTGCACGTCTGTGCATGTTTTGCGGTTACGTTTGCGTTTGCAGCTGAAGCCAAAAACAGAGACTGAGGCCTGAACTGACGAGCGTGCCCGCTCGGCCCGCCGCTCAGCGCAATTGGAATTCAAAGTCATTTTTGGTTTGGCAATTTTGTAAGCGAAATTGCCGCTGTCTCGCACTCGTTATCGTTTTTTGCGCAGTTATTAGAAGAAATGCTGCCCGGTTTCACTCCTCCCCTCTCTTTTTTTTTTCGTTTGTGAAAAGCACCGGGAATGGGTCACAGTTGGCCAGGCGTGGGCCAGCGTTTTGTCTGATGAGGGTATTTCTTTTTCTTTTTCCATTTCAGTTTTGGTTGGTGAGGTTTTTTTATACTCTATTTTTTCTTCTTTCTGGTACAGCTGGGTTGACATCTTGCGCTGGGAATTCCGGTTTCCGTTGCAGTTTTCTTTGTAAGCTTTAAGGGTTCGTTTTTCCTTGGCTTTGATGCCATGGCAAATATATTTAATTTGCCTCGCTTTGTTGCCATATTGCATTGGCCTAGCTGAACGTCGTCTTGTGTTAAGGCCACAATTATTTATAACAAAAGTTTCCAGCAGAAGTTTTCGCAGGCTTCAAACAAAAGTGCTAAGACCCCCTTGATGTGGGTTCATTGCTGCTGTCTTAGCCAACCGCAATGCAAATCAAACAACAATTTTTAATCAAATTTGGAAATTTTCATATTTCTCATGCCAAATGTAATTCTGGACTTACAAAATCAAAAGACAGTTCAAAACAAAGCTATGAGTTGGAGTTTGATTTTTTGCAAAATTATGAATCACATTTAATTAGTGTGTAAGTTTCAGAGCTACTCAAAATTATTCTTTAAAGCTTTCGGTTTCAAGTTTATTTATTTATTATTATTTTTTGCCTTCGCCTTTGCCCTTGTCTTTTTATAGAAAAGAATGAGTTAAGTTCATTGGAAATTCTAATAAGAAGTATGTCTAGCAAATATATATTCAAGTTTCTATATATTTTTATTGAATGTAGCTCGTTTTTGCTGCCCTACTCTCATTATATTCCATTCGCTGACAGTTTTACTGGCTATATTTTATTTATATATTTCGTGCTCTAATACCAGATGTTTCCTTTTTAGATGCACAAATTTTGTCGCTGTGACCAGCAGCCCAGCATTGCAGCATCGCAGCAGTCAACAGCATTAGAGACCGCAGACCACATTTGCGTACTGAAAGCTGACCCTCGCACCGATAAACTCTCGTCTCTTAATAAGCCCCATAAAGCATCTTGACATCTTCAGCAGACGATTGTCGTGGAGTGTTAGCGAATACCGAATGTTGAACGCCTAATACCATTTGTCAGCTACAATATTTATGTATGGAGCAATTGAAATATCCATAAATCAAGCACTTAAACCTGACGCCCGGCCGCAGCACCCGGAATGTGTCACAAATGATACCACTTAGTCATTTGTGCAACTATTTTCGACCATTTAAATAGATAAGACTGAGCAGAGCTGTTTTATGGCTCAATTGATGGCCCAAATATTTGGCCATGGCCAATGCATTGGTCGTCTGTATAGTAAAATAAAAACATTTTACAAATATATACATGTTCTGCATTTTCTTGTATTTCCATTTCAACTTCATTACATGCATATGTTTATTTATACCTTGTGCTGAGCATTTCAATTTATTTTTATTAGTGGTTAATATAGTTATATAAATACTTATACTAATGCTTATAGCAAGTAATTAAGAAACTGTTAATACCCTGATTTTTATTTATATCTAAATACAATGTGTGCAAATAATTATAAACCCAATATAACTTCTCACTAAGAAATGATTAAGCAATATACTATATCTACATAGATTCCTGGCAAAATCAGTTGCAATAATGGTCTGAAGTTAGTTGCATTTTAGTTGTCATCATTAAAATAGCCGTCTCAGCTCTGCAGAGCTCTGCTGCTAGCTTCAATCTATGAGGATCTTGACTTAAATGTTCTAAAGCTTCAAACAAATTTCTAAATTATATTCAATAAAATATAACATTTTTTTTAAATTTCATTAAACAGTTCAAAAGCTAATTGTAATCGATTAATAAAACAAACAAATAATATATACTTACTTGAATTATTTTTACTCTTGCTTGGTTATCCTCAATTACATGAATCTAATCTAAATTGATTAGTTATTTAAATTCAAAATTTAATGTGTCACTTCAGAGTCTATTTAATCTTCAGTATGCTCTATATAACCTAAATTTATTGTTTATTTCATATTATTATTATTTTTTTGTTAACATAAACTTTGAATGATAAAAAAAAAGAAAAATATTTTTGCCATTTGAGTTGTTTGCGTGCCTTGCTGATTTCACAGTTGAAGTGCTGCTCTAAAGCTGGCTGGAATTAAATAGCAAAGTTTTCGCACACACACATAAACAAAAGGAGCTGCCAAAATAACACATATTTTGTTTTTGGCCTGGCCAAGCCATAGGGCCAGGGCCAGCCTGCCGTCGACTTGGCTCATTCGCCATTCGAATTTCAAGTTTTTGGTCCACTTTTTCACAACGTTTGTTGCGTTGTTATTTTTTATATATGTGGCGCAGTCGAGGCGGGGTGCCTGGCAAAAAGCGAAAGCGCAGACATAACTCCTACCATGTGTGCCGGTTTCTGCAAGTGTGTGTGTGTGTGTCCGACTCTGTCTGTGTCTGTGTTTGTGTTTGTGTCGGCGTAATAAAAAGGTTTGTGCTACATTTACATTATGACGCGCAGCGACAACAACACTCTGCAAACGGCATAATCTACAAAATAAAATAAAAAAATAAAGAAATAGGTTGAAATGGCTTAAGCCGAATAATTTACACACTTGCTAACAAATTGGAGATCAAGTGAATGAAGGAAGAAGATATGCTTAAATGTCCTGGGATATGCATATGCTGTGGAAGCTGGCGAGTGTTTAGTTCAATTGTTGACAATTTCATAAAAAGAGATCATAATAGATCAAATCAAAATAAATACAAACAATAATAATTAATGTTTACATATATTTGTGGAAATATGTTTAATATATCCATATCCATTTTAGGATTTTCTCTTTATTAACCAAGTTCACTTGAGTTCGGCTTGAAACTTCTGAAGTATGAACTATGTAATATAGAACATATATACAGTTTGATTGAATTAATGCAGAATTACTTTAATATTCATTTCAAGCTATTCTCATTATTCATAGTGTAAAATAATAATATAATAAATTAATTAAAATTCAATTGGTAATGTAATTAAATCATTTTATATACTTTTTAATTGAATTACTTTATACATGAAAATTAACTTTATACTAAATACATACATATAGGGATCTAATTATTAAAGTATGTTGAAATATGTATAAGAGCTTAAATATGCTTTTTTTTTCAAAAGAACATAAAAAAATTGGTTTAATTTTTCATAAGAATATATATATTATATAATACAATTCATTTCAGCTTGATTGCAGTCTGTTTTAATTTATTTGTTTTCAACAGATTTAAAGTTCTTCTCATAAGAATCAAGCAATGGCCAATAGAAATGAAAACAGTTTAAATATTATATTCAGAAAGCCTACATCAATTTTTGTTTATAAGAAATTTAAATAGTTGAGCACAATATATCTGATAATCGATATCTGATAGTCGAGTACATTATTTAATATATGCATTTTATTTATTATAATAATTTTCTTAAATATGCCAATAGGTTAAGAAAAGGAAACTTCAATGTAAGCATTTAAAGAACTTTAATTAATTCTGAAATAAACTCGATTTGCTCATTATTACAAATGAAATTTACTCTAATAACTTTCTAACTTTCTATGTTGATTGTATCATGAAATACTTCTCTCTCTCTCGCTCTCTCTCTATCTTTCCCTCTCTCTCTCTATCTCTCTCTATCTCTCTCTCTTTCTATCTATCTATCTTTCCGTCTCTCTTTTTCTCAATCTCTCTTTCCATCACTCTTTCTTTATATATATATTTATATATATATATGTATATATATCTTTCCATCTCTCCCCCTCTAATCTCTTTTATAAAGATTCTTGGTTAAGACTCTTATTAAAAGAGACAGCAAACAGAACAGTCAAAAGAGTTCACATTACTGTACTTAATAAGCAGCAGCTCGCTGCCTTTCACGTGAACTTATCTCAGATGCCGCTGGCATATCTCTTTTGAGCGTTGCAAGCATAATGGCCAGCTGGCAATACCCTCAATGCAGTTAACACGCTGGCACACTAACACTCCAACACCTTGCATGCCCTTTTTGGCGGGCATTACAAAACTTTTGCCATGTTTTTGTGTGTGCCTGGTTAAGAATGTGTGTGTGTGTGCTTCTTTGTATGTGTGTGTGTGCGTGTGTGTCAGGCTCAGGTCCCAGACATACATAATTGAATGCTTGAAAAAGGCAGGCAAGCCTGCCAGGCCTGCCAGACCGACAATAACAACAACAACAACAACAACATCAACAACAACAGGAGCCACGACAATGCCGAAATGGTTGCCTTCTAACATCCTGGCCGTGCCATGTGCCTACTGCTGACTGCTGACTGTTGGCTGGGCTTGCTCCTGGTGCTGCTGGCTCTACGCCTGAGCCTGTGCCTGTGCCTCTGCATGGGCTCACACCCAACAATGGGACACTGGGCATGTGCATTGCTTTAGGCCAACATGGAATGTTACAATTATGTTCTCTTCACACTTTTCAACAATTTATGTTGGTATGCGAATGTCTCCGTGTGCAAAGCAATCCCCAGCTCTACTTTAGACCACCGCTTGACACTTGAGATTGGGGCCCCAAAACAATAATAACAACAGCAGCATTTGTGTCCATTTTGCTTGCCTTGGCTATTTACAATTATATATATATAAATATATATTTACATCTCTCTCTCTCTCTCTCTCACTTACTTTTATTCTCGTCCTCTCTGTCTTGCTGTCTCACTCTCTGGTTAGTTATTGTATTTATGTCGTGCGCTAAACTTGCAACTTTCACAAGTGATTTATGTATCCAATTGTTTTTAGCTTTTTTGTGCCAGCGCCAACAATAATTCATCGCAAGGCAGCAGCATGTGGCATAAACAAGTGGCAACAGTTTGTCAGCAGGCAAGAGCCTTAAAGGATCTACCATCCAACCAAACAGTCAAGCAGCCTGCTCAGCTGCAGCTTCCTGCCAGCGCTTTAAGACGCGAACCCAGCCAAGCCCAGCCCAGCCCAGCCGCACACAAATCGCAGCTGAAAATGTCTAAAGAAAAATTGACGTTGCAGCGAGGTTCTCGGCTCTGCATGCTGCCACATGTGGCACATGTGTGCAGGCATTTGCCTGTCAGCCCATACACCCGGGGGCCAGTAACTGTATCTCGGCTGCAGCATCATTACGTAAAGTCGCTGCACCGTTTTGGCTTACGTTACGTATACGTATCGGCTGCCCTCGCTGGCATACGACACAAAAGCAATAGCTGGGGCAAACCGTGCCAAGTGGCAGACGGTGGGCGGCGTGGCTCACACTGGCTGGTGCCGCCCTCGATGCCGCCTGAATGCTCTGAAACACACAATGGAGTTATTCCAACGGAAAAACACATGCACTTCCGTCGATGTTGACAACGCAGCGATGCCTTCGCAGCGATGGCTGGGATGGCTGCGATGGCTACTATGACTGTGAAGGCGACATTGCCGTAGGCAGCGATATGTGAGTCTGCTGCATAGATGCGCGCGCTACACCTAAGCGCTGCAATCCAGGCATGTGGCATGATAAATGTCCATTAGTTGTTGGCAACTCATCAAAGTTCAGCTTTAGTTGATTTTGGCATTGCAATTTTCGCTAATGATTTATCACAACAATCTGTCTTTCAATTTGACATTCAATGTGTAGGTTAATATATATGTGTGTGTGTGTGTGTGTGTGTGTGTACCATTCAACTTAGCAATCAATTTATCACATGGCATACATTATCTAGAATGCTAAACTGGAAACCAAATATATAGTTTAACATTTCTCAAGGAAACTTTGCCTGATCTATTGCAATATTTGTCACAGACAATTTCCCTTCATATCATATTTTATATTTCTGGGTTATTCTTGTTGAAATATTTTGTTTTAATATTATTTTAAGTTTAATTTAAATATGAATAACAATAATTTGTAACTGACGAGCGCTTTGTCTTAATGTGTTAATGAGTTCGAAAAGTATTTTTGCTCAACTTTGAACTCAATTTAATTTCATTTTAATTTAAGCTTAAACGTTATAAAGAAAAGGAAACTGTAATTTTCTTAGATTGTTATTAAATTATATATAATCTACCCACAAATCACATTCGTTTAGCCTTTCAGCTTGGAATAACTTGAAAATATTATAGAGTACTTTCAGTTTCCTGATTGGAATGGATTCCTGATTGGAATGGAAAAATATATTTTAGTAATAAATATAAACGAGCTATAGTAAATTTCCATACAGATAAAATCATATATTTTATAAAATATTTTTAATACAAAATTTAAATACAGTCCCCATAATACTTTTATAGTTGCAGGTGGTTTATCACTATCTATTTATTCATACTTCAGAATGGTTAATATTGATATATGTAAATCATATTTTTTTAAATGTGAATAAAAGCAATTAACATAAGAGTACGCCAATAGAGTTATCTCTAAAGTTAACTGAGCAAACCGTCTAGACAAGCCTTACTAAAATCGAGTTTAAAGTAAATTAAAAGTTGATTGATCAATTCAATTCAATTTGTTATTCATAAAAGGAATAAATGTATATATACAATATTTAATACTACTTATATATAAAACTATATACTATAATACTATTATTCCAAATTAATTTGACTTAATAATATTAAATAGTTTTAAGTACTAGAGAAAATCTTGATGCAAACGCTTATAGCTGCTTTCGCAGTCGCCTAGAACTGAAGCCCTTGTGATGGGCTGGGCTGGGCTTCCTAACACACTTTCATCACTTTAGCCTCGGGGCCACATGGGTCTTTCCCAGGGTGTCGCGATGTTTCTTTTGCCACCCAGCCATTGCCCATTTGCCCCTGCACGGCTCTAACAGTCCGCAACATGGCAAGCTTCCAAACCTAACGAAAGGCAACTCGTAAAATGCAAATAATGCAACGATGCGGCGTCGCGACGATGGCAACTGGCAGTGACTGCTGTGAGCTTTTTTCAGCTGTTAGATTTTTCATATTTCTAGCTGCTGCTACTGCTTCTGGGGACCGACAACTACCGAAAAATGTGCGCATCTCCAAAACGTAACCGAGCATGCAAAACGAGGCGACGAAGATTCAGTATTGCAGCAGTGCCCCAGCCAGCGCCGAGCTCAGATTAATGGATGTTGATTTTACAAATTCAAATGGCAAAAATATGCAAGCAAGTGTAAGAGATGGGCGTCTGCGGAACTCCAACTGCAACTGGCGAATGCAGCTCAAACTCCAACTCCAAGTCCAACTCTAGCAGCACCACCACCAGCCCCACCAGCCAGAGCATTGTTGTCGCAAATGCGATAACTTAGCTACCAATATGCGTTGACTGCCAGAACAGAGAGCAGCAGCAGCGGCATCAGTCGCCTCCAAAAGAAGATATAACTCAATGCATATGTGTGGGTGGCTAGAGGAAGTTGGCAGCGGGACAGACAGACTGACTGACTGGGTACCATATGCACGGCTGTATTTGTCAGCGAAGCACAAAAATGAGACAAAATGATGCCAGGCTGCTCCGACTAACCAAAATCCTACTGCCGATTTCAAACAGCGCTGCCAACTCCTGCTGCTCCTCCAGTCCGGATCTGATCTGCTCTGTGCATTGTGCTACTCACGCCTCCACAGTGCTCCAGCTGTAACTTGAGCATAGAAATAAATGCGCATTTATGGCGAGCAATTCAAAAGTCTTTAAGATTTTCACATTCCATGCATTGTGTCTGCCACAGACGAACGACAGAGCCGAGTCATATATATATTTTTTTTTTTTTTTTTATAAATACCCTATAAAATAACGTGTTGAGCTGAGGTATTTATACACTCAATAAATATAGACAGAATATGTTTTCATTAATATAAAAAAATAAACTTTTTATTCTGATTTTATATTTTCAGGTTTCATAAAAACGTGAAATTATATTATATTTTATTATATTTATTTTTGTTTTTATCTTATCTTATCTTATTTTATTACCTTATCTTTCTAGCTTTTTACTATGTTTTCGAAATATATATGTATTTTATTTAGTGTTCAAAACAATTTTTTCTGTTCTACATATTTATTTCTGAGTGGTTCGCTTCACCTCCCAATTCGGTAGCTGATTTCATGCCTTGACTTATTATAATTTTTAAAATATTAATTTACAAAAGTATTATTTTAATACAAACTTTATAAGATCTAATTAAACAAAATCTGGGTTATCATTGAATCAAAATTTGAATCTATAGACATTTATTTTATAACTCCAAATACTTCCCATATTCATATATTAAAGTTGAGATTTCAAGATATTCCTTATTCATGCTCTAAAAGCCTTGCTGCAGGATAACCTTGAATACATCATTTGAGATCCGTGGCATTCATTCAAAGGACTTCTGTTGGTGCTGCGTGCAGTGCACATAAATCGAAATCCGCACCTTCTTTGGCATTGTCAGGACGAGGCATTGCGAGGAAGCTTTGGCTTGCCATTCTCTAGCTTGTCTTGGACTGGGTTTGGGTCTGGGTTTGGTGTGGTTTGCCCTGGCTTGGCTTGGTTAGATAGCGAGCCAAGTGGCATGACTATGACTATGAGCGACATTGTGCGATATGATAGCAGGACGCGCGTTTTATTGTCGTTGTAAATCGTTGTCGTACGTTTCGACATTAATAAAAGTTAGCAAATAACTTGAGAGCGACAGAGACAGCAAGATGAATTGATAATGCGTCAAACAGAGAAAGAAATCACAAAGAAAAGGCATGGCTGATACTGCCGCAAGTTTCTAGAGGATTGAGGCAGGAGATGCGTTGCCTTGTCGGCGGTTTCGGTTTTCATTTTTATTGTGCTCGTCATCAAGTTGATTGTTGATGACTGCCTCCTGGCGCCTCTGCTCGGCATCTATGCCCAGCTGACTGACTGGCCGTCTCTGGATATCGAAAGCACAATGAAATTGAGTAATTTGTTGGGTCAGGCGGTCAGCGTTGTGGTTTGCATAGCCAAACAGGCAAATCTCTCCCGCTGCTCTCGGCTGATTGATGTGGATGCGTGTAACCTGCCTCCAGCTGGCTCCCTGCTGATACAAATGCATTCGAATTGCAGTCGAAGACGTGGCCAACTAGGACCAGAAGGATCCTAGATAAGCCAGCACGCACAGACGCTCCGCTGTCAGCATCTAAGGGATTTAAATTACACACAGCCAGACAGACATGGAGCAACCGAAAGACAAAGACAGAGCGACGCCGAGAAAGAAAGAGACGCACCACAGCAAGCAGGTAGCTCCGGGAGCACACCAGCAAATAGATTAGGCAATGAATTGATGCGTAGCTGCCAGGCCAGACGCTGAGAGTTGTACGATAACCGAAACCGCAAGGAGCAAAAGTAGTTGCTGCCTGCCAACCTGCCTGCCCGACTCCTGCCAGCCTCCTGCTCGTCTTCCGCCTGCAGGCGAGCCGGAGCAGCAGCAACTGGAGTTGCATATTGAGCAGCACTTGATAAAAGGCTTAACCAGGATATAACGTTAGTGCTTTCCTTTGTGGCTGGGCTAGGTATTAAAAAACATGTTTTCCTAGCGAATCGCTTTGACAAACTATTGGATATGTATGCAAATGACTTTTTGCTCCACACTATCTACAAGCAAAAACAAATGAAAACTTCGAGCACTTCCAAGTGAACTGAAGAATAAGCGCTATTAGAGAGCATGATAACAACACTGGCTATGTTTCACACAAAAAAAGTCTTTCAAAACATATACTGATAAATGAAAAAGAAGTGTTCTGTATGTAGAGTCACTATAGAAGTGTTGGATACTTTACATGCCGCAATTGTTGAGCTAAAAACTTTAAATTAGTATACAAAAATTTAATTCAATTAAAAATAAAAGTTATCTGAAAAATATTTAAATTAAAATAAAACTTTAAAATAGCTTTTTAAATTAAATATTATAAAAAAATGTGTGTTAAAACTAATTAAATGCTCTTACTATTTTAGACAAATTTATAATTATTATTTAAAAAATAAATAAACAACAAGCGTCGGAATCTGTTTTTATCTTAATTTCATTTTTTCTATATTATTAACTAATTATCTTTTAATTATTATTCTTTTGTATCTATTTTATATTCAATCTATTTTATATTATATATTTATGTTTTACTTATTATATTTGTGTTCACAAATTGTAGGTCAAAGACAATTAAATTTTGAATAAATATAATTTTCGTGCAATACCTGAAAAATGAAAATCCAAATGTATACGAACGAATTTAATAAGTTAAACAAATATCGAAGTAATATTTGACGAGTTGAATGTTGACTTTAAGCACCGTCATAATATTATTTATTTGATATCAAAACAGCATTTGCTGCGCCTCATCCCTAATCATCTCGCTCTCGCACTCGCTCGCGCTGTGCACCTCGCTTCACTTCAATTCATTAACGGCTCCACCTTTGGGGTTGCTCATCATCTTGATCATCACCATCATCATCATAAGATTATGATTGGTTGTGACAACTTTTGTCGCTTTGTTGTTGGCAAATGGGTTATTGATTTTTAATTTACTGCACACCTCTACGAGATACTTACTTAACCTCAACTTTTCATTACTCACATCAGTGCGTGTGTGTGTGACTGTGCGTGTGTATCTATCCATCTATTCAGCTGACAGTCGCTCATTTTCGCATTAAAACTCAAAAACTTTCATCATTTTTCAATATGATGTTGCAACTTTGCTTGGCTCGCAGTTGACACACACACACATGAATACACAGACACCCACACAGACACAACCGCACTGAGGCCAACTCATTAATAAAGCAGACAGCCAGCCACAAACAGTTATACACATATGCAGCGCGAGCAACGGTAACGTGTAATTGCATTGCTTTAGCGCCGCCGGTTTCTTCACATCACATGTCATATGAGGTAACAGTAACTGTAACGGTAACGGTTGCGTCAACGACTTTTGCTTACGCCCCAAAAACTATGCTATAAAATGCAGCGAAGACAACCACAAATCACGCGCCCGCTCATTAGGGATGGTCCAAAAAAATCACGATGTCTCTGCGATGAGAGATGCAAAAATGCAAACAATGAAATTAATTATCACTAATATTTAAATGGGCGTTTGTGTGATTAATGTTGATTAATCAACAGCTATAAATTCATCAGCTTATGCTGACAGGAAATTGTGTTCACTTGAATAGTTATCTACATTTTTTCATTAATTTGAATTTGTTGTGTATAAAAAAAAAATATATGCACTGCGGTTATGTATAAAGTAGTTTGTAGTTTTTAATAATGTATACCATTTGGATTAAAGCCGAACAAAAATTTTAATGGTAATTGCTTAAAGTTAGGTATAAGAGCATGAAAAACTGTTAAACAATCTAAAATGTTGTTAGTTCTTAAATTCATATAAGCTATTCAATGTAAATCAATTTGAAAATACTTGAATTTGTTTTGAGTTACATAATATTTAAGTTATATAATTATATATTAACAAGGCAGTGAAACAAAACTGTTAGAGATGATATAAGAACTTATTTATTTATATTCAATAAAATTTGAATATCTGAATCTGAATTGAAAGTATTTTGATTTCATTAGCTTTGCAAAAAAAATGACTATAATAATAATTGAAATATCTTTGTCATTAGCAATTGATTGAATTCAAACGGCTTTTCGATATTTCACGATAACTCTCTAAAAAATTTTAATTTTGAAAGTATTTCAATTTCTATAACGCCTTCGATACACCTACTTATATAATGCATATATTAATAATTATTAAAACAGCTGTAAGCTTTAACAATACGTTGAAATCAGACGGCCTTGCGATATTTCACGATGATTCACTGTTTTACATTTCACTTCATTGCACTGCACAGCAAAGCAGAGCAACGCAGCAACAGCACAGCGCAGCGCACCGCATCGCAAAGCACACTACACTACACACTACACACTACACACTACACTCTACACTCTCGAGCTCTTTACCAATTACATGCGCTTCATTGCTCTCGGTGCCATTAGTGTGATTACGTTTCATTGTCTGCCCCGGTCGCTGGCTTTGGCTTTAGGTCTGGCTGGGGTCTGTTCATGTAAGTTCGTCTATAATAGGGGGGGGAGTTGGGTGGATGGAGAGCAATGTTAAGGGTGGGTGGGATGGTTGTGTGTGTGTGTGCGTGCCTTTCAATTGTGTGTCAAAATGTAGCCGTGACGAGACTTGACAGTCAGCCATACAGAAGAGATATGCAAAGGGAAAGAGAGAGAACGAGAAAGAGAGAGAGAGAGAACGAGAAAGAGAGAGAGCCAGCCACGTACATAATTGTATCTTAGTTACTTACGATTGCACAAATTTGAATTCAATTATGTTTTACTTATATCTTTTGCCTGCTACGTTTTCCACCGAGTTCTTGAGGGTCCAAAAGAAATTGCATACATTTCGTGTGGAATTGAATTATGCGCCAAGTGTATTCTTCTTGAGGGACGTTCATTCAACGTTCGTCGTGATTGGGCTTAGGCCGCTCGCTGGGCGGATACCCAGTTGCTGACTGTCGCTGCACTTTATTGGCAGCCATTTAATTTGCAATTTTATAATTTAAAAGGAAATCTTTCAGTTCGATAGCTCAAATGCAACCCAGACCCGACACAGACCAGCCCAAACCAAATCGGGGCAGACCAGACCCGACCAGACCAGCCCAGTGCCAGGCCATCCATGGCTGTCAGACATGGCTTAGATGATGGGCATTCGGGTTCCAGCTTCCAATCTAAATTGCAAAATTGCAATGCAATTTATTTTTCGCAACCGTATTGAAATAAAAGCTCCGCCCACAAACTGCGGCTAGCATTTTATTTTCAATTTAATTTTGCGTTTTGTAATTAAAGCAAACGCCAGGCTTATTTATTTATTTATTAGAACGCACAACTGATTTTGCGTTGATTATTATTACACTATGCCACGCCTCATGCCACGCCTCATGGCCCGCCTGCCGCCCTCATAGGTCGACTGCTGCTCAGTTGCTATGCATTAAATATTTACCATAATTGAAGTGACAAGCGCAAATGCCACTACATGGATAGACCATATACCATTGGCCGACAACCCAGCTCCAGAATCAAGCCCAAGCCAGAACCAGCCGAACCAAAGCCATAGCCAGCGCCAGCCCCAGCGCCAGTGCGCCAGGCATCGGACTGCCTGCTAGTGACGGCAGCAGCAGCTGCTAATTGTGTGCAAGCTCATTAACATAACCGCAGGCCATGCCCGAGGCCCTCCTGCCTCACGCCATCCACAGCGCTGCTCCCGCGCCGTCGCTCCACCCGACCACAACGTGAACAGTCACTAGCAAACAGCTGGCGGGGGTCAGGCGCTGCACTTAGCAAAAGGATGTCACGGCTTGGCATGCCGCATGCCAGATTCCCATATGCCACGATACGCCACGATGATGCAACAGTTTATTATCAAATTGCTATTTAAAACAAGAGTACCTGGAGAACGATTAACCATTTAGCCATATTTCTTTGCCATGCAGATAGGCGGCTCAGGCTAAAAAGAATGAAGATTTCAATGTTCATTAAATTATGAACATATTTTAATTAAAGTTTTTGTAGTTGTGGAAATTATGCAGAATCAATGTTACAAATAATAATTAAAGATCATTATTATCTTAATATATTAAACTTTTTCCAAAATGCATTTTTTAAGTCATTTTTAATTTTAATTATAAAACTATTTTCAAAAAAAAAAAAAGAGAATTTGTATTAAATTTTAATATAAAAAATGTTTTCAAAAAAAAATAATTAAAGTATATTTTTTATTTTAATTATGCAACTATTTTCAAAATTATTCGTTATATTTTTTTTTAATTAAAAAACGTTTTTAATTATAATTTTTTATTAATGTTAATCACTTCTAAAATGATAACTAGAAATTATTTTCAATATTTTTTTTTTTTTAAGTTTTCTAATATTTTATAGAAAGCCTAAATGTTTACTAAATTAAATATAAAAATAATTTTTAAAAATTTCTTTTTTTTTTATAAAAAGTTAAAATAAATTTCAATTTAATTATTATTTAAAATTTTACTTATTAATAAAATATAAAATAGTTAAAATAAATTTTAATTTAATTATTTAATTATTATTTAACCTTTTACTTGGACTTTTATTAGATTTATGTTTTTTTTTTTTTTAATTTATTTAATAATAATTTTATTCTTTTATAACCTCAGCATTTATTTAAATTAAATTAATAAGTTCAATATTTTATTCCTTTAAAATAAAATTTAAAAAAAGCATACCTTTCATTCAAGTTTTAATTTAAATACATTTACTCCTAAAATATTTACTTTCCAAAATCTGGTAAATAAACTCGTTTTTTTTTTTTTAGTTTTAATTATTTTTATTTAATTTTAGATAATTTTTTATATTAAAAAAATATTCTGTTTTTTATTATTTTGAGTATTTATAAAAAAGGAAACTTACCCCATGATCTCTGCTGCTCTTGGATCAGTTTAGAACACAAATCTTTCTAGTTAAGCTTCACTGTCATATGACAAGCTGTCTCTGTATGTGTTAATGCTCCACTCGATGTAAGCGCAGCGCCAAAACCGACATAATGAATTATAGCCGCTAAATTGTAAAATATACGCCAAATTCCGATAAATCAAATCTCCCATACACACGCACGCACGCACACACACATGCACACTCTCACTCTCTCACACACACACGCACCGCACACCGCACTCGAAATGAGTTTTGGTGAGAACATAAAAATATCCAGGCATATGCATTACGAATGGACGTGTTTGTGCTTATGCCCAACATAAATACCATATATATATATATATATATACATTAATATATAAATCATGTTGGCAAGTTTTTTTATGCGTTTGCCGGCCGGCCAAAAGACTTTCTATTAGCAGAGGCGGCTGCTGTTCCCCTATAACAAAATGACGGTATACATATTTCGTAGGCTCTTCTTGCCACAGATTTTTATTGTTGCCGTTGGCTACACTCATACACACACACACACAAGCACACACACATTCGCTGGCGAGTGCATGAATATTTATGACGCAACATTTGGCATAAGTGGCACTCATTTTCAATAATCATCTTAAGCAGATTAAGTTAAATGTCAACCATTAGTCATAATGGGCAGCGCTTTTGTTGCCTACCCTCTCGCCAGACTCTCTGTGCATATAATCGAGAATGTGGATCTGTGCCACAACAACTTGCTCACATTTCACATTTCGCATTCGCATTCGCAATCGCATTCGCATTTTATTGCCAAGCAGCAGCACAATACGGCATAGCTTGAGAAAACGCATAAAAATCAGAGAGAGCTCTGAGCTGCGAGCACTGTGCGCTCCAAGCTTCAAGCTCCCAGCTGAAAGCTTCATACTGTTACCGCCTGTCCCATTTATTATATGAGTTCCAGTCGAGGCTACTGATATAAACGCGCGCCACTTGAGTTAAATATATTTATTTTTTTCCCTCGTTGTTGTTGTTGCTGTTGTTGTTTTTTCCTTTTGCGTGCCACGGATTAGCCGACAACAATTGCCAGGAATGTTACGTATTCATCTGGTTTGGGGTAATGCTTATAAAAAGTTGAAGTGCTTGAGCCCCGAAATGTTGGGGTCACAGTATTTCTTTTGCTCGATGCGGTGCGTGGGCAGAGAGGGCGCTCTGGTCAGGTGAAAAGTGACGGCTATTAATTTGAGCGCTGCGCCAAATGACATTAGGCATGTTAAGCATTCTGTTGAATCACTTGAGCTCTAACGAGCAGCCATTTGAGTAGCTTAGTTGACCGAGCCACACCGAGCCACACCGAGCCACACCGAGCCGCACCGTGCTATGCAGCTGGCATCTCGAAAGCCGTATCAGGTGCTCAAATATATTTATTCCCCCAGCTAGCTGGAAATGTCATGGAAATTTAACAAGTTACTTTGCGGAATTTCCGACAGCCATGCTTAGCATAACTTGACATTGCAATGCGCTGATTAGTTGGAAAACTGAAAGTTTGTACCAAGTGGACTGAAGTGAAAAAAAAGTATATTCAAAAAGATGAAAGACTTTCTTGAAGTAGCAAGTGTGCTGAAGTTAGCATCAAGCTGACTTAACAAACATTCAAGTTTGCATGGAAGAAAGGAATCTAGAATTTAGTGAAAACCTAGGCTGGAGTTGAACCTCTAGCAATACTAGGAAGTCAAGGTTCGATTTGCTTATGCTGACTGAACTCGAACCCGATATGAATAATATTCAATTAATATGTTTTATTATCAATCTTTCTTTACTTATTATTACTTTTTTGCTATTTAAAGAAAAATAAATAAAAAATAAATAGAAGAAAATGTAAATCAATCTGCATAATTAGCAGCCAAATACTTCTCATCTAAGATCTTAATTCCGACATGGGGGAAATTTGAATTTTGTTGAATGCAATTGGTCAGATGCATGAATGAATCTCATAGACAATTCATCACAATTACAGAATTTAATAAAAAAAATTGTTTGATTAAATTGTATGAAAACAGAGAATGAGAGCTTTAAAATTTGTAGAAATTCATATTATGAAAAATTCATATCATGAAAAAAAGAAGAAACAATAAATACTATTCAAATATTCAATTTACCTCTTTAATTAAAATTATTTGGTGAGACTAAAAATATGATTTTCTTTTTAAAAAAAATAAACAAATTTGTATTTTTATTTTGACACATTTTTCTAAATATTTATTTAATTTAAAATTCAGCTTTATTTTTGTAATTGAATGGCTTATTGTTAATTATAATATATTGCAATGCGTCCAATTTATTATAAATAAATCGAATTACCAATAATGCATAAATATATATAGTAATCTGAAAAAAATATATGTCAGGGCTAATGCTAGTATTCGTTTGGCCGACTGATATTACTACTTTTATAATTGCGTATGGCGAATAAACTTGAGTGCATTGTTTACTTCCACTGTCTAATCATTAATGCCATCAGCATCAATACCACATCGCTCGCACACATTCTATTGTAATAGGATATACAGAGATCTCTTTCTCTCTCAGTGACTCAAGACGCACAACAATTATCTCTTGTTATCGCCCTCCAATTATCTTCCTCAAACCTCCTTCAAACCCTATTTGGTCACGTACGCCACTTAGAACCTTTCGCAACATTTCGACATATATATAATATATATATAATATAGATTATGTGACATATGTGTAATCTAAACCTCAAAGAAATGCTATATAAACTCTCCTATATGAGCAATCATAATGACTTAAACTAATCTATTTATAATCAAAAATTGCAATCGAAAGAAAATCACTGGGAATCAAATCAAGTTTGGCTGAAACCAAAGTCGACAATTCTCACCTCAAGTGCATCACAAACATATCATTGGGGCCAGTGTATATTGCTATACATACACAAACACCCACATCGAATCTGTGTATGTGTGTGTGCATTTGGGGCCAGTGCATCCACTTGAATCACTTTACCCGAAAAACCTACCGCAGACTGACAAATAATGCTAATGAGCGTACAAAAACTGCCATTTGCTAACCAATGAACTTCCGTCAATTGCAGCGAGGCAATGGCTGGCTAAAATGGCGCGGCGTTTTGCCAAGTGCACGAACCAGAAACACCAACAGCAACGAAAATTTCGAACTACTATAATAATAGTTAGTAGGGCAACCGCATGGCACAGACTGTCAGCTACGCGGGACGACGGGTCGTCACCAAAAAAAAAAAAAAAAAAAAAGTAAAAATTGAGATTTTGTATTAAATGACACTTGTTGAAAATTACTGTAACAGATGAGCCATTCAAATATATAAGTAAATAATAATAATATATATTTAAATTAATTATAAAAATCTATATATTCTCTGATAAGTTTATTCAGGACTTTCTATGACAGAAAAATAATTAAGTTTCTTATGAATATTGAAAATGATTATTTATTCAGTCCTAAATGAAGGAGAGGAACTTTTATATGAAATACAATGATAATAATAATGATGATAATATAATAAAAGATAAACTATTTCTTCTTCTTTCTTTAAACTTGCCAGAACAGCATATCTTGAATCTTACTAAAAGCTTTCTTTTAGCTAGGCAAACATCGAGCATTTCCACTAATTGTTGTTCTAGCGCCAAGTGCAAATTTGTTGTTTATTTCAAGTATATTTTTGCCTTTGCTTGCTAGATAAATCTCATGTTTTTGGCTGTCTTCAGCTAGTGTCATTTGGCCTTCGAACGAATCCCGGCAAGTAGCTGGCGTTGATTGGACTCTCTGTGCCTGCCGCCGGGCATTTATGTCAGTTTGTCACGATAGGCGATGGAAGCATAGAGATTACCTTGGTTAAACTTAACAATGGCACGACCAGCCCAGCAGACAGCCAAAGTGAAAGAGAAAGAGAACGAGAAAGAGAGAGAGCCCACACAGGCATCATCAAAATGCAACGGTGTTCCGGCGCTCCGTGCGGCTCAGTTCTTGGCCCGGAGGCATTGGCCAAATATGTATGTATGTAGAAGGAGAGAGGAGGAGAGACCGGCCGTAGTAGTTGCGGCTAGAACCAGAGTTTTTGAGGGGGAAACTATCAAAACGTTTTCTGGCTTGGCATCGCGTGCAGAGCTGTTGAATCGCATTAAAATCAGTTGGTGCATCTTCACTGACTGCAATTTTCGGGCCCGCCAACTGCCCTGCATGCATTTGGCTCCTGTGCTCGGTCGATTGCCTGCTGTCAGCAGCATTTTATGTTAATTTTCATTAGCGCCATCGACGCGCTGCCAATTTGTATGGAAAGTGAATTTGAAACTGGTTCGCAAAACTGTGCCAATTGGCCGTATCCAATACGAGCGAGGCGCCGCATCAATTCTCTCAAATCGACTCAGCTTGAGTTTCGGCTGTTTGGTGTAGGTAGTTGCAGGGGCAGGGGTAGAAGCAGGAGCTGGGGCAGAGGGCAGAGGAACTGATAATACTGCACAACAAAGTATTTTTCAATTAGCCGTGCCAGCTCGAGCCTCGTAAAAACAATGAATGTAAACTGTGTGGGTGTCGCACTCACTATCACTATCTCTCTCTCTCTCTCATTTTGTGTCCCGCTCTACTCACTATTCAGTTGTTTTGCGTGTATTTTGTCGAATTTGCCAGCAATTGGTAGGACTTAAGTGCTGCTACAAACATAAATTGTTTAATGGGCGTCAGAGTAAGCGTTGGCGTTTTTTTCTAGTCTTTTTTTTTTTTTCTATTTGTATTTTCTATTTATTTTTTTCCATTCTCTTCCTTTTTGTTGTTGTGGTTCCAAAGACTGTGAAACTGTGGCATGACTGCAATTTTAATATTTGTTTTTATGACGCCAAATAAAATGAACAGCTGCAGTTTTATGGTACAGAGTGGTTGTTCCTCTCTTTTTTGTGGGCAGAGAAAGCTTTTTTTAATTGGCTGTACACTGTGGGTGGAAGGAGCAGAGGGGAAAATCGAAAAATTCAATCAAATGAAACAAATTTCAGGCATTTCTTAGGGAGCAAGATCAAGTATTTAAGAAGAAATGCTAGGCGATAACCAGACTCATTTTGATTCTTTATTATTACTTTCTTCATATAGAGTTCGATATTATATAGATATCTATAACATGTTATATTAGATTAATTAAATATATATTTCCCTTAGAAAAGAATCTGTACTCATCTCTCATCATCCAGTAATACATCTTCGCTCATCCTTCTATCTACATCTTAATTTATTGTATGCTCATCTCTGGCCTCACAATAATCATTGCTTTGAGCATTTATAAACAATTTACATTATGTCAAGCGCCAATTCTCGCCATTTTATAAAGCAATATAAATTCTTTTGTTCGATTTTACATTCTGTGACAGTCTTGCTGCTGCTGCTGCTGCTGTTATAGCTATTGTTGTTGCTGTCGTTTGTTGTTGGCAACATTATCATTGTTCAATTAAACTTTTCAACTGAAAATCGGCTTTTGTTTTATCGCACGGCGCCTGTCGGTGCCAAAAACAGAATAAAATGCGACATGCATGTAGAAAAAAAGTGTATCTGCTCCAGCATTTCAGCTGCATTTCGGGCATTGTTAGTGTCGTAGTCATATTTTTTCCGTTTTATTTTTTATTCGTTTTTGGCATTGCGATTTTTAATCGCCATATCACCAGATTCACGCTTGCACGATCTACTACGCACATTAAGTGCACAGCGAAACGTTACGATGCGGGGGGAGGGGGGATAATTGGTGCAGGAGCGCGTGGAAAATTCATTTTCATTTTCCAAAGCAAGCCCAACAATAACAATTACTGGACGTTGTACTCTGTGAACAAAAGCTATTGCGGGGTATATATTGAATAAAAGCAAAATTAAAATGATTATAAAATAAAACGAAATCAAAAATTTAATAAAAATAAATTCTATAGAAAATTTATTAGACAAATTATTTATTTGAAAACATTTCAAACAGCAATTTATTCATAGAAGCAGACTAAATGTGCTGAAGCCAAAGCTTTCCCTTTTGTAATTAATTAAATGATTTAATTTAATTTAACTTGAAAAGTCATTTTTATAAAATAAAATTTTTATTATGTTCTTTCACATAACTCATTATATTTGTACTAATTTTTTAAACATAAAAAGCCATTAAATTCACTCAAAATATTTTTTACAAATAGCACAGAATTTAATTTTTTTTTTTTAATAATTTAAATTATGGGAATTCACATTATTATTTATTTATTAACATTATAATGTTAATAAATATTTAATATCTTACGCACTGTAAAAGATCATATTTTGTTAATTGAACTAAAAAAAAAGTTGAATAATAAATAATAATAAATAATGAATAATAAATAATTACAATTACTTCTGTTATACCTTAAAGAGTACTCCAAACTTTGAGGAAACCTCTAATTGAAAAGAATTTCCAATATGAAAAATATGTTAAATGTTGATGAAGCTGCAATAATCCTCATATAATTAACATATACAGGGTATTTTACTATCGATCAATCTAGCATCAATATCTGTGTTTTTGTTGTTGATGTTGTTTCTGCTGTACGCACAATTGTGCAAATGTGACATCATCATTTTCATGTTTATGTCGAACCAGTCAAGTGCCATTTACTCACACACACACACACACACACACACACGCACATTCATCGATGCAGCCGTGTGTCTGTATGGGTGAGAGTGTATAATGAATGTGTGCCCAATCTGGCAATGTCTGCTGGCCTGAAATGCTGTCTAATGAAGCAAGCCTATGCCATAAAACCCACTAACTGCACTGACTTACTTAAACGAACTCAATTCTAAGCTCCACCCGCCGGGCATTTTAGGGAACTTCCCCAGCTTTTGATTGCAGCTCTTCCTGATTGTGCGGCCATCAGCGGCATGCGCTCTAATTAGTATTAAGTGGAAATTATTTCTTTGACTGCATTCAATTTTTTATAGCCAACAACATGCCAATTGATGTGTCAATGAGAATATGTACATACATACTACATATGTGTTGGAGATCGGAGCTGTGGGAAAAGTTATACATGCTATTGCTAAATGTAACGGTAATTATACTGCAGTCAGACTGGGGCGACAACTAATGAAATTTGACAAGGAGAAATGTTCACGTTTAATTATTGCCACACAATTTATGGAAATTCATTAAGACGATATGTGCCAGCAATCATATATATATGTATACATATACGTATGTATTTGAAGCATTCAAGTGGATTATTAATGCTCGTTGATTATATTCAATGTAGCCATAATTATTGTAATTATGTGGGTGCAACTAAAAAGAGAGAAATTGCTTACGACTTAAGCATTTCACTCAGGCTCTATATTTATGTATACATATATTTTATGTTTGTGTATATACTTTTGCAGCTGTCGCATTGTTCAAGTAATTTCCATACTTCACTTACGCAAAGTTCATTTAAAATCTGTCGCGAGTTTTGCTGCCTTATGGGAGAAGTCCCATTGAATATCCATTGGGCAATCGATGAATACTTTTAGTGTTGCCGCCGGGCATTCCAGGATTCAGCTGTTAAACTTTTTGCACTTCTGCGAACTACTCAGTGGGACAACAGCAGCTCAGCTAGAGACGGATTTCAGTTCGATTTCCCTCGTGAGTTGCCTGTGCCACAATAAATTACAGCCTTACTCTGTGATTCTCAAACATGTATGTAAATGAGTGTTGCAGTGAGAAAGAAAGATATGGTCAAACAAGATATATTTAGATTAATATATACAAAGAGAGAGAGGAAGGGCGTAAGTGTTGAGTAGATAATGCTAAGGGAGTAAGAAGAGCATAATAAATAATAGACTTCTGGCACACCTCTATCGCTGCGTTTCGTGTCGTGCCGTGTCGACTCAGAGTGTCATCTCTATAGAGTATACTATTACTATTGCATAGAGTTGGAACTTGGTCCAGTTGTCGCTCCCTTGATGCTTGCCTTGAGGCGTTTTTGTCATGTCGCCCCGTGGTGCACACAGCTGTTGTTGTTGCTGCTGCTGTTGCTGTTGCTGTTGCTGTTGCTGCTGCTGGCTTGAGTTGTTGAGGCAAAAGTTCCACTTCCAGTTCATTTGTTTGCCTTTGTTGCCACAACAATTGGCGACATCGTGTCAGGCCAAGTTTTGCACAGTTTGCACTAATTAAATATAAAATCTATTCTGTTTTCCTATAGCACACACATACACAATAATATGTATATATATAGATATATGTGCTCGCAGCAGACGAGTACATATTTATACATTAATTAAGACTTTAGAGTGTGACTGACACACACGCATACACACACAAACACACACAAACACTGGCACACCCTCAGAAGGCAAATATGACAAAACAATAATGAAAGCTTTGACACGACTAATTGCCTGCGGCGTTTGCTGTCTACTCGAATCTCAGCTGAGACGAGGAGCGTTTGTCGTTGTAGTCATCATCGTCGTCGCTGACTAACGAATTTGTAATTGAAATAATGCAATTTCCTTTACTCGTTTAAAATACATTTTACAGGAAATCGCAAAGGGCAAAAGGCGCAACTACCCGCTGAAAACTTAAACCAAAATTCATTAAAACTTTGCATTGTTTTCCCCTCAAACCTAGCGAGACTGTCCTCTTCCTTTGCATGATGTGCGGACTTTATTGCTATCCCACTTATTCCCATTCTCAGTCGGTCTCTCTCTCTCTCTCTCTTTCTCTTTCATTTGCTCCTTGACTTCCACTGTGTGCTTCTGTTTGCGCGCCCTATTTGAATAGGTATCCATTTTATTGTTTATTTTAGACTTTGGGATAAGCATGTCGCGACTAATTCCAATTAATTCAGCAGACAAATATCCTCAACGTACGGAAGCAGCTCGAACTCAACTCGAGTCGAACTCAACAAGAACAGCAACTGAAAATGCTGAGCATGCAGCTAAGGCTATGGCCATGCAGACGTTGCTCTACGGCTCTCTCGGCTCAGAGGTCTTTTGGCTTTTGGGTTTGATTTTGGCTAGTTGCTGCTGTTGTTGTTGCCAAGGTCGCTTGCAAGGCGTAACAAACATGGCAAACACAAACTAGCAACTAAATAGCGCACACTGACTTGACATCCATTGAGATGTCAAGCAAATTGAAGAAACTTCAGTTGAGTAATTAAACAATATGAAAATTGAAAAGGAATTTGCTTCAGATTATTATCAGATTTCTGTATATTTGAAATTAAGTTTCTTAGTATTGAATGATAAATGAATTAAGTGAGAGAAAGGGAGAGAGAGAGAGGGAACATCAGAGACGAAGAAAGACAGGTGAGATGCAGGGCGGACTAAAGAAAGATGTACAGAGAAAGATGGACAAAGAGAGGTAAAGTGAGTGGTAAGTAGACAGATAGAGGCTAAGAGAGAAAGAGAAAGTAATATAAATAGTCCCGAACGTGAGAGATAACATATATACCATGACTCTCGATACAGAAAGAGAGAGATAGCGAAACCTGATAGAGAGGCAGAAAGAAAACAATGAGAGAGAGAGAGAGAGAGAGAGAGAGAGAGAGAGAGAAAGAGAGAGAGAGGAATTAAAAGACAGAGACGTAGACGTAAATGAGGAAACAAAAGAGAGATAGTGATAGAGGCGATAGCAAATAAGTTTTAATAGAATATTCATAATAATATATGGTACGATAAATGAGTTACATGTCAGCTCAATATGCATTACTGAGCACTAACAAAGACTCACTAAGTTATTCTATTAATATTTACTTATTTAACTTACCATATTTTAATTATCAAATTTATTTCTTACAATTTGAATGCATATATCTTGGTATATTCATATAAATTCGCATATAAATATTTTCATATCAAGTCGTGTCAGTGTGCTTTGTAATCAAATTGCTGAAAATGCGAATTGGAAGGAAGGACAATCGGAAACATTCTCAGCAAGGAGTTGGAGTAGTTGAAGTCAGAGACCGAAGCCATGGAATCGTCATGTATGTTTGTGTGTGCATGAGAAAAGCAGCTTATAGCAACGCATTTGAGTATCTGTATCTCAGCATGTGTCTGTCTATCTGCGCCTGTATATGTGAGTACGTGTGCTTCCATCTTTCTATATCTATGTCTCTCTCTCTCTCTCTCTATTTCTCTCTCTCTCTCTGTGTGTGTTGAGTTTATTTAAGCAAGTCGAAAGTTTTAGCTTGCAAGATTTACCGTGTGCGCTGCCAGGCAAAAACTTCTTTTGCAGCGCCATTGACTTTTGTATTTGTTACAAGTTTCGTAAGCATTTTCACAACTCAACCCAAAAACTGCAGATCCATGCACCCGCAGCCCACCTCCCCTCACGCCCACAACAAATGCTGCAACTCCAGCTTTTAGCAAAGGCTAAGCTCCTCCTGTTTTTGCTGTGCTTGTAATTTGCTTGTGAAAAATATGAACTGAAACGAGCACGGATTTCTCAAAAGTAAACAAATAGCAGAAGAAAAACAGAATGAAATTTGTGCGAGCATTATAGCATACCGCAAATACTTATATAATTTAATTACCGAACGAGAAAAAATACCAGCTATAAAACAAGTGAAAAAAACTAGAGAGAATGTGCTGCTAAGCATACTAGACCGTTGAGATAATCAAAATACAGTTCCCCAAACTTCCAAAATACTTTCAACTCAAAAAGCAACTTTTATTGAAGGGTTTAGGAATTGCTAAAAGATCGTGAACGTCTGTCGCTTCCCCCTCTCACTGTATAATCAGCATGTTAAGCATGTAATTACTTAGTAAAGAAATTAATTAATTTGAGTCATGTATGTATTTATTTATTTATTATGTACGCACCAAATATTCTGATACAAATGTATCTGCAGCACGAGGCCAAAGCGGAGCAAATGTGCTGAGCTCGAGACTTTTGGCCATATTTGCTTTTATTATTATATGCATATGCTGACATTTACACACAGTCAAGCACACACACACACACGCACTCATAGATTCAGAGAGAAATTTGTTTAGGGGTTGTCTGGGTTCTGGGTTCTGGGTTCTGGGTTCTGGGGGCAGATTCAAATACTTTCAGTTGGTTTAGCAATGGCAAATAACTTTTGTATCTATGGGGCCATCAACAAATGCACCAGCAATGCCAAAAACTTTTCATTTAACACATGCAGAAGCAGACAAACAAGATTTTTAGACAAGTTAAGCACTAAGCTCTCCAACCCGCAATCCCTTCAACCCTCCAGAGAGACCAATCCCACGACTCTGCTGACAACAAAAGCACAAAAAAAAGCCAATGCCCAATGACACAACCATAAACCAAACACAGCAAAGGCATTTAAACAAATCAAGCAATGAAGCTAAAAGTCGCTCAAGCATATCACATATAGAGTTAGTCTAACTCCCAACCCTACCTCCCTCTCTCTCTCTCTCTCTCTCTCTCCTCAACCCTTTTAGCCAAACGGAGTTCGCTTCATTTGGCCAAAAATTTGTAGCAAATACCAGCGAGTGAGAGCCTTCTAATGGCAGCTGTAGCTGCTGTCTGCTGACTGCTGTCTAAGTGATGAATTTGAGCACTTGGTTTGCATTTGATGTATTTTACTGGGTTCCTAGTGCTGTACATTGTGGATATTTAAATGCGCTGCACACCTAACATAACAGTTATAAATTGCTCCCATTTTGCTTGGCATTGCAAATGAACCAAATGCGGCAAATGCTCTGCTTATACTATATATGCTATTTATTAATGACTGCTATTATTTCTATCTAGAGATTTTGCTTCATTTTAATATGAATTATTATAACACTACTTGTTGGCAACGCAAAAGGAATTTATTGAGTTAGTGCAATGCATTATCCACATCTATCGAGAGCATGTCAAAGCCTATAAAACTCTGAAGTTGTATAGGTATGAGTGGAGTGATCTATCAATATATATATATATATATAGCATTCTTACACGCATTCCAGATTGGTAAAACTATATCTTCCATGAGTTAGAAAGTATAGGTCTCTAAAGTATTACGAGGTAGGCTTTTATAGGACAATTGATTCGTATCGATATTTGTTTAGCATTGCTGTTTATTTATATTTTGTATTTTTTTTCTTTTAGATAACAAGAGAGTATTGAACAGTCTCCTTTTGTCCTAAATATTTTCACTTCGTTATCAATTTTATTTTTGTATTTTATAATTTAAGGCATTGTTTTCAAATATTACATTCGAATCTGATATAGACATTGCCTAATCCAAGATAATAAATATGGATGAGAATCGATATTCTCAGATATGCAGACAGAATAAGATTGTCATGGTTTTCCACAGCGCATAGGTCACAAGTGTTTTTGGTATATATCTAAACTCGATCCTTTTAAGTATCACATTATATATATATATAATCATATTACAATTATGTTCGATTCAAACACTATTCAGTTCGATCACACATCTATTGAGAATCACAGTTATTCTATGCAAAATATTTGTTATTCTGATGCAGAATGATAGGCAATGAATATAATAGATAGAATGAATGAAATAATGCCCCATTTAAATTTCTGTATACCAAATAATGCGAGTCAAACTCTAAAGAGAGGCAGAGTAAGCTCAAGTTACTTTTGATTTCAAATCAATTTCAATTCAATACAAAAAAGTTATCAATGATTTCATTTTAAATTTGTCTAAATTGTGTCTAGACTGACTGTTAAATGAGCAGACAGCTGGTTGACCAAAAGTATATTGGCCTTGATCAAGAATAAACAATTGCACTTTGTCGAGTTAATGTGACCAAACTTCTTCTGCCTTTTAAATATGATTTGCGAATAAAAATAAAAAATAAAAGTAAAAAAAAAGTTTTAAGATTCTTAAGAATGTCCAAAGTCTGTTGCCTCAAATACCCTGCACAACTGGACAAAGAGAGTCTAAGAAGTAAAGTTATGTTAAACAAATAAAGATCAGACTATCGATGCGGCAGAATATGCCTTAACTTGCTTAGAGTTAATACTTGAAAATAGATATGTATAGGTATAATTTTAATAATTATAATAATAATATTTAGTTTATTTATTTATTTATTTTATTAATATTATTCTTTTATTTTTTGTTTGTTTTCTGATAAAGAACTGACAGTGATATCAGAGTTTCCGGCTGACAGATTGAAGTTCCATAACATTGCCAGGCAGTTCAATATATTTCTGCCCTCTGTTGCCCCGACTCAGCTTCGCCAGTGTAGCCACGCTAAAGGACTATTTATTTATTAATGCTGTTGGTGTTAAAATAGTTAAGCTGGTTTCTTTCCGTGCCCATTTCAATTTCATTTCGATGTGGAGAGCATAGGCTGGCTGTTTGCTTGTCTTATTGCTGCAACGAAATTAAATTCTACACATTAATTTGTGTAAGTGGAAATATTTTACATGACATTTAAACTTGCGCTGCGGTGCCCGGCAGACGCGTGCCCTTTGACGCTGCGTTCGAGTGGTTTGATGGTGTTGCTGGTGTCTGATGGTGTCTGATGGTGTCTGATGGTGTCTGATGGTGTCTGTTGGTGTCTGCTGGTGGTGGTGGTGGTGGTGGTGTCTAGTGGTCTGTACAACCACCGAAAGACACACGCACAACGCTTTGCACTTTGTCTAGTGAGGCGAAATTGGAATATGCGCGTGTAGTTTTCACTTTGTGCTTATTTGCTCGATGTTCGTTTTTTGGAGATCCTCCTCTCCGCCCTTAAGGAGAAAGCGGAACCAAAGTCGAAACTTTGCTCCAGCAATGTAAGTGGTCTCCAGGGGACACGCTAGCAACTAAGAAGTGAGAGGGGTTGCTGCTGATGGTACGAGCTGTGGTAGCATGCGGTCGTGTAGTCAACTTCAACTTCACTTAAAATCCTTTTTGCCGTTACGTTTCGATGCATATGAGGTTTTGTTTAGAGTCTAGAACGTCAACCTAACCAAACGCTGCTGCCCGCACTGCCGCCCCAGCCAGGACCAGAGCCAGAGCCAGAGCCAGAGTCAGCCTCAGTCAGGCGAGTGGAGCCGCCATCTTATTTATAATTTAAATTTGGCAAAAGTTTGCAGGTTGCATTCAAATTTTCCGCTGCCGTCGAGTGGGTGAACTTTACTTTTATGCAAATGACACTGCGACACACACACACACACACAGAGTAAGAGAGAGAGAGAGAGGGAGAGATGCTCGTCTCGGTTTCGGTGTCATTCGCAAAGTTTCCACTCTGACTGCATATTACGCATACGCACAGTGGACCCAACAACGTTCAGCTCCGGCTCATTCACTTCGTGCAATGTGAGCTATAGTCTCAGCAGCAGCAGCAGCAGCAGCAGGAGTCATTATGGCTTATGATTATGGCTATTAGTGCGAGTTAGTTGAGCTTAGCCCATCCACAGCTCAAGAGATTTTATGGCCAGCAATTTGCCCCATCGCCAGCAATTGTGGTCAACTGAGGTCGCGACGGTTGCTTACCCATTGAATTACCTTGGCAGCCAGCAGTATGAAATGCATATTAACCACATCCTGGTTAGCATCTCCTCGGTTAGTTGCTGAAAATACTCTGGTTCTATTTACTTGCATCACGCTTATTAAACACTACCAAAGAAGCTGCTCAAGTCTTCATTATTTTGTACTCTGAGATACCAAAAGTTATTTTCGCACAATAATTAGTTTAGCTCTGTTTCATCTGTTCTTCATCTCTTGCTAGAGCTGTCAAGCTACACTGATTTTTTCGGGTATTAATTTATGCCTTTGCGTTGTTTTCCTTCATTCTTTTATTCCAATTTTTCTCGATCTGAGATATGCTTAGTTTGTTATATATTTTCAGCGATGAAAAATGCGAAAAAGGGTATATTGACTATGCTAACATTGATCTAACAGAGCTACTTTATATAGCTTACCATATTAACTAAGCCTTCAAGTAGAGGCTTCCGGGTCCAGGATTCTCCCGTCGGACCTGGATTCTCTTAAAGATCAACTGCGGGAAAAATTCGTAAATAATTAAAGAATTTGTAAAATTACTGATATATTTTCTAATATCCATAGGCATCAATGAAAAATGCTATCAGCATTTCGCACTCATTGCTGTAGATAGAAAGTTGAGCGCACTCGACTAGAGTATACATTTCCGATGTTATTTCTTGAAAATTATTTAATACTTTATTTGAATATGATCTGTTTCAGCTACAAGTTCGGTATTAAAATTGATAAATAATTCGAGTTTCTAGCGTCGTCATGCCGCACTGCCTCTAAATACCTTTTGTCGCTGAGCTCTCTGGCAGGTTGCGCCCTTTAGCTGTGCCACAAATGCGCTTATCGAAAGCCGCTGCTGATTGCCGGAGCTGCTGAGTTCCATTGCCGCAGACCTTAGCACCCAAAATAAATACATTTTTAACAGCTTTATCAAATGGCAGCCTAACTGGCACCGCACCGGCGACAGTTGGCAAACTTCAGCCAATAAAAATTAAAATATTTAAGCAAAGCGTAAAGATGCAAAGCCCTGCAGTAAAGAAAGATACATGGCTGGCAAGTAGAAGCGGGGGACGGCCTGCTGAAGGTGGTTGCTCCTCCTGCTGCTCCTGCTGCTCCTGCTGCTCCTGCTGCTGCTTCTTCTGGTGGTTGTTTGGTTGCCGCTGTAGCAGATTAAAAATTCCACACAACCTGAAAGTGGGCGAGGTGGGTTTGTGCCTGTGCTTCAGCTTGGGTGTTTGACTACATTGTTAGTGAGTGGGGCCCGAAAAGTATCATTGCAAAGTTTTGTTCGCTTTTCATTTTACTTTTTCTGCTGCATGCGATTTGGATGCTGCGGTAAAAATGCCTGCGAGGCAAAGAGCTCACCTCAATGTGTGTGTGAGTGTGTGTGTGCTAAGTATTTTCTCAGTTAATTATGCAAAGATATACGCTTAAAATTTTGCAATATTACGTGCATATTTCAAATACCCAACGTAAATTCTCTAGCAGCGAAAGAAAGCTGTAAAAATGCCTTAAGCACACAGCTGCCAAATGCGTTCCCTGTTGTTCACTGTGGGCCGCAGGTTGTGCCATATACGTGTGGGTTAAAGCTTACCCTTATATACCCTACCATTCTCCCGTCCTCCCACTCCCAAACTTTGAGCCGAGGTCGCTGCCGATCTCTCTCTCTCTCTCTCTCTCTCTCTCTCTCTCTCTCTCTCTCTCTCTCTCTCTCTCTCTCTCTCTCTCTCTCTCTCTCTCTCTGCTCCAGGAAGGCAGCTCGGCAGCTGGCGCATGGCCTTTTTAATTGCTCGTTTGCCTTGCAATCATCGTACGCCGTAAATGTTGTCGTTTATTGTTACCGTTACAGTCTCTCACGTTGCGCGCCAACGAAATATGGCCAAGGCTCTCGTCTCTAATTAAAGCGATGCGATTTTAATAGGATTAGCGCGCACGCAGCCACCCAGTTGCAAATCCTTGACGAGCAAACTGATTGAAATATGGCTAAACTGTACAAAGTTTCAATAATGAGGTTTCATTCAACATTCAAGACTAATGCATTGCGTTTGCCTTTGGGATTAGTTGGTCTTTCAATCTAACTTTGTCCATTTGCATGTTTTCTTTCACGCATTGTCATAAACATGCATGGACTTGTACTATAGACTTGGCCCACTATGCGATTCTCAGAAACTCAAGTTAGATCAATTGATTTGCGAGATTTAATTACGCAGGCTAGAGCAAGGACAAGAAATTACAAAAATTATTATACATATGAATGCATGAATGTATGAATGTATGAATGTATGAATGTATGAATGTATGAATGTATGAATGTATGAATGTATGAATGTATGAATGTATGAATGTATGAATGTATGAATGTATGAATGTATGAATGTATGAATGTATGAATGTATGAATGTATGAATTATGTATTGAATGTATGAATGTATGAATGTATGAATGTATGAATGTATGAATGTATGATGTATGAATGTATGAATGTATGAGGTATGAATGTATGAATGTAATGAATGTATGAATGTATGAATTATGAATGTATGAATGTATGAATGTATGAAGTATGAATGTATGAATGTATGAATGTATATGAATGTATGAATGTATGAATGTATGAATGTATGAATGTATGAATGTATGAATGTATGAATGTATGAATGTATGAATGTATGAATGTATGAATGTATGAATGAATGAATGAATTGATTAAAAAATGTCTAGCACTTTAATCGTTACATAGTAACAACAAATTTGAAAAACATTTAAAAATTATAATTATAAATATAGTTTAATTCAATTTAAAAAATAGTTTATAAAAAAAATGTTTATTATATTTGGATGATACAAATATGTACATATATATGTTATCGTATATATATTTTTATCTAAAGTATTATTTTATAAACATAATTATTCATTGCAGCTCACCAATATTTTATATTTTTATACCTAATATATATTATAATATATACTTAAATTTAATATTCTCTATTATATATCTTTATCTATAATTAATCATGTTAACTACAAACATTGCGTCCGATTTAATTAATTAATTTTGCAACAGCAAAAAATGTTCATTTGCATACGAAACTAGACTGAAACTTTGATTAACTTGAATGCAGCATCAGCAAATGGCTTACTATGCATAACGTCCACTGCGACCTGCACTAGGACAGACATCGATGCGGCGATGCTCCGAAAGGAGCAGAAACAGAAAATAAAACTTGCAAAATGCAAAACAAAAGCTCAACTTCATCTGAATGCGGGGTGGAATAGTAACAATTGATGGCAGCTCAACTTGTTGTTGGCCAGATGTACTAGTTGTGGATGGTGCTGCGAGTGTGAGTGTGGAATTCCTGACAGCAAAACTTTCAGCCAACAGCTGCTGCACCTTCCAATGATAACTGAAAATCTATTTTCTAACTGACTGACAGTCAATATATTCGAAACATAGTGAATACACTGAAAAAAAAATAACATAAAATAAAATAAACAATAAAATGCATTTATATACAGTACATATGTACATATATATGTACATGTTTATATACGCATCAACAATCGGGAAAAAGGAGATGATATACCCTTGACGATATATACTACAGTATTCCAATATAGATATTGTATAAAATCTATACAGGTTTATAATACCGTTCGGGATTTTTTTTTAACTAGATAATTTACTAGATATTTATTTACTCATTTTGTTAACTTTGACTATGTGTTATGTAGTATACCCTTTAAAAGGGCATCAAAATATGATAAACAATTTCAATGCTACTGTTTAGCATGCGATGCTCACCTTGCCACGCCCAATTTAGTTTCGTCACATCAAAATATTTGCTCTTCCACTTCCATATTGTGGTTGTTTTTGTTGCAATTGTTGTTGTTGTTGTTGCTGATGCTGCTGTTGTTGTTGTTGTCAACAATTTTGGGGCTTGTGGGCGCTTACCGCGTATAATTTATCTATGCATATGTTTTGAGTTGCCAACAGCAGCCAAACGAGAACAGGAGAGCCCACATAAATCACATGCCCCACAGCTCAGTCACACCCACACATTCACTGTCCTATCCCCAAAAACAGCCAGCCACACACAAACAACACCCCTTTCATGTAAGAGCAGTTATCGCCCTCGTGCTCTGCCCGAAAATTCTAAAAAGCAATTGCTGGGAATATTATTTTCACGTGCCTATTATGAGAGCTCGATTAGAATGGGATGAAATGGGATGTGCATATGTTATATTCTGGATGTTGTTATATGAAATGATCGAGTTACTGGGAACTTGTTTATACCATCTACATACATACAAAATGACATAGCAAAGTTTATGCAGAATATTTCTATTTTTAAATACAATTTTGGAAGATTTTCTAATATTTTTGAAAATGTTTTCAAGTATTTTACAAGTTGATTGTTTTTCTGGACGTGAGTCGTGAATTGAATTTAGTAGCATTTCTTTAGCCATTGGCCAATGGTTTTGTGTGCCAATCTTTTGGCAAAACAAATCTCAGCTGAGCGCAAATCGTACTCGGATGAACGCTGGGAGGAAGTGAGGCTGTGATGCTGTGAGGCTGAGACAAACATGCATGACAGGCAGCATCATCGTTATATCGATGGCATTCACATGTTTAGCACACAAACGAAATGCCAAAGCAAAAATATGCATACAAATCTATCTATCTATGCGTATTGATAGCCAAACCGAGTCAAGTTGAGTGGAGAGGCTGCCAGTCTGAAACTCAAATCTGACGACTGTTCCACATTTTGTTGTTGTCAGCCATTGAATGTGTGTGTGTGTGTGTGTGTGTATGTGTGTGCTATCGAATATTGTCTATATGGGTCTCTGGTCTCTGACTCTGAAATCTGGTTGCTGTTTGTTCGTCCGTTTCGTGGCGTCCCAATCAATTGTCCAAATGTCCAAACTTCATTTGTTATGCGCATCACAAAAATTGAAGCAAATCATTTTGCCAATCGCATTTTGATTTCGAATGTCAGTGACGGTGCTGATATTAGATGTGGTGAGTGGGTAGCTGTGTAGCTGGATGGCTGTGGAGTGGACCAACATAGCCACCCCTCCACAATTTATGTTAATTTTTGTGTATTTGCCGCCAGCGGCGCCTGAAATTATGCAATGCCTTTATTAATTTACGACCAACCAAATGGGAACCAAATGGAAATGCTAGTGATGGGCACGTGATTAATAGATATTGTGTAAAGTAATTGTTATCGAGTGATGTTTGTAAAATGTTAAGCTGAACTAGTTCGCACAACTCTAAGTTGAATCGGCTTACAGAACTTCAAGCTGAACCAGTTTCGTTAGCCGGCCTTTAAGCTGAACTAGTTTCCAGGATAAAAACTGACTCAGTTTGCTGGGTATTAAAGTAAGCCGTGGCATTCTATTATTCTATTCTGCTATTATTCGAGCCGATTGAATCAAAATCAGAATCTAAACTAAAATTTAATTTAATATGTATTTTTATTTTTTATAATTTTTGTACTTTAATTATTTAAATGAAAAATACCTTATGTAAGTTTATCTCTATAGTTATCTAATCTAAACTAAATCAATTTAATAATTTTTGTTATTTTAATTAGTTAAATGAACCAAAAATACTCAATTTAAGTTTATATATTTGTTTATAAATAATCATACATAGCAACAGATTTTCGAAAAAAAAAAGTTGTGGTATTTAATGAAACCAGACTTTTAAATACGGTTGATTCCCACATAATTCTGGATATGGGGAATCCCAGGGGTATACAAATAGCATTCAAGAAAACGATGATAGTTCGAAACTTTATTCAACTAAAGAGTTTTGGCTCGAGGCCTGAAAGGAATATAGAATCATTTTTCTCTGCTCTCCATCTTTAAAACTATCGTTATAGTATGATTCACTCACGCGCTCAACTGTTGAAGATGGTCTGTAAAATGGTTTTATTTATCCATAGTAACTCCGGTTGTCGGGCTCTCGGTCTCGGCTAGTTATGCAGTGTTTAACTTTGCCTGGGGCTTATGTTGGTTGGGGGCGTGGCATTTTCATTTTCACGCCCCAGCCGCGTAACTCATTTTCGCCTCGGAAAAAAATAAAATAAAAATAAATAAAAGGGAAATAAAGTTTCTTTTGCTGCTGCAACTTGGCACATTCTTAATTTCTTGCGTATTTTGTCAAGACAAATTGAATTTTTATGAGCGGCGTCGCAGTCGACGTCGACGTCACCGTTCTTGCAAAAAAGGAGAAAACCCCAACGCAGCCCCAACGACAGCAGCAAGAGCCAAGCGAAAACTTTAAACTTTTCTCATCTTGCGAAATTCATTTTATCACAAGTAATTACTTGGTAAATATATGGGGTGGCAGACAATGCAGCAGACGTCGCAACGTTACGTGGACTGCACACGCAGCCTTTTGGCCATTTGAAGAGGGCAATAAAATGGCTGTTGGCAAAAAAAAAAAAAAAAAAAAAAAAAAAAAACGAGAAAAGAAAATTTAGCTTAAAGAGTGCAACGTGCAACAAGGAATATATTTAGTTTGCGCTCAACAGTTAACATAGTTACAAAAATATATCTGTATTTATGTTTTAAATATATATAAATAAAATAATATTTTACGCATTTTGCACATACATAGTTTGCCAATAGCAATTTTTCGTTCGATTCTTTACGCGGTGTTCGTGAAATAAACCGATCCAATTCATTCTTGCTCGCTCTCAGGCTCTCATAACAGACTTTGGCTCTACGTTCGTTTTTGTTCTCTGTTGAGCGCCTTGAGTATTATTACACTGTTCGTGTGGCACTCTCTCTGGTAGCGAAAATCGATTCGGAAGAGATGCATATACAAAAGTTTGTATGCTTCATTTAGCGGTGGGGGACAACCAGAGAGAAAACAAAAAAGATTGCTAGCGGATCGCCAACGAACTCAGTCTGTTGCTCTCTGGGTCCAGAGGCGAAATAGACTGAGCTGAAAAAAGCTTTATAGCTATTTGCGAACTACAACTTTAGTACATACTACAAGTTTTAGTACAGTCTACAAGTTTTAGTTCGCATATGATAAGTTATTCGATTTCATCTCAATGTCAATCATGAGTGATAATACCCTTTATTTACTTCACATTAGTTAATACTAAAATAATATATTTCAGTTAGGGACAGTTAGCAACAATATGGCCAATCAAATCATTTATTCGCCTGTTCAGCAGCAACGTGCAACAATGTTGCTAACGATAATGTTGCTATCAGCAATCAGTGCGCACACCGAACATAAATGATCTTGAAAAAAAAAAAAAACTGTTAGTTCCTGATCTTAGCAGAGATGAAAAAAAAATTGCCAGCTTCTGAGCAATTCAGTCAACTCTTGCTCAATTTTTATATTCAATGAAGGAGATCATGTACACAACCATATTATTGATGTCAATCTATTGAAAAAGAATAAAAACACAAATCTGTATATAAATATCAAGTTTACATATTTATTGTTGTTTTTGTTGGTTTCTCACTACTTATGCAACTTGCCATTGGGTTTGTCAAACCGCGGCAATAATTTGCATAGGCAGTTAGGCCGATTTGATGTAAACATTGATATTGTATTAGAGCACTCAATCGCAGGCGATTGTTGTGGCGTTTAATCGAAAAGTCCAAAGCCCATGTCGTCATCCTCTTCCTCGGATTCGGACTCGACCTTCTTGGCGTCCTCCTTCTTTTCGGCAGCTCCGGCTCCAGCAGCTGGTGCTGCAGTTGCGGTAGCAGCGGCGAACTTGCTAGGATCCTTGATGTACTCCTTGATGGTGGTAGCTTCTTTGAACTCAACCTCTGTGGTAGCGGCGATAGCCAACAAGTTCTTGAATCCGTTGGCAATGCTGTGAGGTGCCGAAGCAATCGTTGGATAGCCGACAGACAAACAGACGGCAGCCAAATTGGCCACGCCCTGTTGGAACTTGGCACGCAAGTCCTCGGGCTTGATGTCCAAAATCTCAGGCGAGAAGATAGATCCCGAATCATATACCTGGCTCACGAGCAGACCATACGAGAACGGCGAAATATTCAACATGTTCAGCAAAGTGGCTTCAGAGGCGCCAACTTTGTCTCCTGGCTTCAAGATGGGCACATCGTTGATGATTTCAATTGTACCCTTTGAAATCTTAGTCGGGATGGACAGAGCCTGGAAGAAACTGGTCTTTTCTGGACCAAGACCTGTGTTCTGGGCTGGAATAATGACAGGCAATGGTGCAATGGCGCCCGGACGTGCAGGAGCACGCACCTTCGATTCCAACAGCTTATCGCGAACTTCAGCCAAATCGCCCTTAGTGAACACAAAGCCAACATTGCCCTTGATGTGCGGCAACAGCTTCTCCAACTGAGGATTGTTCTCCAAATGTCCACGAATTGCTTTGCGCATCATCGTGTTCTTGCCCATCAGTACGACGGCGAGGCCACGGAGGCTGGTACGGATGTTCTGCATCTGCTTGGAGCCAACATTGTCTGCGCCGACAATGAAACACTTTGGATACTCATCGAACAGTTCCTACATCCAAAAAATTTCGTTAGTACATACATCCTTATGTAATCAATTTATATTAATAATCGAGTAATATTAGCTTTTGAACATACCACAACTTTAATGAAGTACTGAGCCTTCCATGCTGCTTTGTTCTCCCTAACCATTTTGAAAGTGTATTAGGGACTCTATTGAATTTAAGAACTGAAAAATATTAATATTTAATTAGTATTTTGTACAAATATCATATTTTATACATTAAGAATCTAAGGATTGCGTTTATTTTTTAAGATTTAATTTCTTACTTACCAAAACACAAACTATACGCGGTGGTGACTTGGACCAAATGGACGAGATGTGCGATAATTCGTGCAAAGCTATCGATATTAATGATACATCGGATGTCGATATTGTCATGTAATCAAAACATGAAAATGAGCTGGTATTGCATTTATCTTAAATAAATCGAATTATAATAAATGAGTCATTTTTTTTTTTTAAGTAAATATGTTCTCTTACCATACGTGGCATGATTGGATATATCTTTATCACAAATATACACTTGTGATCAGCATACTTGCCATAATGTAATCGATATTTAATTCTTTAAAAACAGTGCTACCCCACAAAAATATGGAAACAAAATATTTCACATTGGCGTCGTATGCATAAACACTCGTTATTCCATCAACAATATTATTAAATATCGATAGGTGCTTTGACATATTTTCAAGCTCTGATCAAAATCTAGTTGTGCAATAATCTGCTCTTAGTCTTACTCATTTACACAGATAAGCCACTTAACTAAATTTTCAATTAGTCATACGATGGGCAAAGACTATTATCAAATTCTAGGCATCAACAGGACAGCAACAGATGAGGAAATCAAAAAAGGTTACAAGCGGATGGCCCTTAAGTATCATCCAGACAAAAATGACCATCCTGAGGCAGCAGACCACTTCAAGGAGGTCGTTGCAGCATTCGAAGTACTATCAGACCAGAAGAAACGACAGTTATATGACCAATATGGGGAAGAGGGCCTTAAAAACGGTCTTGGCCAAACAACTTTCACAGAACCATCAGCTGATATGCTGCCGTTTATATGCGCCGTTGGAGGAACAGTTTTGTTTGCTTTTGCAGCATTCAAAACATTTCAATATTTCACCAAGAAACCTAATCCGGATCGCAAAAGTGATGACAGTGAATGAATCTCATTAAATAGAATTATTTGTTGCTCTAGTCAATTGTTTAAATATATTTATAAAATTGTTTTTTTTTTTTTTTTGTATGTAATTTTAATTAAATCGGTGCAATGAACAAAATTTCCTATTTAGCTGAAGATTTCACAAATTAATTTATTTTTTAAATTATTTATTGAAAACTTGCACAAAATTCAATTTCATCATAAAATGTAAATTAATTTTCTGTTCATCAATAAACAGCTGTTGGTTGCTTTTGCTTTTCAATGGAAATGCTTAGTAGTTGCACCAAAGTAAATTAAGTGACGAGTCGAATTTAACACAATACCCATTTTAATAAAATAATTTTATCGTGTATCCTATTTTCAGAATATAAAATAAAATTTAAATATTTTTAGCAACATATGTAAGTGCTTCTTAGACATTGTAATTGTGTTATTACAGTAAAAATCGGTAAATCCCCCAAACTTGCTACCCATGTTAATTAAAAATAGCATTTATGCTTTACAGCACCTATCGATTAAATTAAATCCGACTGTCAGAATCACAGCAATGACCAGTGTCGAAAAAAAATTCGAACAAATACGGAGTTGTAATTAACTAATTAGCACAAACTTCAGCTTCGTTAAGTAAATAATGTAATTGCCTATTTATTTAAGTATTTGACATCCAAAATCTCAACGTTTTATCAATAGAATCTTTCAAAAAATAAATTCCCACGTCGCCACAATTAGAAAATGAGTTGATCGTCATTCCAACTATCGACTAAAAGTTCTGAAGATAATCGGTTTTGCAATCGACTTAGACTGCAATCAATTAACATTTTCATTTCTTTGGACTTTACAGGAAAACAAACTGAAGCAGTATCATCTTCCGGTCCAAACGTAAGGCTTTAAAATATTTGTATTTAATGTAATGAATTAATTAATATTAAAATGCTTGCAGCTAGCACACTAAACACCGCCATGGTCAGTTACGATCCCTACGATATTCTCAATATAAAGAGAAGTGCGACCAAAGACGAAATTACCAATGCATATCGCAGACTTCTGGCCGTATGCTATTTGAAAGATGTTCAACAATTTCAGCAAATTGTGTATGCATATCTTGTACTGAGTGGAATGGAGAAAAAAGACCAGAATGCTCCATCGCATAACTCAGTTCTACGAAGAACTCGCACCTCTATGTCCAGATGGAATCGATCAAACTATTTATATATCGTTTACTTTGTTGGCGGATCTATTTTGACGGGCTTCATTGTATACAAAGCGTATCAGATGGTAGGAGTTTTAAATAAGCAATTATTAGGGACGCCTTCGTTGATCGTGGAACCACCAATAGCAGACCAAAAGGGAGTCTCTACATCAACTTATAACTTAATATCAGAATCATGGAGCTGGATATTTACATTGTCAGACAAAGCATGGCAGATGACCAATCAAAAATTATCTACAGAATCATCCTCACCAATTGGCTCTGATACTGCCACAACTACGCAAGCCGTGGCTTCATCTGTCAGTAATATTGCACGCTCCACTGTCGGAGCTGTATCGAAAACCTGGTCCTGGACAACAGCATCGGCAGGAAGCATTTGGCAGTGGACCGCAAGCAAGATGTCATCTGAAAGCGGTGACTCAGCTTCTTCTGCAGTGGCTTCATCTGTCAGTAATATTGCAAGCTACACTGTCGGAGCTGTATCGAAAACCTGGTCCTGGACAACAGCATCGGCAGGAAGCATTTGGCAGTGGACCGCAAGCAAGATGTCATCTCAAAGCGGTGACTCAGCTTCTTCTGCAGTGGCTTCATCTGTCAGTAATATTGCAAGCTACACTGTCGGAGCTGTATCGAAAACCTGGTCCTGGACAACAGCATCGGCAGGAAGCATTTGGCAGTGGACCGCAAGCAAGATGTCATCTCAAAGCGGTGACTCAGCCTCTTCTGAAGTGGCTTCATCTCTTGCAAGCTCTACTGCCGGAGCTCTAACGAAAACTTGGTCCTGGACAACAGCATCGGCAGGAAGCATTTGGCAGTGGACCGCAAGCAAGGTGTCATCTCAAAACGGTGACTCAGCCTCTTCTGCAGTGGCTTCATCAGTTGCAAGCTCCACTGCTGGAGCTGTATCGAAAACTTGGTCCTGGACAACAGCATCGGCAGGAAGCATTTGGCAGTGGACCGCAAGCAAGATGTCATCTCAAAGCGGCGACTCCGAAGCTACCTCGGCGGTTGCGACTTCCTCAATTAATGTCTTGTCTAAAGTCTGGAAGTGGGCGTCAGGTCAGGGTTAATATTAATCCAAAAGCTGTCTACAATAAAATAAGCTTCGATTAAATAAATCATACTCTTAAAATCACATTATTATTTTTAGTTATGTAACAAAATAGTTTAAAAAATGATCGTCCTCATCGTAACCACTTAAGAGCATATATGGTTATTTTTATTGATTACACCATAATGAATAACATTGTATATAAATATCAAACCTATCGAAGATCAACATATTTATTCCCGATTAACAGCTGCTAAAAGTGAAATGTTAACTTAACAGAACGCTGAGATGAAGTTGGGGGCTCACACAATAAAATGAAGAGTTGTAGCGAGTAGACTTTAGTACGTTGTTGGGATTAATAAGAAACTATTGGTGTAAAATGAATAATAAGTTTGAAGATCACTATAAGACTCTTCAGATTGGGCAAAGCTCAACCCAAAAGGAAATAAAATTAGCTTATTATAAGCTTATAAAAATTTGGCATCCAGATAAGATCCCAGGGAATAAGAATGCATTGGAAACTTCTAAGATGATAATTAGAGCATACGCAGTGCTTTCGGATCCAAAGCTACGTAGATCATACGATAATACCTATATTAATGAACAAAATAAGCAACCTGGACAACAAAGCGGGAAATCGCACCCCCAAGCTGATGAGAAATTCAGCCAACAAAAGAAACCAAATGCGAACTATAATCGTGAACAGAGTAATAGGCAAGACAAACCAGGACCGACTAAAGACGAGAAGTCGAACGGAGGCAAACATGGAAATGAGAAGTCGAAAGCCAACTATGATCGCAGCTATGAAAAGAATAATCAAAATCAAGACAACAGTAGAAACAAGCAGCAAGAGCGTCGAAAATATCAGGACGATCGCAATCGGAACAACTTTGGCCATCACCAGGAAAACGGGGGCAATCACAACTGGAATAGTTATCACAATGGATCCCAACATCAAAACACACATCAAGACGATCGCAATCGAAACAATTATGGATATCACCAGGAAAACGGGGGCAATAAAAACTGGAATAATTATCACAATGGATCCCAATATCAGAATCGTGATCAAGACTACACAGATTTATATGAAACTCTAGGCTTAACAAAGGATGCCAAAACTAAGGATATTGAGAAAGCATTTCGTGAATTGGCTGCTAAATATGGTAGTAGTGAAAACCCTCAAGTCAAGAGGCAGTTCCAAAAAATTCTTGGGGCCTATTTGGTTCTAGCTGATCCAGTCTTGCGAGCCAATTATGATAGGCAAAATAATAATAATAGTAATAGCGAAAACAAAAGCTCATTTTCATTTCGATTTCTAAATCACGAGCGTTTCAAGAATGCATTTAACTGGGAAAATGTACTTTATATTTTCATTACATGCGGAGGTGTACTTTTTATTGTATTAAAATATTCAGGTATCATTATTTTTAACGTTGGAAAAATTATTCTACAGATTTTACCGCCATTGCTGTTCTTACTGGGAAAATTGATTTGTGTAATTGTTCCACCATTAGCAAAGGGATTAGTATACCTAGCAATTGGCTTATCAAAGTGTGTTTTCTGGAGCTTGAAAATGTTATGCAAGTGCATATTTTAGAAATCGGTATATTCAACACGAAATAATTATAAAGAATCTGATGTTGAAGTAAACTTAAGTTGACACCAAATTCCATTTGGCATTTATGTTTTACATTGTTATCAAATAATTATACTATGAGCGCTTTATTGAAGCATCACAAGGCCCTCTGGCATGGCCAATTGAAATAAAAATTAATTTAAAATATTTGTTTGGGTGCCCTAATTAGTTGCCCATTTAAAGAGAGATATAAATCGATTTTGAATATAATTTTTTAAAATAAACGGCAAACATTGTTAAAATTTGAAGATAAGTTGATCCTGTTCCAAAAACCGATTACATATCCTATGAGAGTATTTTGTAATCGATGTAAAGACCACGACTAATTAACAGAAGCTGATGTAATTAATTTATAAGCGTATTTAACCTAAATATATTATAAGAGTACATATATAACTTATTCTGTAACAAAATTCAATTATGAGGGCTATAGGTAGGACAAGTCAGGACCGACTAAATTCTAATTTTAATATAAACTGCATCAATCCTAATAATAATTGGAACAATGTATATGTTTATTATTTGAGTGTGTGCTTATAATAATCTTAATATACATATTAAGATCGATTTCAATTATTATTGAGAAAACTAATTTGCGTAATTGTCTGTTTAGTCCAATTCATAATATTTGTACTAGTTGGTTTTGGCTTGAGCTAACCCTTCACTTAAATAAGCACAAAGCTGTAAGTGTTGTAAAGTAAATTGCTTATCGAAATCTTACTTCATTGTACTTAAGATAAAAAGTATGCAAAATAATTGTTTATAAAGTTGTATAAGAATTGATTGTAGGTAATATGTATCATGTGGGTTCTTTATTTGGGATATATACATAGATACAAAATATTTGAAAAAAGTGAGATGCCGTGAATGTTTCATTCAGAAAAAGTTTTTATTTCAAGAGAAATTTCACACTTAGCTGACCTAATGCTAATTGAGGGGAATGATTGCAACGATTTAATTACCAATCTTTTCAATGTCATCAGCATTATCGGTATTCAAATATATGATATCCTTTTGAAAGTGTTTCTCGATAGCACGGCAAACGGACATACTTTTCTCGCCATCGATCAGATTTATAGCAATGCCTGACTTGCCGAATCGTCCAGTGCGACCAATACGATGTAAGTAGGTTTCACAGTCGGCATTGCCTCGTAAATCGACAGGTAGATCGAAGTTAACAACGATGGTTACCTGCTCGATGTCAATGCCGCGCGATAGAACATTCGTGGTAATGAGCACCTTCTCCTGGCCCGACCTAAAACGATCCAAAACGGCCAGTCTCTGCTCTACGGTCAAGTCGCCAGAGAGAACAGCAACTGAATGTCCATCTTTTGTCATCCTAGATGCCAACCAAGCGGCTGTTTTGCGTGTGTGACAGAATATGATGGCCTGGCCAATGCTGATGCAGCCATAGATGTTCTGGATGGCATTGTATTTGCCTTCTTCGTTTTTGCAATTCACATAATATTGCTTAATATTGTCCAGAGATTCTTCTTCGCGCATCAATCGAATTATGGTTGGCTCCGGCACAATCAAGCGGGCAAAATCCATCACCTCCTTGTCGTAGGTGGCCGAGAAGAATAACATTTGGCATTGTGAATTGAGCATTTTATGAATTCGAATGCATTGATCGTGGTGTCCTTGGGTTGCAATCATAACATCTGCTTCATCCAATACGAATACTCGTATCTTTTTCATATCGAACAGACGCATCTTGAGGCCCCAGTCCAACATTTTACCAGGAGTTCCAATCAAAATATGTTCCGTAATCTTTGAGTTTCGATCCACTAAATTCAAATAATTTAAATTATTATACGTTTATATTTGTAAGTAAAGCATTTACCTTCTTCGCCACGAACTGCAAATCTGAGTTTAATTTCCGGACAAAATTGACCCATGCGTGCTGCGACTTCCCCAGTTTGAATCGCAAGCTCATATGTGGGAGATAGACATAGAACTTGAGGATGATCAAGGGCAACATTAACGCGGCTCAGCATTGCCAGGACGAATGCAGCGGTTTTTCCTGTGCCCGATTGACTTTGTGCTATCATATTTTGCGGTGGATCGGCAAGCAGAGTTGGTAATGCGGTTTCTTGAATTTTTGATGGCGTATTGAAGCCCATGGCATAAATACCCTTCAGTAGTTCGGGCTTAAGATGTAGCGCCTCAAAGGTCTTCACTGAATGCAATGGTGAATTAGGATTCTTTTGTTGAATATCCAACGACTGCTTGGTGTTAACCAAGCCCTTGCCCAATATCTTTATAAGCAGACTCGTTTCCGCTGGGTCCGCAACATCGGCTTCATTGTCCTTGCTGGTTGTTGTTGTCGCAGCTGGTGTATCAGCATTTAAATCAATGTTCAATTTCGGTAATTCCTGGTCTTCAGCTATTTTAACCCAGTCAGTCATTTTTTAAATATATTTCCTGCTCTTTATTAAAAGTTAACTTCACAGAAGCGTGGGTAAACCGTATATGTATGATGCAGCTGTTTGCAATAGAGATGTGAGAAACATCACATATCGATGAACAACTATATCGTAACGCTTAGTATGCTGTTCACGCAATTGACCATAGAATGAAAATCAATGAAGAGTTGAGCAATAACTATGAATTGAAAAAAAAATATATAAAATAATATTTTAATATGAAAACAATTTATTTAATAAGATCGATATAGCACTTAATCTTAATCTTGCCTTGTGTTGCGATAATTGTTGGCACTATATCGCAAACAGAGATGAGATACCATTAAAAGCTTTCCAATCGATAGCACAATCGAACATGTCGTCGGACCGTAGAGTACATTGTACAATGTTTTGTAAAAATTTACTGCATTATTTTAAGCACTTCGCTCAAAATTGGCAATAGAAGCAGTAGTTTATTAAATATTTTAAGCATTGTGCGGCATACAACTATTTTCGCAACATCTCAAATTCGGATACATCTTGAATACACAATTACTTGATATTAGAGGTGAGGTTGATATTTTGGCTCTAAACATTGTGAGGATCATCCATTGGCGCTATAGCTGCGAGCATTTTTAAAGAAGATAACTGCGCAGTTATATATATGTATTCTACACATGTGTGTAAGTCCTTTAAATTTGATGCCAGGCGAAAATTGTACGCTAAGAATAGAAAAAAACTGCGAGCACAACAAAAATGTCTGAGGCGGGAAACTTTGCTGAACAAGCGGAAAATATTTCGTGCTTGCTTAACGAGAAGCTCTCCGTAAAAGAAGAGACCAGCACAGACACCAACACCAGCAACAACACCAACAACAATAATAGCAACAACAACAACATAAATAATAACAACGCAAACAAATACCGCGCGCCAGCAGCAACAGTAAATAACATGAACAACAGCCAGAGCAAGGAATTCAATGAGATCTGTAGAAAAACGCAAGCTGGCCAAAAAATTATGATTATTATGCGTGGCCCGCCGGGCAGTGGCAAATCCACAATGGCCAAATCAATATTGAATCAAATTCATTTATTGGACCAACATCCCATTACGGATTTCGTGCACAGTACCGATGATTACTTTGTCACGCCTCGTGGTTATGAATTTAATCCTAATTTTCTGCCAGAAGCTCATGACTGGAATAAGGAGCGAGTGAAGCGCAAAGCAGCAGCTGGCTGGAGTCCCATAATAGTGGACAACACAAACATTATGAAATGGGAAATGCAGCCCTATGTGCAGATAGCCGTGCAGCATGGCTATCTAGTAGAGTTAATGGAGCCCCAAACAAGCTGGTCCAAATCAGCCTTAAAATTGGCTCAAAAGAACGTGCACCAGGTGCCGAAAGACGCCATTAAACGCATGCTTGAGCGCTACGAGAAGACCAGCGTGTCAGAACTAATCGGGGTATGTGAAATGATGCATATATATTAATATTACACATGCATTAATTATTCTTATTTATAGTTTCTGAAAGATACCAAATACACAGTGCCATTACCGCAGTTGCGGTTGCAGCCGCCGTTGCCGTCACTGCCACTGCCAGCGCCAGTAACGCCAGCTCAGCAACCGGAAAGATCCGCGTCCAAAAGCCCATTGGATGGCTTTAAACTAAATGTTAATGCTCAGACTTGGACGCCGTATGAGCAGAATGCGAATAATTATTGGGCTCAGCAGAACGACCTGCCCATACAGCCAACTGTAGCTAACACTGCAGGAGCAACAGGTGAGAGCTCGCTCTTGGATTTGCTACGCGATGAGCTGCCAGCAGCAACGACAAGTGTGGATCCAGCATCGGCCCCAGCTGCTCACAATGCCTTGCAGCGTCACAGTTTAAACTGTCCAAATGAGGCGGCTGGCTTTGTGCTATTGCGTCAAATGTATCCGAACAAACAATTAGGCGGGCTTTGGGATTTGTATGGAAAGTGCAACGGCGATATCGATTGGGCCGTGGACATATTAATCAAAGAAGATGAACTCAAATCGGACGATGCTGACGAGACATTAGTCCACGAAGTCGAAGAATTTCGATGCGAATGCAACCAAAACAATTTTCAAATGTCAACTGTAGCTACTGCTGCTGCTGCCGCTGCTCCTCTATACCCACCGATACTCAATAAATACCAGTCCAAGCCGCAGCGTCAACCGCGAGCCAAACGCAATGCTAGCAGTGGCTTTGCCAACAGGGAACTACAGCTGGAGATCGAGAATTGTTTTGTGTTGGGCGATGATCAGTATTCGGAGCACACGCGCAAGATACGAGATATACGCAATGGGATTTTAGATCAACCACTAGCACCTGTTATGGATCCAGCCCCAGTCTCTGCTGCTGGTGCTGGTGCAGGTGCATCTTTAGCTGCTGAAGAGGACGACGATGATTCGGAGGATAATGCATTGCTAGAAGTGGATCTTGGTGAACTTCTGGTCAAGCAGCTGCGCAGTCACTTTCAGTGGGAGGGTGAAATGCTGCCAAAAGAGTCGGAGTCATTGCTAACCAAAGTGTTCATGCCGCATCAGCAGGCCAAGCAGCTCTACATGCTCTGGATGGAAGCGGTGCACAACCAGCTCGAAGAACAGCGTCAGCAGACATTGCGAGACGATGAGCAATTCGCACGTCTGCTGAGGCATCCAAAATATGCCGACTGCAGAGAATCGCCTGGCAATGTGAACGAGCTGCTGGATATGGAGCTTGCCTGGAGCATATACAACAGCGAACAGCAGGCAGCAAATCAAGCGATTCAACACAAGCCCAATGATATTGCCACACACCTAACAAAAATGAAATTGTGCGAGAGATTTCCCGAAATCCCACGCGATACTTTGCTTCAGGTTTTTGCGGACACGGACAATAACTATGCAAAGACCGTGGAAGTGCTGGACAGCAATGCGAAGGTCGAATTAACCAGCGCGGAGCTATATGAGAAGGCGCAGCGTGAAAACGAAAAGGTCAGTGCAATCATTACCAATCATAATATGATTATTATATAACTTAATTTTATGCTCCATAACAGCTCAATCAACAAGTGCAACAGCAGCCGCAGCAGGCACACCCGAAAGTCGCCAGCCCACGTGTTGCGGGCAATGCCAAGTCACAGTCTCCACAGCTGCACGAGGAGGCCAAATGTGCCGCACTGCGAGACTTTGAGGAGACACGCAACTTGGCCGCCCATCACGCCCAACTGAGAGCCGAATGCAACCTGAAGGCCAAGCAGGCGATACAGCAAGGCAATGGAAGCGTTGCGCTCTACTACTCAGAGATTGCGCAGTTGCATAAGAAGAAGATCGACGTATTCAACCATCGCGCGGCCAACTGCATCATGGAGGTACACAAACATACTCAAAACAATCCGGATCTGCTTGATCTACACTATCTACATACCATAGAGGCGGTCAGCAGTCTCGATCTATTCCTCGATCGTCACATAAATGTGCTGCGAAATTGCACACGAGTCTATAAGCATGTGTTCATCATAACTGGTCGAGGATTACACAGTGCAAATGGTGTATCGACCATTAAGAAGCACGTGAAGGCTAGACTAATGGAACGACATTTGCGGTATGTATTTCTATTGTACAAATGTAAAATGTAAAATGATTAATTTGCAATGCTTTTTCAGCTGGCAAGAAGTCAATCCGGGTCTGCTTCGTGTCAAAGTGTTTTCGGCGTCACGCCACTCTAAGAACTTCTGACCATTTACAATGAAGCAGCAGTATATATAAAGATATCATCTAGTTGTACAGCATTTGACAGCAAAGGAGATAGAAGACAAGAGCTGTTCGAAGGCATCATATATATGTACATGTTGCTCGACCTCACCTACAAATTTTTGTATAACAAATCTTACAAAATTAACAGTTTAACGATACATACATTCGTATTATTTTGTGTGTTCATCAGACATTCCCCCACACTTTTTAATATGCACTCCCAATCGTTATTAGTCTTTTGTTTGCAAGAATCTTTTTAACTAAGAAAATATGAAAGTGTTCTTAGTATATATATATATATATATATATTCAGTTACACATCTACAATTACTATAATTTTCATTTAACTAAGGTGAAGAAAATCAAAACTAAAGTTTTGATTCGCGGTAGAGAGGATCTCATAAATGCCTCTGTTTGATATTTAAATGTGAAAGAATTAAGACTTGAGTTAAAAATATTTTTTTAATCAAAAGACAAAGTTCTTTCTTTAAATATATGTAATATATGCATATGTGTATATGTACAGAAAAATATTTTAGAAAATAAGTTTTAAATTTTTTTAATTCTAAGCCAAATATTAATATTAAAATAGCTACATAAGGGTACAAAAAATGTAGTTTTTCTCAAACCTTTCTACTTAAGGGATTCTAATTGTGGACAAATGACTCAAAACTGTGAAAAATGTTACAAGTTAAATATGATATATATTTTTAATCTCATTTGCTGCGTGACAAAAACAGATGTTTGAATAAACAGACCGCTCGAAACTTCTGAAGCTTGGCAGCTGTTGGATCTTAATATAGCTTCGCATTTGTTCCTCTCTGACATTTGTTCAGGTAGCTAGTGCAGCTACCACCACGTGTCTTTCGTCTACCTGCCAATAATAGAGAATTGTAAATGCCGTCCAGTTCCGTATCATAAAATAAAACACATGCCGTTAATGTTTAAAACATGGAAAGACAGATGTTTTACTATTTAAATTCAGCATCGAAAATATAAAATGATATAAAAGTAATGCTTATCCATCGAGATACACAAAGTGTACATAAAACCTTAAGTCTAGAAAATCAGTGGCAGTCTAAGCAAATGTGTCATATATGGCTTTGGTTAGGGCCCTGGTGGCCCCGGAGTATGGAAACTAGGGGAGCTCTTGTAGCTGATTGCATGGCGATTGATTCTCCTGTCCATCGAGGTGCAGACGATTCATGGCCACCAATTCCATTAAATTAGCACGACTGCGTTTTGGAGTGTAGGAATTTGCGGAGTTTGGATTCGAACCGTAGCTTGCACTTTTGTTTAGCTTCTCACGCGGCGGTGTATTCAGAAAGACGCCTTCGAAAATTGTTTCCAAACTGTTGGCATGCTTGAGACCCGCTGTTGAGTCATCTGCATTGTCGTTGTTGGGTGCACTAATTTGTGCATTGATCTCGTGCAAGGCCACAAACTCTGGATTGTTGTGGCGCCCAGGACTGTGCTGTTGGGCCGGCATCTGCTTTGGCGTTTCAAAATCCGATTCATTCAAATCATCAATTGGCGACGGGGTGCGTCCATGCGGCGAGTAAGCCCGTATTTCGAAGGCGGGCAGCTCATCGCAGTCGACGGGTTGGCCCATGTCGTGCTCAAGGACCAGCGATAAGTCTCTTTCGCTTTCCAGCGAAGACATCGAACACTGAAGGGTATAGGAGTTATTTAGCTGCACCTCGACACTACCCATTGCAGTTAATGTATTTACCGCATCCGCATCCGATGTTCTGTCCATGTTGTACGTTGAGCGTTCTGTACTTATATGCAATGCCGACATATAGTCGAGCATTACAAATATGGGTAAATCGCTCTGCCTGTTGATTGCTGACCTGTCAGCGATTTGCTTCTTCGGGTTTAATATTTTTAGGGTGATTCGCGGATTTGTCGCGCAGGTAGCAAGTAACTAACTCGCTTCGCTTAGCCGCACCAGTCGGTAAACAAAATATTGTTATTTATCGAAGTTCTATCGATTAATTTGAATTTCAAGTCTATGCCAGTGTGTCTATAAATGCTAGAGAAAAATACTAATAATACTGTGATGAACAACAATCGATATTTATATATTTTTTTTCTGTTAAAAAATTTAACTTAAAACGACTTGATTATTTAGCTTAATGTGGCACTAATGGTAATATGGAATGCACTGAAACATACAGTCTGAGTTTTTATTATGGAACGAAAGTAATTTAATGTTAAATAGAACAACAGCTAATAACATTTTATTTAATTCTTGCTATCAGATATCTTATAGTAGTTATTATAATTAATGATACGTATAAGATCAATTATTTTAGCTTGGTACCCTGAAGCAGCAACCTTGTTTCCCAAGTAGATGGCATAACGAATGAATTTTTCAAATTCGGTTTCTTCGAAAACTAATCGCTTATAACGTGGATGAAGAAACTGATTTTCTGCATCCAGAACAAATGACTTTGAGTTAAGAATTCTGCAAATAGATAGATATTAAAATTATAAACATTATAGACAGTTAGAGTTTTTTAAATATTATAACTTACTTGCAAAAACGTAGTGCAATCACTAGAATATTATCGATGGTTTCCCGAAATTTGACACTCCGACGATTGAGTAGCGAAAAGAATGCGATCTCCTTTAAGTAGTCCACGTGTCGTTGGTAAAGCTCTTCAACAGAATCGACCGTGAGTAGATCATCGGTAAAGGATTTCCATGTACCTTCTAATGCATTTGTCACCAGATGATTCTGGAGCGTGAAAACGAAATGTGACAATTTGTGGCGAATCATTTGCAAATGCCGATACTGCGGCGATTGCTGCAGCCTTCGACCGTGAAGTCTCGCTGATTGCTGGAAGTCCTGATAGGCCCGTTCCATTATAAAGCTGACATGTCGCAGTTTCATCAAATGCGAGAATATCTGACCATACTTCTCCATGGTCTCCACACTGAACACCAAGTTCAGTGGCCACTCCATTTTGCACTCCAGCTTGAATATGGACAGGGCATTGATGTCCATTAGATCAAAACTTTCCGGTATGTTCGTACAATTCAAGGCCAGATTATCGGCAACTAAAGCCGTCGCCGATCCTTCGATCGCTCTGTTGGCGAGGGCATTATTGAGTATCAAGTCCAGGACACCCTTTTGACATAGACTAGGCGGCACTGTGCCACTTTCAATTCGACCCATAATTCCGCTAATAAGCACAGTACCGAATTCACCGTCAAGCAAAAAGAAATATTTGCGTAGATCGCATAAGTAATCATAAATCCTTTGCTCATGGAATATGCGCAAAACCTCATTGCGCAGCAGCGACAAATGCCATTTAACTGGTAGCAGGACAGAGAGTTGCATATAACGTTTGATTATAAACGGATTATATCCGATTTCTTCAATCTGACCAGATGCACTTGACTGCTCCGCATCCATTTTTCTTATAGGCAAGCTAAATAAGGATTTCTCTTTCTGCACGGGAACTACTTGAGGGGGAGCAGGCACAGTCGGTGCGGGGACTTGTTCTACGTCATCCTGCTCACTGATCATACTGCTGTTTGTGTCATTGTTATTAACCGCATCAACAACTTCCTCTGGAATTTGGACATCAATTTCCACATCGGATGTGATGGACATGGGCGTTCCAGTGTCTAATGTGGACTCTACGCTAGCAGTTTCTGGTTTTAATGGCAAATGCAAAGCATTGCCTAACCCTCCGCTGATTGTGAAATCGCCTTCCATCACAAGGCGGCGATTTCGTTCAAGTTCCGTATCGGAATGCAGCAGACGCTTCTCCGACTCGCTGTTCACTTCGTCCTCAGCGTTGAACGAACTGAAAACATTATGCTGTTGCATGCGCAAACGATTGCGCTGCAAGTCTGTGAGATCCTCTATATTCATGTTCAAGTCTGGCGGCAATTTAGTGGTCAGTTGCTGCTCTGTGCAATTGAGAACTCGCATACGATTCAGTTCCGCCTCCGTGTAAGAAGCCGCACTGGTGGTCGCCACTTGACGCAGCTGCACCTTCATTTGACATTCCTGGAACTGTTCGGATGAATTGTTGCGCATACGATTGCGAGCCAAACTCGTGTCGGCCTCATTAGAATTGAGTACATCCGCTGGAATGGGCTGCGCCTCCTCGGGCTTCTCCTGCTTGTTCGTCAGCATCTCTAGGTCTGGTTCCTCGCACGACACAAAGCTATGAATGCTGCCTGTGCTGTCGTCTGGACTGGCGTCATCGGTCGTTTGCATTGGAGTCGTCATCTTCTGCTTTAAAGCAGCAACCTGCTCTTCTAGCTCCTTTTTCTTCTGTTGCAGACGTTGCTCCTCCATTTTATTGGATTTGTGCTGGTATTCTAGCTCACGCAACACCTCAGAGCGTTGCTGCTCCAATCGCACCTGCTCTTGTTGCTCTCGCTGCTCATTGAGCTCTTCGTAGCGACGTTTTTTCTTGATGTTCGCCTCCACTTGCAATTCATCTTGTTCACGCTGCCACGCAGCAATGAACGCCTGAGTGCAATCCCACATGCGATTGCCGTAGCGTCGGCTATTTTCCATGTGCTCGTCGAACACGCTTTGCATCTTAAATGGTTTCATTTTCTGCAGTATTACTTCGTAATGGAGCTCCAAGTCGTGGCGCATTTTCGTTAACTGCTGCTCCGAGAGGCAGAGAACCAAGTTGGGATACTTTAAAGTGAATACTGGATGCTAAAGAGCAAGAAGTTTATTGATAAATTCAGTGTTTTAAGCAAAACTCAAGCTGCCCACTCACCTGAGCATTATAGGTCTTCAGAAATCTGTTGTATTTTCCGCATTGCAGTATATACTGCTCACAGCCCACGAGAAAGCCAGGCACCGCATCAAACCGGATATAATAGGCCTTGTCGAAATACTCTTTGCTGCGCTCGTGCATTATTTTATGCGAGCAAGAATTAATGAAGAGCTCGTTGAAGGGTTCGTCGAGTTCTCCTTGATAAATCCAACGTTGCAGCTGTGCGAAGTACGTCTCGCACAACGACCTCAACAGGTACATAAGTAATTGCGAGAATTGGCAATTGATGCCCACGTTGATGAACGACCAAACGAAGCTCATCAGACTCATGCCACACTTGCCGCTTATTCCCTCCGAATTATTTACTGAAATTTCAATACATCAAAAGTTAGCTGTGCAGTTGCGGGAATCGTCAGCTTACTGTGCTCCAATTCAAGCATCTGATCCATTTGCCGTAGCAACTCCATGGTGGGACCTGCGCCGTGCAGCAATTGTCCCAAGTTCTTGGCAGATATCGTGAGCAGAAACAACCGGCTATTCGTAATGAAGTTGATTATGGCCTGACGCAACGCCTGTAGAAATTAGCTGTGCTTATATAATGCAAACTTTTAATTGTTATATTGCTTGTGCTCACTCGGTTGAGAGGTCGTTCAACGCGGCTCGATTCGTATTGCCATTGAGTGCGCGCACTGAGACGACGATAGGCTCTGCCCGAGGCAAGGAATGGCTCTGCATATTCGGCCAGAGTTTCGGGCAAAACAACGTCTAGTGTTAAGTTGGGCTTCAGCATAAAGTCTCCTTCTTCCGAGCAGACAATCGTGTCGGAGTGCAGACCCGCTGTAGATAACCAGAAATTAATTAATAAATATAAATTTCAGTTAATGCACATTTGCACACACATACCCGCAGCTTGTTTTAGATGCTCGATAAGACGCGGCAGCTTAATGAAACTTAAATTCAATGTCTGATCCTGATGCCATTTTAGCTCATTGCTCATCAGCCGATCCGAAACGAAATGTTTCTCCAGTGATTCACTAGTCTGGCAGTCTTTCTTGGCAATGGCGCTTTCACTCGCAGGCGCTTCGTCTTTACCCCGCAAAGGCAAATTAATCTTCACACGACTTGTGCCTCTGTTGGATTCGTTCATGCGTGCCATTGAATCCTTCAATATTGAGCACTTTAGGTTGGGCTTTGTTTGGTTCTTTTTGGCATTGCGCATTGCATTAATGTCGCTGAGATTCACATTTGACAAGCGGCGAAAAACGATCGGTTTCATGGAATCCCGCATATTCTCGATTGATCTCAAAGTCATAGGAGCTATGTCGGCAGCTTGTTGTGGAAGGTGCTCCGCGAAACAGGGATTTGACTGCAACTGGAGAGGCTTGGCTAGCATCATCTTGCTGCTTGTGCTGGTTAACCCAACCGACTTTGATAGCTGTAGCTGTTGCCGTTCGCTTTGTTGCTTCTCCAGGGTTATATACATGTTTTGGATACATTTTGTAATATTATTACCTAGTGCGCAATTTAAGTCAGTGCATTGCTCAAACTGTTGAGATGACGGTAGCGATTCGTAGATTTTTGTGCGCCTTTCAGAAATGGAAGCGGGTGATGGCTGCACCGCAGCTGTTTCATCTGTTTGGGCGCGTTCATTCTGAGAAAGTTGTGAAGCAATTTTCGCGACTAAGTTGACAACTCGCTCGTTGGCGTTACAAACTACTTCCATTAAAAATTATAATACTATTTATTAATCAACTAATTTTAAATACAAAATTAATGCAAATAAATAAAAAACAGTTCTTTTCGTTGAACGTATTCGAGATGAGACAGCTGATGAATTCGGGTTCTTGTTATTAATCGTATTCATCGATAACATGTATCGTGATACGATAGATCTGATATATGTATTATAATTTGGATTCATTTTTAATATATTCATGAATACCATTCGGCAAACTTACGTATATTTCTTAATTGTATGTGATTGCAGCATCCGCAAATTATCGATTTTAATTGTGATAAAATGACACTAGAATTGTTTAGTTCGCTGCAATCAAAATGATCTCCTATCAAAAATGAAGACGAGCTTTTGTGTTTCCATTAATTAAAAGCACAAAATTGAACTGGTTACAACTTAAATTTATTACGATTTCAATAACTTACAACTACATACGATCGGAGTTATATATTGTTAATTAGAACTTTTGAATAGTTACGTGCTGCTTCACGAGTGCCATAATACATTCAATGTTCTTGAGATTGGCGCAAGCTCGATATTTAGATACGCGACATTTTATTGGAGCAAAAGAAAAAACAATGCGGTGTTTAGGGGAATAAATTATATCAAAGAAAACTTGAGGATGAAATGTTTACAATTCGGCAAACCGAGCGCCAGCGCAAAGGCTAAGTGCTTATAGATCAACCAACTTAGTAATAAACTATTATATTAATTAAAGAGCATTTGGAGCGCATCAGGGGGTGAGAAACTTCTAGGTAAACAATAGAATAAGATGCTTAGCTCGTCGTTTGGAACTTGCTGCATGGCTGAATAATCGACGTTTTTCGAGCAGGTACCGTCTCCGGCGTTGGTATGGCATCGCCGGTGGTCACCTTATTAGCAAACACCTGCTTAACACCACCACCTTTTTGCTTTGCCATTTGATAATCGCCAGAATCGAAGAATTTTTGCTTAAAATAAAAAATTTGAATAGTTTGGTTTGTTTTGTTACAGCTTTCTGCTTAACCTACTCCCTTTTGAAGACGCTTCTGAAGGAAGGCGGAATGACCACCAGGCACACGCATCCCACTTGGATATTTTGACTTAAGTTTCTCTTCCTCGATTTTCTCCAGATCCCTGGGATTGGCTTGTTCCGTTGCTGGTTCGTTTTCCTGCGGTGTGGTTGCCGGGCTGTTTTCTTCAGTTGAGCTCATGTTGATATTCTGTTACAAAATTAATGAATAAAAATACTTTGTAAAGTTTTCACAAATAAAAAATATAACTACATTTGCACTAAGTTACATTGTAAATATGGCGAGCTAAACTGCGTGCAAACGCGACAAGGACAACTGAATTTAAAAAGCGAGCGAAAATGGTCCGATGAAATTGCTTTTTATGAAACATCGCACGCACACACTCGCATGTGCACATTTGTGTGCACACACACACACACACACACACAAAGAACGCATGTATTTACATAGACTTGCTAATATGTAGTGCGAACGACGACGAAGCGTAATATAATCGTATTAATCTCATGTGCAAATATTGTTACGATTTAATACTTACGCAAAATACATGAGCATGTGCATACATACATACATACGAATATGACTTTTTACCTTTGTCTAGCCTGATGCGTCAAATGTGAAAAGTAACTGTTGTTTTCGTTCTTTTTGCAATCAAGAACACATGCACGCCGTATGCCTTTAGCTTTTGACTTCTTTTCAAAATTTGTAAACACACACCGACGTTGCAATAAATAGCAAGTTAAAATAATTTTTCCGAGATCCGTATTTAAGCACTTTATGAAAAATGTACACAAATTCGAAATTTTCGTTTTCCTTAATGCAATTTGTTCACTTTTTTGGGAGACGCTACAAAATAGAGTTGTCTCGGATCAATCGGAATAAGTTCACGGAACGATGGATTACACAAAATGAGCGAATAAGTCACTTATTGTCGTTCATCATATGGTTCACTATTTAAAAACATATGTTTTGGTCCACCGGAAACTTTACATTCCGCCAAAAGTAGTTAGCAGTAAAATCACTACTTTAATGTTAAAATTTTTCTACAAAAATTCTAGGCAAATTAAGAATTTTTCTTTACATCCGTTAGAAAATTCTATAACTTAAATATAAAGGTAGTTTTCAAACTCAAAACGTTTTAAATTTGCTACAACGCCTGCTGTTGTTTAACATTATCGCGTAGTTGTGATGAAAATGAACCTAAAAAATAAGTGCAGGGCTGGAAAGAAGATCACTGTTCTGAAGTAATATATTAATATATTAGATGAATTTACTTAACGTACGTAACTTTTGGTAATACATAAAATGATGAAGATTGTTATTTTTTCATTATCAATTGGCAGTAAAACATTTTTATAGTCTTTTGGTATTTGATTGGTGCATATGGTTCTTTGAAGGGAATACCCCTATAATTTTTTCTTGTTATTTCTGTAATCAGTTGGGCGAATTGCTTAGTATCCAACTGCAGTTCCTTATAAATGTGTTATTTTTTGTTTATTTTCATAGAAGTGAACGAATTTTAAATATACCACGGATAGTAAAGCGTTTAGCAACGCAAAAATAACTATTTATGATGGGTTCCAGAGATAAATCAAAGTTTAAAAATTTTCTTAAGAGCACGAAAGCACCAGGTAAAATTGACCAAAATAATTGCAACAATTACTCTGATAAATATGCCGTATTTTGGCAGGAAACTCTGGAGAGCGAACATTGCGTCCAGAGTTTGAGCTTGAACTGAAGCCAGAACAGCCCATTGCACAGCGTTGCAAAATGCTTAAAGAATTGGGAGATTTGCATTTGCAGAATATCAACTTGGATGAAGTAAGGCCGGCAATTTGTATTAGCCCATAAATAATAATATTCTCTCGCTTGCAGACCTCCATAACCAATCTGTGGCAACTGACCAATGATCTCATCGTGCCCAACAAGCCGGCAGAAACACGCCAAATCACGTTAAGCTTCTATAAGCGTCTCATCTTCACACAGTACAAAAACCTGACGATAATGCGAGAGAAGTTTTTCCTGGTGATACAAAATCATGAAGCGCACGAGGATCTGCGGCATTTGCTAGAGCTGCTCGATACGCTCACAGAAAATGGCAAGGATATTACCAATTTCGAGGAGAAGGTGAAACGGAGTCCAATGGAGCTGCAATTCCTAAATAAATATTTGATTTGTTTGCTTACAGATTGGTAAATTTATGCTGCATTGGATACCAGCTATCACAGATGCCGATTTACTGTGCCCCTATCTACAGATTTTGATTAATCTGATCAAGTTTAATGCAGCACACCTAGATAAGGATGTACTCGTTGGCATAGTGCAGTGGGTGACATTTGACATATGAATTAACTGAAGGGACTGATTGCATCTGTGTTTCAGAAATGCCTGTGAGCTGAGCTGTAAGGTGACGAATGATGACATTGGACTGCAATGTCTGACCGTCTTGGAGATGGTCATCGGCTACACCATCTTCCCCAGCGAACCACTGCATCAGTGCATCATCACACTCTGCCGCACTGTGAACAGCAATCACTATTGCCAGGCATCGTATAAGGTATGTCAGACTATGTATATTTTATTCAGGGCAGGTAAGCATAAAATGGATTGAATATAATTTTAATATAACAAAAATTTTGATGACAGCTTGTTGTTGCTAATTTCCTCAGGCTTGTTTCTGTGGTCGTTCAACTGGTGTACCTGCTTGCTGTTGTTGACTTTTTGCATTTCCTTGCTTTTGATTCTCTGCGTTGTAGTTGGTGTCGCATGCGTGCTAGTTGTCGCTGTCATGCACTGGGAATGAGCAGAAGCTGTGCAGTAACGCAATGCCACATCAAAATACTGGCCCTTGGGGCAGCTCAATTCTATGGCCTGGCTACCAATGCAAACGTAGTAGCGGCTGCAGTCATCCGAGTTCGGCACCAGTCGACTTCCCTCTTTTTTGCACTCGTGCAAGGGCAGCTGGACAAGTTGAACAGCTGGCTGACATTCGCCTCTCGTGTCCAAGAGGCAACTGTTCACGCTAGCCTCATAATAATAATTTTGTGGACACTGCTGCAACAAGGCCTGCCCGCCGACACAACGGTAGTAGCTTCGGCAGTCATTCGAATTGGCCAGTGTTGAGTGCTCCGGCAATATGCAGCTGCACTGATGAGCCGGAGTTATGTTTATCGGCAGACAGGCTTTTCGACTAGCATCGAAGTAGAAGCCATACGAGCACTTCATAACTGAGAGTTCGCCCTCAATCGTGCAGCGTTGGAAGCGCGTGCAATCGCCTTCCAAGCGTTGGACGCCAATCGTATTACAGCTTGTGGAACACGAGCCTCGTACGCAGCGTTGCTCCTGGCTGTTGAAATGGTATTCAGCCGAGCATTGAAATTCCTGGTAGCTCATGCCTTTCACGCCCGTGCACACATAGAATCTATCGCAATGCTGCTTGTTCGATATCAGAGTCCATGTTGAGGCGCTGCTGCACAGTGACTCGATCTCGATATCTTGAGTGTTGGCTCTAATGCTGGTCAGCCGCAGCAAGAGCACAATGATCAGTTCTAGTTGATCTGGAAGGCAAAGAATCTCTTCAAAAGGACATCAAATATTGGAATACCTTAGACGTACAGCTCTTCATAAGAATTTATTTGTGTCCAGAGAATTGTGCGGAATGCTTCGCGCTTTTGATATCGGTTCCACTTTTATGGCACTAAATGCTGGCTGTTTGGCTATGAATTTATCAGCTCATTTCCGATGTCAGATTGGTGGGTTACAATTTGTTTGCTTATGCTAATGAAATTCTAGTTGTTAGTCAGTCAGTGTTTTCTTACATCTTATCTGATCCCTGTTCCAGGTGTTTACAGTTTCTTATCGACCACGAATTGGGCTGATAATTAACCAGCTAAACATCAATATGCTCCACTTGATTGCCGACACCCGAAATGAGTATCGCTATCTGGGTCGCCTCTATGATTCACTGACAGACAATTGAGAACAATCAAGAACATAAATGAAAATGCATTGCTCTCCCATTCATATAATTTGTACTATAATAACATAATAACATCATCAATAACAAACGTCATTCGTGATAGCAAGCAACTAGATCCTTGGGCATGCAGCGCATTTTATCGAAGCCATATATGGACACCTTGAAGCAGGCAGCACGGGTGGCATATTCGATGGCATCGCGCAGTGACATCTTGTCCCCCTGCATGGCATAAATGAAGGCGCCCACGAAGGTCTCTTCCTCGCCAATTGCATCGACTATTTTCTGCGGCTTGTGAGGGCCCACTTTAAAGTATCTATCATCGGGCATTAGACAACTGGAGCCCTCTTCATAGTTGTCATATATTATTATAGGCTGGTGCGACGTTTTCTTTCTGCAGGTCACCGGATCGAGTTCTGGTATATCTTCTGTTATGTACGGGCTCTTCTTTGGCTGCATACTCTGCCAGCGCTTGCGGGCTGCATTCATGACTTCGCGCACTCCCCACACAGTCTCCCGGCCATTCATATAGCCATTATCCACCTTCAGCTGCTTTCGAATAAGCACATAATCGGCCAAAGCGGCCATTAAACAGCTGTGGGGCTTCATGTCGGCCAGATCCACAGACATCACAATGTAGGCGTCGGGGCTGCGATCGTTGTAGGCTCGCACAGCGCGCACCATGCGGATCGTCTCTCCGGTGTTGCGCGACTCGAAGTGTATCCAGCAGTATTGGCGGTAGTCAACGGCGCCCACGAACTGCTGGTAGGTGAGCTCGTGAAAATGATTTGTGTACTCCACGGTTGTCTGCTGGGCCTTGCCGCGCACCGAGACAATGATGCGATGCGGCGGCTGTTGGCTGGTGCGCGGGCAATTGGAAATCTCGATGTCCATGGCTTGGAAACTGCTCATTAGGTTCTCGAAGGCGGGCACCTTGGAGAGCTGGCCAAGAAACTCGCAGGTGGTGCCCAAACGCCGTAGGACGCAACATGTATTCGGAGCATAGCCGCCAAGGCGCCAGAAACCCTCATCGATGCGTTCGATGATGCCAGGCTTCGGTTGCTCATTGCATATGTTGATAACGTCCAAGGTGCAGCGACCCACTATAAGCACACGCCGCGGCGGCGGCGGAGGCGGTGGTGGCTCTTCTCTTGGCAGATATCGCACCTTCTTCACGGTTATGAACTCCTTAACAATCTGCTTTTTCATGATTTTAGAATTTGATGAATGTAATTTGAAAGTCTCGTGCCAAATGATAAATGAAAAATGAATCGATAAAAAAAAGTATAATTTAAATGCTTCTTTGCAGATAATGAAGAATCTGCTGGGCACTCAGCTGGGCTATCACTCCATGAAGATAATGTGCAACATACTCAACGACAAAGGACAGTACGAGGATGCCCAACTGTTGCGAGGCGCTGTGTTTCATCTCAACATGAACATTTTTGGGTCAAACATCATCTTTCAAGTCTCATCGATGATCTATGCCACAAACGTGCTCATGGGCTTCCGAAATGTAACTTGCACGTGAAGAGTCTTTCACAATCTCGATGTAAACTAATTAATTGTTGCAGGCATTGGATAGCAACGAGGTGATTGTGACCTACGAAGTGATACTCAGTGTGCGCATGGTGATCAACAAGTACAGGCACGAACTTTCCGAAATCATATGGGATCTGATCTGTGAAATAATGTCGGCTATTGTCGACAACATTGAGGAGTATGGTGCGTATTGGGTTGTGGAAGTCCTTCTGGATCTAAATTTGTGGTTAATAAATCTTATCTGGCAGAGCGTGCGGGTGTCAACAAGGATCGAGTGCATCATTTACAAATCAATTTTCACGAGAACATCGACTGCATTGAGAAATTGCTGCAAAACGAACGAACGCAAATACTTTGCAATGTGGATCGCATTTACGATCTGATCGAACGGGTCGCTGATCGACGTCCTGAGTCATCTGTGCTAAGTCTAATCGACTATCGAACACAACGAGTGACTGCCACTCGGCCAGAGTGGCTTTTGTGCCTATCCCAGTTTGTGCATCGGTATTACCGCATGTCGAACGCGAATGTGCGCAAAAAGATAATACATTCGCTAGAGCAGATTATGAACCAGAATCGATACAGCTATGAGGAGGAGATACTCGATCGTGTCGTTGTGCCACAGCTGGCGCAGATCTATCAGGAGTCCAGCGTACAAGTGCGCGAGGCAGTGGCTACTGCTCTCTCCAACTTTGCGGCACATTGTGATACGAAACGTTGCCTGGAGTTGTTGGACATACTGGAGGCGCTCATCAATCGTCAATTTCCGATTGAGGCCACCGCAGCGGAGGCAGGCATAAAGTCTAAGACGGAAATCGAGGATATAAATGCGGCTGTCGATGGGCTTGTTAAGGTGTTTGCCATTAAGCTGCATCGCCAACCGGCCGCACATACCATCAAGATATTCAATATTTTAATGGATCATCTAGAACTGCACTACGATCGCCCAAAGGTCTTTGAGGAGGCAAGCACTGTGCGGCTTAAGGTAAAGTGAAGCCTATAATTGTATGTATTTCTATAAATGTTAATCCAAGAAATCACTTGCAGATATTCAAATGGATGCTCAAACTACGCGCTAATGCCTCCTATCACATTGGATATCCTGAAGACAACACCAAAACCATAAAGTTTAGCCACTATTTAGGCATCGACATGCCATCTGCACAGCAAGCGCAAACATCAACAATTTCTATTCGACGTGTCTGTAATCTGATTGCCCGTTGTCTAGAGCACGAGACTAACAGCAAAGTGTTTAAACTGGTCATCGAAGAGCTACCCATAGTGTTGCAGAATAAAGCTCTTCTTCAAGGCAACGACATTGAGAAGCTAGCCAACACATTGCTGAAAATCAACTCGGTTAGCAACAATAAGTTCAAACTAATTGCCAGTGAATTCCACGGGCTTGTGGTGCGAGCCATGGCATCGCTGGTTATTTATCACGAGTGCCTGCAGCCGCTACAGCAAACCAACATCATTACATCCCTCTACCTCCTTATACCAGCGGGCATAGCCGATGTCTGCATCAATACAATGGCCATTCTCATTTTGGAGATGCCTGAAGCTCTAATGCGTAAGCTGCCAGACATTTTGTGGCAAATAAGCAGGATGTCCGATAGAACTACGGTGGCCTTACCAGTTCTGGAATTTCTATCCCGTGAGTGATTTTGTGTATTTATGGTTAATAGTATAAGAAAATAACTTTTATTGATAGTGTTGATCCATCTGCCGAACCATCTGGTCTCGAACTTTACACTAATGCAAAATATGTATGTGTTCGCCATATCGCTGCCATACACAAAGCCTTATCGATACGACCATTATACCGTCTCATTGGCTCACCATGTGATAGCGGGCTGGTTTCTGAAGATCAAGCTGGAGCAGCGCAAGAATTGCGTGAGCTATATCAGAAAGGTATTAATTAATAGTCGCGTCAGTTATCCATTAACCTAATTGATAATTGTGTCTCATAGTCCATGCAGACGAACGCCAAGATGCTTTACAATGACATAGCCAATATCAATTCGTTAAACGTGAATGAAGATTCCTCCAGTCGTAAGCGCAGCACTAGTCTAACGGAGCGCGGAAGTAAGAATAGTGCAACGACTCGCAGTGATGCAGATATGCGTCCGGTAATGAACAATACGCTGCGGACCTTTCATGCGGACTTAGTTGAGACATGCTTTGATTTTCTAGAGCGTCATACATTCTCGCCGTGCCCCTCCTTACCCAAGCGGTAAATATGATTAACCTATTCTGCAATGAATTATTTATACAGCTTCTGTAATTACAGCTTGCCGGCTGTTGACTATTTGCTAAAGGATGGCGTCTCGCACACGTGGCTGGTGGGTCATAATTTGATTACCATAACCACGTCCGGTTGTCCATCGGGACCAATACGAAACGGTCTCTGCGAACGTTGTGCGCAACTGGGCAAAGCGCCCAGCATTAGTCTAAATTCCAAGGGTCTGAGCGATGCAGCACAAGCGCCTTCGTCGCCGGAGCGCGAACGGCGCTACACAAAAATGACCTTTCAGCATAGCAGCGTCAATGAGAGTGCCGGCAGCACTGAACACACTACGTCATCATCAACATCGAACTCAGATGCAACTGCACATCCGCATCGGCAAATATCGAATAGTTCAACGATCTCGTTAGACACGTATTCGCGACGCGGGTCCAATCCGGAGGCTTCGGGCGCCAGCAATTTAGTCGAGGGCTCTAACACTGGCAGCAATACTTCGCTCTTGGGTAACTCGCTCTCGTTGTCAACGGCCAGTGTTGGCCCTTCTACGCGATCGGTTACAACTGTGCAGCAGCCCGTATGTGTGCGTGCGTGCACTAGCTGGGCCGAAATATTCATTAGACGTCCTACGGGAAATGTTTCATGGATAACCCGCATTGAGAATCCCATTGCCAACGACTGCTTCGGTCAGGATTTGCCCTTCAATAGTGTGGTTTCCCTTTTCTTGCCCACTGCCTTTGGCGGCGTGTTCGGGCCAGACAACCCCATGCAGGAAGTATTGCAGCAGATGCAGCAATCGCAACAGGAAGCTCAGTCAGCTCAAGAGACCGATGTCGTGGTAGAGCCAGAACCTCAACCTCAATCAAAACCAGAACCAAAACCTGCACCAGAACCTGAATCAGGACCTAAACCAACAGCACTATCAGAGCCAGGACCAGTACCAGAACCCTTACCAGAAGCAGCTACAGTGGCAACAAATGTGGAAATTCGCAATCGAATGGTGGCTCAGGCGCGTGCACTGTATCGCCAAGAGGAGGTCTACTCCGTGAGCATTGCTGGTGGCGCGAACAACGGCGGGAGCGGCACAGCGGCCATTGATATTCCACGCCTGGCTGCTTGTGTCAAGCGTGGCAAGGATGCAGCACTCAGTGGAAGCGTTAGCGATGGTGAAGCCGATGATGATAATTTACCATTTGGTGATGGCCAGAATCGTGTCCGAAATCCGGTGCGACGCGTCAACTCCAGTCCAGAGATGACTTCTAGCTGGCGGCAGGCATTCCTAGCTGCGAAGCCAGCTCCTCTTTCCCAAGAGCGAGAAGCCGTCAAAGCATCTTTCGAAGAACACCTGCTGCCGTCGAAGAAGAAGAGCGTGCAGTACAGCACCAAAGACATGCGTGTCAGCTGCGAAGCTATACCCGAGGAGATAGCTGGTTCGACGCCACCTCAGGTTGCCCAAGTTCTAAAAGGTCCACTGCAACCGGGAACTGGCGCATTGCCACCCAAACAGCACTCGGCTGACGATGTTAACAGCCAAGCCCCAGAAGGCGGAGCTCAGCCGGGCATGGTGCAGACCTCTGCGTCAGCAACCTCTCTGAAGCAGGGCGCTGTGGGTAAGCCACCCTTATCACCGGGTCAGGCAGTTCAGGCAGCTCAGGCAGTTATCGCACCCAAACAATCGCCAACTCCTGCTGGCTCTGGTCTCGGTCTGGCCAAGTCCAATAGCAGCGGCTATAGTAGTAAAAAAGGTGGCTCAGAGTATAATAATGGCGGCGACGTAATGCGCGGTCGTTCCAAGACGATATCAACGGTGCGTGAGGTGAACAACGGAAAAGCGCGATCCCCATCGCCCGAAGCCTTCAGAAGTTTTGGTGCCACCAAGCCGCCCATTAGTGCCAAGTTGTTCATGAATCCCAGCTTCGTTTTTCTGCAGCTCTACGGCACAGGTGAGCATTCGGTGACAGAGACCCCGCTTAAAGTGGGCCCGGACCAGCCGAGCGTATTGAGACTGCTCGATCTTGTGCCACCGTTTGAGACGCATAAAATAGGCGTTTTGTATGTTGGTCAAAATCAGTGTAACAATGCTGTAGAAATTTTGCGTAATTCCCACGGCAGCACACGCTACGTCGAATTTTTGCGGAACATTGGAACTTTGGTCAGTCTCAAAGAAGCCGAACAGAATAACTTGTTTATTCATCTGGACAAAAGTGGGGCTGATGGAAAATATGCTTACGTCTGGAAGGATGACATAATGCAGGTTAGTCTCCTACACACACTTCGTTTAATAACAAGACGTTTAATTCGTCCTGGGTTTTCCATTCAGGTTACATTTCATGTGGCTACTTTAATGCCGACAAATCTGCAGGATGATCCAAACTGCACTGAAAAAAAGAAGCACATTGGCAATGACTTCGTTAATATCATCTACAACGAAAGCGGAGAGAAATATAACTTGGATACAATATCAGTATGTTTATTTTACTAATAACAAGCCTATACAATTTAATGAATGCTCTCCTACAGGGCCAGTTTAATCATGCCTGTGTGATTGTTGAACCGCTGGAACTTAATTCGAATCGTATCTTTGTTGAGGCACGCGATGAGATATCTAAAATCGTTTCCCATCCAAAGCAGCGAATAGTCTCCGATCGCAGTGCTCCCTTACTTGCCCGACAGATGGCGCTGCACGCAAATGTAAGTGATATATGACTTAAATCCTAGCTATATGAAATACTGCTTTGATGTAGTCCATCATTGTAAATACAAATATACTAGGCTTAAAGCGTAAATTTTAGTTTGATGCAATATGTCATTTGACGACATGTTTAATTAAATATTTAATTGATAGAGATATGAGTTAGATACACTAGTCGACCAAAAGAATATTTAAATAATTTATATTCCCTTGCAGCTGGCCTCTCTTGTCTACCAAAGTATGATGAAAGAAACTCTCTATGCATCCAATTGGCTGGAAAGATTGCGCAAAATCCAACGTTTGCGTAAACAGGTAATACATTTTTACAAATTAATAGTTAATAAGTATCTTACTTAGTCACTTACTTTTCTTTCTGATTATCTTCAGCTAATTGATAAAAGAATTGAACAAAGTAAGAAAGATAAGAATGGCAGCGCATCCAGCGGCATTGGCAACGCCTCCTCATCTGCTGTAAGCGCAGATTCGGATGACCAAGGGGCATGTTTTACCAAATATACATAGGCACTGGACAAATATGAACGCTAGCAATAGGAGGTTTCTAATAAGATAGCACGCCGCGACATAATCTACTCCTGCAGAGTGTCTGTGGAATCCATCGTAGTCGAATGACAAATTGATTTAAGATTCATGGAATTCTGAAATTATGGCCTTAGAGCTTCGCTGATGTTTGTTTCCTTTTTTCCAACATATGTATATCACACACATATTTAAGAACTATATATTTTATTTCTGTTTATATATAATTAATATAAAATCATGTTCAATCCGTTGTAAGCTGGTCTTTCTGGAGCCTCGCAATGTGATCGTATCCAAAATCCGTGATCTTGTGAGCAGCCACTCTGTTAGCAAAACTCACAGCATTCGACAAGCTGCAGTGCATCACGTGGGTGGCGTATATGAAACCAGCCATAAAGCTATCACCCGCTCCAAGTGTATCCACGATATGATCAGGCTTAAAGGCGGCCACATTCGAGAACTGATTGGATACTGTGTCTAGACATGCAGCACCTGTGCTGCCCCAGGGACAAATTATGCTCGGACATTTGGGTTTTACTTTACTGGCAAGAGCATGGCACGTTTCCTCGGAACTCTTCCAGCCCTGCTGCTTGACCAGTTCGCTGGAAAACACAACGTAGTCACATAGGCCACACAGGGGTAGATTTTGCTCAAACATTGTCTCAAAATCCAGCGAGATACGAATGTTGGAGGTACGGATTCGATTGTGCTCCCTCACGGCTTCAATCATTTTGATTGTTTCATGAGCGTGACGTGCCTCAAAATGAACCCACCCGTACTGATCAAGATCAATTTTCATGAAATCCTCGCACGTTATATACGGATAGTTTTTATTGCAATGCACGATGGTACGCGAGCCAGTCTCCTTGACAATTATTACTGAGGAGAACGGCGGATCTTTTTCGGTCTTGGGACAGTGCTTTGTGCCAATGCCACGCCGATCCAAGTCATCTAACAGCACCCGGAAACCGTTCGATCGACTAAGCATACCAAAGAACTCGACGTTTGCACCAAACAGTCGAAGCACGGTGCTAACATTAGAGGCATTCCCGCCGCGCTGCCAATGTCCATCGAGGCATCGCCGATCCGTGTCCTCGGTGGGGAAATTCTCGTTGATCGTCACAAAGTCAATTACGGTGCAGCCCACACAGAGCACGGGCTTTGCTGTGGTCATTGCCAGACTTTTAAAATGAATACATATGCATTCCTATGTTCACTATAACTGACGACTGAACAATTGGAGCTTGATCTGCGCTATAGATTTCAATTGAATTTTGTTAAAACAATCTAATCAAGTTCCCTCGCATACATTGAAATGCATGAGTATTGTGTGTAGAAATATACTTTTGTTTTGTTTCTTATCGCGATTCAGTGACTTTAATTGAGAGTATATACAACACAATTTATGAATATGTAATTTAAATTATTGCACTTGTAAAATGTATACCCAAATAATTTAAGCCTACGTTTACTAAAAGTATATATAATAATATTTGTACATACATACATATGTACATAAATGCGTTAAAAGTCGATTGCAAGTCGATGACGATGTGTTTGCGATCAAATTGGAATCGATAATCAAGCCGCTGGTGCAGTTGAGCTTGGACTATGAAATACCCTGTACATTCACTGTCACTCGCTTGATTTACATGCATTCGTGTACATTAATACAAACACAGCCACATATGTACACATTCATACACACTCTTAAGCTTCGCGGTTTAGCTAGAGTAGCTGTAGCACTCAGAGAGCGAAACGTCACACGCAATGAATGTGTTTCGCTCACCGAGTGCGACGAAGAACGGACATGCGCAATGCGTCACCTTGTTCAGTGCTTTCCATGCTTCCAGCTGTGCAGTCGCCTGTCGATCAGTTAACCGCTAGTCACCCGCGCGCGCGGTGTTCGTTAGTAACGTTGTTGCGCGCCGTTGACAGAAAATTCGCATCGTGCCAAATTGTTTTCTTTATATTCGCAACTGGCATAGTGTAAATGAAGGTGCCATATATGATAAATGAATCTAAAACACAAAAGTGACTGTGACAATAAGCCGGTTGGTAAGTGAAAATAAAAAAAAATACAAAATACAAAAAAAAGGAAAATTTATTGTTGCTTTAGCGACACTGTGTGGAGGCAGGGAACCGGCAAACAAGTGATGACAAATATGAACACAGCTGCAAATATAGGTACATATGTATGTCCATATAATTGCAAACATATGTATGTGATTTCCCAGATTATTTAACTAATAATTCTAATAAAAACTGAATTTTAAAAGAAGAGTACGCTCAGCATTATGGTATATGTGCTTATGTATATCCATACGTTTGTATGCGAGCATATAATAAAATACATAAATAACGAACGAAAACGAGTTGAATATTTGAGCGTGCTTACGTTGCGTCGTCACATGGAGCGAGAGAGTGAGAGAGAGAGAGACGGATATCGCGAGAGTGAGAGCGGCCGCAAAAGTTTGCGTCGAAGAGAGCGCCAGAGTGCACGCTAGACTGTCAGCTGGTTGTCAAGTTGCGCAAGTGGCCACGCAGTATTGTGTGCATAGCACTCAAAGACTTGAAGGAAACATTAATGCTTACATAGATACTATGTACATAATGGCATAGAATGTACATACAAATGTTCATATGCCCACAAATGTGGACTATTACTAAAATATATTAGTATACTAAATGAATTGAATGTGCGACTTTGTTTACATCTACGTCGCGCACTTGACAAAGATCCCAAGCTAACTAAACGAACACATGCACACGCGCACACGTACGTGCCTGCGTGTACATGCGTACATACACACATGCACATTTACGTTAAGTTTCAAGAGCAATTTTTCGGGCCTGTGTCGCAGTTATATGCGAATGTTAATTCAAAATATAAACAAATGAACTGTTAAGGCAGCTGAATTGAAACACACAAGAAACAATAACAATGTGAAAAAAAAGATATACAGACGCATATATGTATGTATGTACATATTTATGTACATACACTTACTTAAAATTAACTCAAAGTAGATTTAAAAGACGATAAGAGAGTTCTTTTAATCACTTTTTAAATACATAAAGGCATAGAGGGAATGCTAAAGATATGTACATATGTATGTATGTAGATACATATGTATACATATAATTAAATGTGTAAATAATGAATGTAAATAATAGGCCATATATTCTTTGATAAAAATATAAATTAAATTTAACTGAATTTAATTTAATGTAAATAATAAAAATAAATTATTCATTATATAATCATAAAATTAAACCATTTCTTTTAAGACTGCAACACATTTCCAATAAGAAATTCGTCACTTTCTTATAAGGATTCGTATACTTTTTCATAGGCAACAAGTTAAATATTCCATATATAAAAAATTTCAAAGCCATGCACTTAGGAATTCACATTTGTATAAATATAAGTGCTCATTATTCCCATTTTAAAGCTTGAAGATTAACAAAATTATTTTAAATGAAAAAATGCCATCTACAGTGTGTATTAAATATGAATACTCTGTACTCTGTATTTAGCTTGAAATACCTTTGCACCTCTTCGTAATTAGTGTCATTAGGAAAAATTTAAATGAATACTCATCAAGTCAGTCAGTGTCAATATCTTGTGTCGACAACAACAACAACAATAACAACGCGTCGTTAATTGAAACCGCAAACTGGTTTTCGATTAAGATCGATATACACAGCAAGTTGTAATACAATACTTATACGGATCTATGCAATAATATATCAGATGCATGAAGAGAGAAAATGTGAAAGATGCACTTTCTTTTGTGTTTTTTTTTTTTTTTTCGAACTGATAATATAATAATTATAAATATTATGCTTATGCTAATGTAATATAATTTTTATCTACCATTATTGATAATATAGATTTGAAACTGAAAAGTTACCAATCTGTATTAAGTATTCTATTTTAGTTCAGATAAGAACAAAAAGATACCGACAGTGCTATATGTATGTACATATAGGAAAACTAGACAGAGTAAGAGATAGAGAGGGAGAGAAGCTGATGAAAGTTATGTGCGATTGATATTAAGTACATTGCGAATTGATGAATGAATGTAAAATAGAGAGAACGAAGATAGATAGAAATGAGTACACAGTGAGGGAAGTTTTGAGATAAGTAGTAGTAGTCGGACTAACAAAATTGGAGAGAAAACAGAGATAGAGAAAGCAGTAGAGAGATAGAGAAGGCAAAGCACTCAAAGTTAAAATCAGAACGCAAGGAAGGAGATAGTCAAAAGGAGGAAAGTGAGGAAGAGAGAGAGATATGCAAAAGAGTAGAATGAGAGAGACAGCGAAGAGATTGTAGAATTGAAGACAGAAGGAAGATAGAGTGAAAGAGACAAAAGAGTGGCAGAGAAGCGATATGGAAAGAGAAGATATAGAAGAGAACGAAGATAATTCAAGAATATGTTAATGGCAGAAAATATATATAATTCTCTTCATATGATATATAGATTTTGATGTGTCTTCGATAGATATAGTGAAAGAGAAGGAACACAGAGAAAGAGAAGAGAATGACTTGCACCAGACAATTCAAAGAAAAAACAGAGATATTTAATGGAGGAGATTTTATAATTTATAGTGAAAGCGAAGAGAATGTATAGCAGACAATTCAAAGAGACATATATTAATGACGGAGAATACTTATAATACTCTGCTATAGTTGTCTTCGATTTAGTCCGAAAAATAACTCTTCTTCTCATTTCACTCCTGTTCACGTTGTCGCTCCATATTTTTTTATTTCTCACTATATACATATATATGTATGTGCTCTATTAAAGATAACTAAAGATTTGCAGAATCTCATGACAGACGTAGATTTCGTACATACATACATATATATGTACGTATGTACCCTAATGATAGATTATTTATAGTATTTCATTAGTTGTATGTCATTTTTGAACTCTAACCAGGTAACTGAAATAGCATATTGCGAAGCACGCAGACAAGTGAATTTGTGTGTGACTTTTTGAAATCTTATCAATCTGTTAGCTGTTGTTTTTGAGCTTTACTGTGAGGGGGTATAAAAAACCGAATTGTTTCAGATAAGAGTTTGGCTCTTTGTGTTGTGTTGTTGTTGGTCGTTGCTCGTAGCTTGTCAGACCGCACACTTCACATACACACACACACACACACATACTCCACAGCAATTTTTGCGCCGTTTGACAATGTTGTCGACCCGTTGGCCAAACTGATATCTCGCCTGTTCCTCAACTGCGACACAAGAATGGGAAGCCCTCGTTCTCAATATGGCACTGAAAACTGTGTTTGCAAATGCAACGATCCTTTTATTCGGATTGGATGCGGATATGACGTTCTGCTTCCACGAACAGCGAAAGACAGATTGCCAGAGAATGGGAAAAGAGAGAAATCTTGCATGCTTTGCAACATTTTATTTCATGCGAAGAGTAGTTACGCTTCAGTACTACATTCTGGTGCCTTATCAATAAACCGAAGCTGATTTGTCGCCAACTTCCCCTTTGATAATGATAAATGGAATGGGAATTGATGCATCATATCAAAAGCAAGGCGGCGAATCATAGGCTCTCCAACCATCATTGAAAAATCGCATAAATGAATTTCAGACTGTTCAAATAAACCGCAATCTAGTTGATATTCTCATTATATGAAGTTAGCGTTGAGTAATTTATGTTATTAAGTAAAAAATAAAAATTATAAATAAAATAATAAACATTTTATTGATTATTTTGACTTTTCTAAGAAACTTAATACTTAATTTGTATAGAGAATATTTTTAGAATCCTTAAATGTTCGTCTAAAATTATATTCATGTTGAAAATTATTTACAAATTTAAAATTTAAAATTTGCATACCACTTTCCTGAGATTAACTTAAGAAACATTGATCAATTGTTGTTATGATGAAATCACTCCGTTGTTATTTATAGGGTATTTTCAAGTGTTGTTGCTTGGGTTAGTAGCTAAGCAATACTAGATTAGACAAGTCACAAAATGAGATATCATTATCCATATTCGCTTTAAGTGCTGTATGAAAACACTACTGGAATGCCCATTTATATGTACTAAGGCAGACGGCAAATAGCAGATATCAGAGACACTGAAGAAATAGGGAAAGAGCAAGAGTATGAGAGTGAGGGCAAGAGCGAGAGAGTGAAGTTACATTATGCTATTAATAATACTTACCTGTCATGTATTTATACATTTCTATCTAACTCGCTTTTTGTGTTTCCAGTTAATTGGCTGCAAAATGAATTCCAGCAAAGAGGCGAAGAGCGCCGCGAAGGGACAAAAGAAGTTACAAAAGACAAACAAAAAGCAGCAACAGAAGCAACAGCTGCAACAACAGCAACAACAACAGCAGCAACAGCAACAGCAAACCATAAATAGCAATAAGAACGGGATCTGTAAAGCTGCCACGAATGCAAAACTCAAACCAAACGATTCAAAGGCCAATAATCGCAACAACAACAACAACAATATCAGTAGCAGCAACAACAACAACAACATGGTGCAGAAGAACAATAATTCGCAATCCATGAGTGGAACAACTGCTGCAGCGACACCAAACATTACGCAAATGTTTAAGGATCAGTACGATGCAGAGCGACGTGCCAGAATGTCGCAGGTGGATTCGGTGCCGAAGATGGAGCGTACGCATAGCTTTCGAATGAAGATGTCCAAGTTCTTCAATAACTTCACTGGCAGCAAGGAGAATCTGGCGCGCAGCGACGAGTCCAAAGATGAAGCTGGCAAAACCCCATTCACGTTTACACGAAGTCGTTCGATGATAATGCTGCGACGACCGAATCGACGCAGCTTCATTGAGCCGCAGCTGGAGCAGCTGTCGGAGGAGACGGAGAAGTCGGGTGATCCCATGATGCCGGCATCGCCACGCAAGAATTCGCTGGCCGAGGACGGCGCAACGACGAATACCAGCTATTCGCCCATATTGCGACGTCGTGCGGATACCGCCATCTCAGTAAATACCCCAGCTCGCCGACAATCCACTCAGGCGCTGACCTCAACACCCGTTGAGGACGCCTCGGCGTCCGTGCAGCGCAAGCCATCGCTTATATCCCTGACATCTGCCGATAGCAACTACAATCCACAGTTGAATTTTCAGAAACGTCGCTCCAGCACGCTCATTGCATCGTTCAAGAGCACGTTGATTGGCCTGACGGAAAAGCCAGAGAAAAAGGAGAAAAAAGACAAAAAAGATAAGCTGAATCCCAAGTGGAGCGCCTCGCTGCAATCGCTGCAAGCCATTGACAATATGGTCAGCTATGCCAATATGTCATTCATTGACTACGACAAGTTCAATGGCTACGAGAAGCAGCTGGAGCGTCAGCAGTCCATCATGAGTCTAGCCGAGCCCAGCCAGATGCCCCCCGCCCACATGCTCCAATTGCCATTGACCACAAGCGCCAGCCATCATCACCACTCGCAGTCTCATTCGCCCTCGCCTCTAGGCGAACTGAATGGGAGTGCAGCTGGAGCTGGAACTGTCAGTCTGCCCTTGCCGCGCACTCCATCCTTCGTCGGCTCCTCATCCCTGGAGAGCACGCCGAAGACAGTGGTGATGCGACGCAAACGAAGCAGCAGCTCGGCGCTCGCTCGCCAGCAATCCGCCTCGACGCGCAACAGCAGTCAGAGCTCCTTTAACCTGGACACGGACTTCGAGCACAACTTGGACAGAGTGCACAATGTCTATCGCGAAAGCCTGGACTCACGCACACTGGAGTTGCTTAATCAGCGTTCGCGCAATTCCTTCATCCAGGACCAGCCAATGCTCTTCGACGCTCTCAACCTGGAGGATGGCTCTGCGAATCGGCGCTGCGCACTCTGCGCTCAGAGTGTCGCGAGAGCCAACAGCTTCAAGCAGCGAGACGCGGTGGATGGGCGCGGGAAGCCCAAAATACAGGTGAGTTGTATTTCTTATTCCTATTATCGTTTAAATATATATTATAAAATATACAATTCGAATATTATATGCATCTCTTGCCATTATAAATATATATTTATAGTATGTCCTATCTAAAATTTGGTTGAGTAATCTTCTTGATTTACTCTTGATTTGAATTCTAGATTTTGTAAATTCTTTTATAAAAAATTCCCTTTTGTTAGGTCAATTTTTGATTAAGTTCGCGCTGAAAAGGTTTACTTAAATTGAGATCTGTGAGAATCCAAGTTTTCAATTGATTTACTTTTCTTAGATTTTTTTAAATATTATTAATTAATTGACTTCCCATTGACGCCCACTAGGTGTGCTGCAAGTCGTGAATATATTAATTTCTAACAGTAACTGTAGAACTTACAGTTTTTGCCACTCTTGAATTTTATGAATATCTATTGTTATCTATTATAAATTTTTGATTATGCCGCGAAATATCGTGTGATTATACAAAGAGACGAACGGACAGCAAGATGTATATTTGCATAAAGCACATATGCTTTTAATCTTAATTTTTGAGTACATAAACTTACTCCATAAAGAGTAAAGTGCTTCATTTCGAGTAAAGTTGTCATTCAGCTATAAAAGGGCGAAGCAACTACATATTTTCTGTTAGTAGCGTCCCTGACCTCCTTTGTAGTCAGTCGCAACGCTGTGGTCTCCCTGTTGGTAAAACTTTGAAATATTTATAATGAAATATAGCCATAAATATGTGGCAAATAGTAATATTAATTATAATGATGATGTGAATGAATGAAGGTTAAGGCTAATGATATTGTAGCTGTTGATAATTATGCTTGTTATAGAAATTTTGTTAATGATGATGTAAATCATCAACTAAATCGTCATTTTTATCACGATCAGTTTTATCATCATGATCATCATGATCATCATATTCATATTCATATTCGTTACTATCATAATCATTACTGAAGTTTTTCTAAACATACTGATGTAAATAATTATCATCAAGATCATCGTGATCATTTTCATCATCATTATTATCAAGTTGATCATGATCATAAGCATAATTAACAGCATTTAGCTTACTGCTATTATCATAATCATCATCATTATGATTACTTTCCGTCTTATTCTAATAAGAACAGTATATTCGATTAAGATTTCCACTCGCTCTTTCCATGCCTAAAGCATCTTCATAAAATCCTATCAAAAATTTCTTATTTAGAAAACTTTACAAAGCTTCAGAGTGTATAAAGCTTTTCAATGTAAGCACACAACTCTGACTAATCGTAGTAACGTCATTTTTATAAGCTTTTTATCTCCAGCTCCCTCTTCTGGGTTATGGTTAGGAATCACGCTTTGACATTCATTGAGAGATATATTGTAGATATATAGAACATACATAGTACATTAGGCAGATTAGGAATATTATTATGTGAAATATTCTTCAACAGGAGAGAGAGGGAGAGAAAGAGAGAGAGCGAGAGAGAGATAGAGAGAGAGAGAGAGAGAGAGAGAGAGAGAGAGATTATTCAATTGAGTGCTTAAGGCAAGACAATTTGATAGATTATGTGATTCAGTTTCTTCAGAAATACATTAGGTTTGCGGATTCTAAGCGGCTTAGCTGAAAACCAGTTTACAGCCTTGATCCGTTTAGAGACAACCCTTTACTTATATATTTACGTTCATATATATATCCATGTATGTACCTGTACAGGTACAAACATAAAATATTTCGCTTTTTATGGCGCGCGAGCAACGCTTTGAATAATAATGTCGCTTAAAGATGCAACTGAGCTAGTTCAGGGAAGGTTACAAGACCTATAAAACACAACCACAAGCTGTTTAGAATTCGTAATAACTGAACGCCAAATATGAAATACAAATCTCTATATGTACGCCAGGTTTTCCGTGATATGTACTTATATTAGAGTCATATTTCCCTTTCAAATAACACAAAAGCTGTATGTTTGTTTGTTTCCTTGTATTGATCTTAGCAATTTGTATTAGCCAAAGTGTATTGCTGGAGCGAAACCTAAATGGTTTGCTTAGTGGGTAAACAAGATAAAACGATGAACGAATCATACACAAGTGGCCCGATAAGTAGATTACAAACTAATTTGCACTTAGAATTAACTGAAATTTGTAGAAAATTGAAAAAAATGTGTTGTCAGTTATTCGGCAGTTGCTCCAGCGACGCCTCACTCTCGAAGTGAGCTATTTGTTCACTGCTCATTGCGTGTAGTCGGTGTCGCCCTTGGAGTAGTGTATGCAGGCCAAAACGGTATCAAGCAGATACAGTGCGCCCTCGATGACGCACAGCGAGCCCATGGCAATGCCCACTTGACGCTCCGAGTTGACATACAGAAAGCCCTCATCGGACATGTAGCCCTTCCAGTAGTGCAGCGCCACACCACCGACGGCGATCCACATAAAAGTGCCCACCACATTCATGATGGTGTCGCAGAGCTCGCTGGGTTAGCAAGGTAAATGGAATTAGACTGGGTGGACAGTATAAATAGTAGGGATTCAATGCTTACCCCTTGTGCTTGGTGGTGCCAAATAAGTAGGCAATTGTGTGGCATCCCGTGTATATTAGGAAGCCGACCATCACACCTGAGGCCACGATCTCCGCATCGGCGCTCTTTTCCTCGTTCAGATTCCAGGTGCCGCCAATGCCCAAGAATTCGCCGCCATCGCCCCAACGATAGAGGAAGATCACCACCAAATTGATGATCTGTAATAATTGAGAATTAATAACTTTCGAATCGTATTTAACTCGGTTTAGCTGTCATTTGCCATGGCTAATGAATCAGACCTTGTAACGATATTTCGTTGGCCCCGCCCTATAGAGCTTTCGCTAGACCTATTGCGCACTCACGACCCGCACATAATTTTGTGCTTTTCATATAAATGAGTAATGTTTCGAATAAGTAACCCACCCCGGGCACTGATAAGGCCGATAAGGCCCAGCACAGTTAGTCGCATTGCTCAATATTTTTCCAAGCCAAGCAAGGCGAAAATTCGTCACTGAATCGACAGGATTTATTTTCTATAATTCCTATAACATTTAGTATTCAAGGCTTACCAGCTTAAGCGCCTTGATGAAAATTGAACCAATTGTTTCCACAGTAACCATATTTATCGTTTGTCTTTTCTATATAATCACACACTCAAATTGTATTCGTTTTCTATTCGAATTTGGATTCGTATTCGTTTGGTCGTCGCTACTCAACTGAATGCTCAACAGATAGAAACTCGACAACAAGTGAAAAGAATTTGTAGCTTTTGCAATCTGTTGCCCAGGTGCCCCGATAAGATAACGTGCCCAGATAACAGGTGCGTTTCGAAATGGCTTAAACCAATACCGAAAGCATTGCCGTTGCGCCTACGCATGCGCCGGGTCGCCTCCTTATCTTATCGCAATTGCCTTATCGGGCTAAACTACGCTATGTCGACCTATTAGTCTCTCTCTCTCTCTCTCTGTATTTTGTTTGCACTGTAACTCCTGCATATGTACCATATACTCAATAGGCCTCGGAATGTATTAATCATGACCAACCAGAAGCTCGTCATTCCGTGCGCCGGAAACAGATCTAATTACGTCATCATTGAAGGCGCTTAGTCGTTCTTCAGTTTGCGTGATAATATTCGCTGGAATCCAAATTTTCTTATAAAGGCGCTTTCTTATTAAAGCCGGCGCAAACAATTGCAATTCGTTTATAAGTTCAATTTAGCCTGAATAAATTTTTAATTTAGCTCAGTTAAATTGTACAAAGAAATTTACTTTTATTTCATATATTTTTTTTTTTTTTTTGCTCAATGAATGAATTTAAATTTTATCCATCAATGGGCAGCAGATGGACTTTGAAAATATGTACATATATATGTAAGGCTTATTAATTCTATTTCTATTGTCCATTTCAATTTAAAGTTGTCCAGTTTGAGCTTGGAAAACTGTAAAAATACTAGATCACATAATGATGTTTAATAATTTAATTCGAATTTTCATCAAGCTTTTATATATGTATATTTAATTCAAGGAGCCCATTTATTTGTATACCCCAAATTGAAAATGGGAAATGAGGTTATGTTATTTTTTTTTATGACTGATTGCAAATAATTTTTTAAAATTATTAATAATAGTATTACAATTATAATAATACGATTTTCTGTAGGAGATGTAACTCACTTTGTCTTGGATTTTTTTCGAAAATAATTATGCCGGAATCAACATTAAAAAAAAAAAAGCAATGAAACTTTTGCGCTTTTGCCCATTGATAACACTTTGTTTTCTCAGCTCATTTTGATAAATATAATATTTGGCAACTGCAGACCTTCAAATCGATTAACCTTGGACACAAAGCGAGCTGCGCTCTAGAAACTCGTTTCAGTATTATTGCTATAAATAAAACCAGAACAGATTATTTCATGATGGTGCCGCTTTGATACTCTTACAAACAGTTTTATTGAGCTGCAGACCTTTGCTTTATAAGCTATACCTATAAAGTTATTTTTAGTTCATACATATTTAATATATATATATATATATATATATATATATATAGTTAAGTTTAGTTAAGTAAGGCTAAACATTCCGTTGCATTTAATCCACTTTTAGTTCTGAGTATCTTGAAAAACGAAATTACGTTTGAAGATCTTTTTGTTAGTATACTCAAATCAGCTAACAGAAACTGAGTGAATTTGTCATAAGTATAACCTACATATAATATTAATAAGTTTTAAATATTCGCTCTGCTATTAGGAACTGTTCCAGTTTTGAGATCCCAATTGCTGTTCTTCCAATTTTTATTTTTACACTCTCACATAATTAGCAGCTGCAAAGTTGGAGGCAAACTCCGGTCACGCTTATTCGAATGCATGCACTTCAAACAGAGACTTTAATTTTGGAATCTTATATGGATACATGCACATACATATATGTAGTATACAATTGTATTGTATCTGTGTAGTATATAGTATATATATAAGCATATATATTTTATGTCTCGCTGAGTTTTTGCGATGAATCACGGCATTGCCGTTGTCGTTATTGTTGCTTGTGCCGCTGGCACAATGTGGGTATTAAACGCCGGCACACACGAGGGCAGTTCAATAGGTCATTGATAAACATCTAAGCATGTTATATATGAAGCAAAAATCACCTTATTCCTGACATTTCTGTGTAGCGTGTGGAGTTTATATCAATTCACCTATTCGAATATTAAATAATAAATAAAAAATGTTTTACTCCATTTATCGTAATTCCAAAATATTTCTGCATATCTGAACTTGTTGTGGCGTAGACTATGCACTATTATTTTAATAACTACTGATTGTCTAGTTTTTAGTTGTTATAGTTGACATTACTGACCTCTGTCAACCCATTTATAAATTAAGTTATTCAAGTCAACTAATTCCTTTTCCTTTAAAACTTTAAAAGCACAAACCACAAGCTCTATAAATAGTATTTTTCAAAGGATTCGCCTACTCATAAGTTTGCAAACATCCCTCGTAATCAACCAAGGAATAACAATAAGCGCTGACGCAGTAGGCGGCGTTTAGAGCTTTCGAGGCGTGTCACAACAACGAGTATTTGAATGACTAAATGAATACAAATGCAGGGGCATCGCATATACATATGTACATACATATGTACGGACGGACGGACATAGAAACATGTGTATATATAAATAAATATCTGTGCTAATATATATTTGCATAAACTTTGAATTTATATTGATCTCCATAGATACCATATTCACTACAATATATAAATAAGCACACATATGCATAGATACTTATTTAATTTTATTTTGTTTGTATGTGCTCGTATATCAATTTGAAATATTGTACAATTTTTAAAAATGATTTCCTCATGAGTGTTTTTATTTATGTAAAATTGTCATCCCGTAAGTTGTGACTGCACATCAATAATTTGATTCGTCGGCTCTATAAAGTGTGAACCATGATTTATGATAAGTCGGGCCAAGCGGCATGAGTCATAGTCAATGGCACATGGCGCCGTTGTTTGAGCTTTTCAGCATATTTTATTTTGATTATTTCTTTTGAGTCGACTGAATCTGCAAATCGCCGTCTATATAAAAATACAAAAAAAAAAAAAAATAAATAAATAAAAAAAAATTTTATATATACATATATATATATATATATGGACACACATACGTATGTATATATATCCAAATATGTGTGGATATACATACATATGTACACATGTGTACATATATGTATGTCGGAATGTTTATGTTTTCGCGCTGGGCACGACAAAATTCGTTGTTGCTGTTTCCATGAATGAACGTAACGTTTGTTTACCAATGGCTTATCGCGGAAAGCTCGCCGAAAGCTCACGCATTTAAGAGCGCGCACAAGAGAGCGTAAGAGAGTGCAACGGCTCTCAGTTGTTTACATGCGAGGCGTGCTCGAACAGTAATTAATATTGCAATGAATGTATCATATCTTGCCTTTTTTTCCTTATTTATCCTAAGTTAGAATTAATATAGCTTTAAGTAGTTTTATAATTTTTAATTAATTTCCGTTTAGATTAAGTTGCCTAAAAAGTAACGGTACGTTAAGCTGTAAATAAACATAAAAAAAATACATATATTGCCGTAGAAGTAAAACTAAATTAAATATTTATTTACTTATTTTTTACAAATTAAAATTAAATAGAGATGAATACACAAATAAATTGTTAGTTGTTCGTGTTATCGCCTCGCCATCAGCAGGGCATCTGCAGGCCGAGCACTCTCGGTTGGACCTTGCCATTCAGTGCAAAAAACTGGCAAAGATTGAAGGTGAAATGTTTGTTGCGTCTTCGGTCACAAATCATCCCTTATTGGCAGAGGGGCAGACGAGTTAGTTAAGAGAGAGTTGCATGCGTGTCAATTGAAAGGCAATCTGCGAAAGTTCTCTTCGAATGTCCTTGGACGCCGTTATCCTTATCAAGCGTGTGTGTTTTCTCAGCTTTCACGCTACCAATGCCATGTTCGTCGCCCTCGTCCTTTAAACGAACCAATATGTCCTCCGCCGCTTTAGTTCGTTGCGGTACGTCGCGCTGTGCGGACAACCAAAGGACTTTCGCGACCCACGACACGTCCCACGTACTAGGACTACGAGTTCTCTGCATTCGCACAACGATTACGTTCTGTTTTTCTGTTGTTGTTGTTGCTGTTATTGTTATTGTGGTTGTTTTTGCGCGGGGACCAGCAAAAAAAAAAAAAAAAACAAAAAAAAGAAAGTAAAACAAATAAAAACCAAAAACAAACAAAACTAAGTGCAGCGTAATGCTTATATGTACAAGTGTAAATGTAATGAATTACAAGTTCTGCAGGCAATGTGATGAATAACGAAATTATGTAAATAATACAAAAAAAAAAAAAAAATCAAATTCAAACAAGAAACTAGAAACAATAACAAAATCAAAAACCTTTCAATGCCCCCCGAATTCGCATCCCAACCTGATGGCCATCCGAATCTGGTAGATACTCGCGGACGTAAACCCAAATGCAATTAACAGAAATAACTGATTTCTCGATTCAGATGCAAGTGGGTGGATAAAGTGATTTGTTGTGAATAGCGACAGGATGAACCAGCAGCCGAGGGCCCGCACGCTGGCAGGGGCACGAAGGAAAGCCGGATTGACAACCTACATATATTACCACTTATGTGCATGCATAACATACAAACGTATTTGATTAAGGACGATGTATGTAGGTTGTTTGGCTGTAGCTTGTTTGGTCACTTTGATCATTTAATTCAGTCTGTTATAATTTATTACTTATTATAATATATACATATACAAGAGATTAGTCATTATATAAAGTGAACGAGCTGTGGCCGCACTGATGCCGGCATAAATATGATAAATAATATCGATTACGTTCGCTAATAAATGAGCTGTTAAATGATGAGATTTAGCTAGATGGTTTTTTTGTTTTTTTTTTTTTTTTTGTGTGTTTGCGCTTGACGATGACGATGACGGAGACGATGACGATGTACTTTATATGCATGTTTGCCTCTGCCATACATACATGTGTACATGCACGTACATGTATAATGTGTAGAGCTAGTATGGTGCAGCAGCAAGCCTTAGTAACGTAAACGAATCCCTTCAAATATGCATAACCCAATTTCATTTTATGCAGCATACTTATTGGTGCAGCCCACGCGATCCACACTGCACAGAGCCATATAAACATATATATACATATATACGTATGCATGTCTCTCTGGTACACTGGTTGCTGTAATATGCATTAGACGCCCGATGACTATATATAGTATAGTATAGTATAGTATAGTACGCCTCCTGTCTGTGGCTCGTCAATGCATTTAGATGCTAATTACATTTGGCAGCAGTTAAGTCCTCCAACGTGGACTTGAACGGCCGCCTAAATTGGCCTCCAGTGATGTTTTGGCTTCATGCTCTGAAATTCAATTCGATTTGCAAGGTGAAAGCGTAGAGAGGCTGCAATAAAACTGAGCACTTGCGGACCAGTGTGCGCTGCCGAATAACAAAATACAAAAAATATATTTGAAAAAAGAAGCAAAAAACAAAAATATTTATGAGCAGCCACGCGCTCCTTGTGCTGCCAGCCATACGAAAATCTTTACGAGCGCACATCTTGGAAAGGTCAGCCAGCAGCCAGCAGCCAGCAAGCAAGCCAAAGGCAGCGGCATCCTGCAGCCGCAGGAGTCTTCATATTTTTCATGCATCTTGAGCAAAAAACACACAAAATATAAGCGAAATAATCGAAATTCACTGATTTGCATATATTTTCAATGAAAATCATTTTATTTCAAAATTCCAAATTGTTTGCTGATAAAACAATGTACATGTTTATGAGATATTAACAAAGAGGATAACATAAAACCTTTTACTCTCTATGTAAAGCGAACGGAGTAAAACGATAATATATTGAATTAGATTTGGCTAAAAGTATTTCAGAAACTTAAAGACATTTTTGTTTAAATATGATTTTCAATTTGGAATGAAATGTTACGCAAGCTATAATTAGATTAAATAATCATGTCCTTTCTTTGTGCAAACATTTTCGCGCAGTGCATCCAGTCAGTACACACAAAGAGATTTTGTCTGCTCCTGCTCTCTTTGCGGTCATGTCTGCCGTATGGCCTCAATGGCCATATCAGACATCTTTGGAGGCTGTGCGAGCGATGACGTCAGCACGTCTCCCCCTAGTCATATGGGCACCTGATGAGAGTCAAAGTAAATACAAACAAGTATCACGAAGACATGTCCAGTTCCAGCTCTGTACAGCTCGAAGCGCGACTGGTAAATATTACGTTTTGGTCCTTGGCTCCTTGCTCTGGCTATGCTGCCTGTGGCTCCAGCTCCGGCTCCGGCTGTGGCTGTGGATGGGACAAAAGTCATAAATCAAATTTAATTTGAGAAATATTGCCGCATTTTTCGGGCAGGGAAGTCGGTGGAATTTTTCGACAACAAACCAAAGCATAAATATTTGTACTGTTATTTATGAATGTGGCCATAGTCAAACAGGATATAATAAAATGCAATGAATGTTTTAATTAATTTTTATCACACTTTAACTAAACATTGAAATTATACGCAAACATCACGTATCTCATGTTTACACATATTTTATATGTTTTTATATTTTTGAGCACACGGAAAGGGACCTCAGACAAGTTCTCAGCTAACTTGAGGTACAGTTCCGAATTTGAGAAAGCTCTTCGTATGATGTTGGGGCTGTGCAAAGTAATCTTCTGATTCAATTTTTAAGAGCATGCTGAATAGTAGTACAATTAATATATGTATGTATATTGTATATAGTATTTCTGTAGTCTGACAACGAAAGGATGCTGCGTCTACCCCTAACCCTATAATTCAATCATTTGCATTCTTGTAGCTCAGTTGGTTAGGCAGCAATAAACTCGCAAATATTGACACAAACTTTCCTAATATATTACTTTAGCATACTTGCACACGAGGTGATAAGAGTATATTGGTTTTGAGCAACATTTGCTTATTCGACTGAAAGGAAAACATTTCATATTACTTATTTTTAGCAACATTTAAAAAAGATACAAATTATACGTGTTACTTTTTTTTATTTAATATTATTTTTTAAATTTATTTTCTATTAATTTAAATAAATGTATTTACATTATATGTATATATTTAATTAAATATTATAGACCATAAGTTTTGCAATATGAAAGAGATCTTAGATGCCACAAAAGTATAAAGATTTTCTCGCTAAGTCGAAAATATGAATAACATTAACAAAATATTATCCATGTAGTAGAAGTGTACCATGATCATGAAATAATTCAATTTAAATAATTCAATAATCAATCAATCAACTCTATTCAAGTCCGTTCAAATAGTTTATCCTGCAAACATTCTCAGCTCTTAATATGAAACATCTGAAAATTGAATATCCTAATGCCGAAAATCTCTAAAAAGTAAAAGTAAAAGTCTCGATATATCTTAAAACATAAATCTGTCAATCGGAATTGCCCAGATTTAATTGTATATAATACATACATACACTTGCTCACATAACTCTGCGTACACTCCAGAAAATATTTGTTTTTTAAGTTTGACCATTAATAGCGCTCGATATAAACAAGATATTCAATTTTTTCTTTTTTTATTAGTTTCCTTAGTTATTAAACTTAATATTTAATATCACTTCATTTATGAAAACAAAAAACTAAAGCATAATAAACCTATTTTAAAAACCTTATCAAAAAAAGACCTTCCAAAAGTCTGCGTACATAAGAAAAGGAACAACAAATAATCTGCATAAAATGCTTTTTGGTTTTGCATTAATATTTGGTTGGATAGCCTTTTTTGCACCTCAGCCATACTGTAGGCATAGAATCCCCAAGCTTTCGGGTATGCTCTGTGGTTATTTTGCTCCATTCCTCCATAATAACCTATTAACGGTCAAACTTAAAAATCAAATATTTTCTTGGATGTACGCAGAGTTATGTGAGCAAGTGTATGTACATATATGAGATGGAGAACATGCAGCACTGACTATATCTTTAAACATCTGTGATTTGTTTCGTGATCCATGCTAACCACAAGCTTTAAGACAGCGTGAATATTAACAAGTTTCAAGCGAGAATATAGTAACTTTTTTAAGATTTATTCAGTTATAATTTGGATCTATATTCAAATTCATATTATTCATAGCTATAACAACATATAGTTTATATGTTTGCGATATAATTCACAAATACCTGGCGACCAAGGCGTCAATATAAGTATTCAGCTTGAAAGAATTAGATATTCACTCAATTTGGGATACGTTTAGTCTTCTTACAGATGAAACTAACATATGAATAAAAGTGAATAAATCAAATATTCACATAAAATACAGCAATAGCTTGAATGAAATTCTTATTGCAAACCCAGTAATATGCCAAAGAATTATTAATAGTGATAGACGATATAAAGTATTTAAGAAACTTTAGAGTAAATGACTTACATATTAAGCACTTTTAATTGATGTGGAGTAGAGTCTTTGAGATGCCCGTCCAGCCAATTCCCTAAAGTATCGTAATTACATTCAGCTCTGTGTGAATCCATCATTAAAAGTCGCAATTTACATAGTGTTTTCGGCTAACCAAAAGCCGCGTATTGGCTGAGAAATAATTTAGAAGAGCCCTGTGGGCATAATAATTATCAATTGCGCTTAAATAGAAACCATTTAGATTCTTAGACATGCGCTCACTCAGCCGGGCTAAGCAGCTCGACCATAATTTCACAATTTTAGGGAAACTAATTGAATCACCTTAAATCAACGTTAACACAATTTGCAAACAAATGGAATTTGGGAAGGCGTAACGCTCTTATTTTATTATATACCAATTTACGCACACACGTAGCTGGAGAAATTTGTCATTAATTAGTCTACAGGTGTTGTATGCGTGTGCCTTTGTGTTTGTGTGTGCATGTGTGTGTGTGTGTATTTATGCACGAAGCGTGTGAAGAATTTGACCAGGTAGGTGCTGGCAGAAGGAGCTCATAAAAATTGGCAAACAAAGGCAACTTTGGACAACACGGACGTTCGAGCAACTCAAATTTGCGTGTGCAACATTTCTGTGGCATCTGAGGTTTGGGCCACCTACGACTTACGTAAATTTTTTGTATTTTCTTTTTTTTTTTTTTACAACAATAACGTAGAATCAGACAAGGCAGAGCAACAACAAAAATAGCTGCGAATGCGAAAAAGAAACAACAACAATAACAAATATATAGCTTTTCACGAATAGGAACCACAACGATCGATTTTGGTATTGGCAAGGCTTGGAAGGGCCATCAGACTAGGATGAAGGGAGTGTAAATGGCTAAAGGGGCGGGGCAGGGGCTGGGGCTGGGGGCACGGCCAGGGCTAGGGCTAGGGATAGGGGGTAGGGGCATTGCCACGTAAGGCGAGGGCGATAATGATGACACATACAGGGGCCCTAACCTTGCCAGCGTTGCGGCAAAGTCACCGTGAATTACATTAAATGACGTAAGACAATGCAAGAAAGGAAGCGCGCGCTCGCGAAAGCGAAATTTTCTAAATTTAAATATGATATTTGATTGTCTGGCAATTCGTCTGCTGAAGCGAATTAATTTGCCGCTGGCATTGAATTTATGAAGCAGCCAAAACAGTTTCAAATGCTTTTGGCCTGAAACAATTCGCAATAGCAAAACGAACTTAAGATGAGTTTGAGATATTAAAGAGTGGGAAAATGAACCCAGACGAGTATATATGTATGTATATAAATTATATAATTAGAAAACTATGCTATTGAACGTTTTATTCATCGTTAACGCCAGAACTCGTTGCGAATTATAAGACTTGAGGCAAACAAAAAATATGCAAATCAAGCAAAAACTAAAGCAAACTGTAGCTTTTGTGTGCTGTGTAACTAGTTTATTTTTCTTGTTTTTGTTTTTCGCATAGAAAGTAATAATAATAATGATGCTGATTGGCTTTTCAGCATTGTGTGCCCCGCCGTAGAATAGTTTTCCTGTTCGGCTAGAGAGTGCAACCAATTTCCTGTCGTGTTGCGTGCCTTCTTGCCATTATTATAAAATGAAAATTCTCAAATTGACAGTGCTCGACCAGTAAATACGCTGTAAAATGGCAAATTAATTATACATTCGTTTGAAGTAAAGCTATTTAATTAGATAAATGCCTTTAGATACAGACTTATACAAATATGCGCTCTCACATATACTACACATATAGCATGTTTGTTTACGTTTTTTCGTATTTGTTTTTGCGCACACTGACGCACTCACAGAGAATAGACCTTGTTGGAGCTTTAAGAATTTAATAAATTTCTGAGCTTCTTTACATAAATCAAATTCGCCTGTCAAAGTCTTCAAAGTCTTCATAGCTTTATTATTTTTTTTATTCTTGAAGAGCTTCTATGAAATGAACACACGGCGTTAATAAGCAGTAAAATGTCCTGTAAACATCCTATTCGCTGGCAAGCCCGAAAAAAAAGGAAAAAAAAGAAGAAGAAGAAAAAAAGTTTACGCTGCACAACAAAGCTCTTATTAAATTCATCCAAGTTTGTTTCTGGGTCTTCGTTAAATTGGTAGTTAAAGCATAGTCGAAGTTCGGCTCTAGTTTCCACCACGTAGCATACTATTCCCCGTGGTATGCTTTATCGAAAATCAAAATGAGCTAAGCGAAATTTACGGCGAGCCTAAGGCATTGTATACTATAGTATGAGCGTCTACCCTGTAATCATAAATTGGATTATAAATGGAGTTGCATCGCAGACAAGTGAAACATGCTACATTCGCGGTACATAAATCAAAATCTTTGAGGCCTGCGAACGTAACATCATTTAGAGGCGTAATTACATTCCGTATGCATATAGGGTATCATCATATCAACTGTCTGGAAGAGAATGGGGCATACTTTGTTACTTTTATAGCAAGCATATAAAATAGTGAGCTGAGTTATTTTAGGGTCTTTTTATAGCAACATTTATTGTTATGCTGTGTGGCATATAGGGTATTATCGAATCAAACAGTTTTGCCACTTTTATACATACAATATAAAAAACTAACTGTACGTACATACACACATACATACACATAGGCCTTCAAGGTAATGGTAACAGTAACGGTTACTCGCAAAACACGCAAGCAAAACATTTAAATCGATTTCGAAGCAACCTTAGAATTTTCCAGTCCATCGAGGGAGTCAACAGCTTTTGACACATTAAAATTTGTAGATAGCCTCCTCACAAGTTGTTACAAGAAGTCTTCAGAAGAAGGTCAGCCAACTCGTTTCGTTCCGTTCCTAACGGAAGTGCAATGAGGTCAAAACTATTCCGCAAATTTAATGAGCTCTACTTACAAATACACACATACAAGTCTATATATAAATGTATATTTACTTATATCTTGATACTAGAAACTCCTTGGGCTTAAACCCAAAGAGCGCAGAGTGTAAACTGCATTAAGCATGTCTTGTTTCTATGGTTTTAATCCTTTCAAAAAAAAATTAAATAAAAATAGAATTTATGTAGGTTTCTTTTACCATATTTAAAAATAACTCGAATATAGAGCTTAGCATTCGTCTGCCTTGCTCGAACCGCGTGCTACGGTCGTAAAGTATTACTTTACAAGTCAATATTTGCGTTACATGACTACTAAAATGGGAACTAGCTGACTCTTTTGGAATACCGAATGGGAAACACGCTAGAAAACAAAATATGTATATATGTATACATATTTCTTGAATATAAAACTTGCAAATATGAAAATATTTGTATTGCTTTACTTACACTAATTATAGTAATATTATATTAATTATAATTATAATTATAATAATAATAATTATATAAGAGTTATGGGGTTTTCAAAAACACTCCGGATGAGTTGGAAAAAAATATTGTATTTTTTTTTAAGGCGAATTCAATTATTTGCAATTTTTTTTTTTGTTTAATTATTAAAATTTATTTTAATGATAAAAATAAAAATAAATATTACACATTCATTTTTATAAAAATTATTATCAATTATTATAAATTATAAATTTCACTTCCCATTTTTTTTTTATAATAATTATAATCGGTACGATCCCTGACTTTTAGTTGAAGTCTAGAGTATTTCCATTAATATTCCTATTTTTATGCAGACAAATAAAGCTGAGCTCAGGCGAATAGTAGTGCGATTGATTGATAAACTTAATATTTAGAAATCCATTTGGAACGTATATGAAAATTAAGAAATTTTGCTTTTAATTCAGATATATATGAAGTATTGTTATAATAATTATTGTTCTGCCTGAAGGCCTCTGTCGCTCTGGCTTAAAAGAAAATTGTTATTTAAATTGAATTCTTAGTAACAATAAATAAATTTATTTATTTAATTACTTATTTATCAATATTATTTATAAATGAATTGATTTATTTATTTATATATTAATTAATTTAGTTACTCATTTATTTAATTTTGTATTTAATTATTTGCATTTTTGTTTTCTCATTAATTGCAGTTTCTTGTCAATTTTTAAATATACTTCAACTAGTATGCCCCTAGATAATACTCTATATAATACTATATACTATATTTAGGCAACTAATCAGCTGCTCGTTTAAGACTCTGTGACATGTTTATATGCAATAGTTTGTGATTTGAATCAGGCTATCAGCTTATGCAGTTTCTTGTTTATGAAATTCTGAGAAGAGTATGATTCAGTCGTAGCCTCTTGACCACAATTTGTTTTTGCAAGAATGCATTTTGTTTTTATATGCTCGGCTCGGCTTGGCTTGTCTTGGGTTTGGTTTGGGTTGGCTTGGCTACTTTTTATTAGCTTTTCTTTCCACCTTCTTCTACGTAGTTGCACCAGTCAGCCACTTCACCTGCCTGCTGCTGTGCGGCTGAGCAAAAGTTTCGTGGCATAGTGAGCGATATAAATCAAATGATTGACAAAAAGTGCAAAATGGTTAATAGGAATGACATCAGAGGCTAATGGTTTGCACGGCTCAGCAGGGACTGGGCATGGCATGGGGGTTTTTCCATTTGAGCCTGAATCGGTATAGGTATATATAGATTTATAACTAGCTTATTAAATATGTTCTTTGATCAGGTTAAGCTAAGTAAGCACCTCGCAATCGCTTGATTTCGTATTCAACTATTCTTATCTGTCTCTTCCAGGTAATTGAAATCCATATGGCATACTCCATCCAACATATTTATGTGTGTGTGTGTAAAGACGTAACGCAACGAAGCGAGCAGCAAATAATTTTTCAAAAATAAATGTACGGTAAGAGGCAGGCACTCTGTATTAGGAAGAAAGCGCGCAAAAAGTATAAATAAGCCGATATCAAAATGCTTTTAAACTAACTAAGGTGAGTAATGGCATGGAATACGCTTCAGCGGGCAGCTGGAGCGTGTAACAAGGAGACGAGCTATACCTCAGAGTTGACAACTCGATTTGTGTCAGTTATAAATGAATATAATTTTGAGTGGAAAAGAATGATTAACTTTATCTTTAAATAATGAAAATTTGGCTTATTTATTGAGTTCTGTTAATAGTTTATTAATTATTTGTGGAGCTCGATAAACACTCTCTGGGCTGCAGCTGCTCCTGGCGGGCGTTGACAGAATCATAAGTGATTTGATTTCTGATTATGATCTGTCTACTTTCAGCTAATCAACATTTAACCAACTTTAATGAACTAATTAAGCAATAGAAGGCATATAAATATCTAATTTTAACAGTTCAAACAGGGCACAAGCGAATTCGAATGATTCTCTGTGTTTCTTTTGGGGAAAACAAAACGCTTCTTAAATTAATGACTGTAAAGTTAACTACAAATTAAGAGCGAATTAAGTCGATTGAGTATTGAGTTATACAGAAGCCAATCGGGGCTGGATGTAGTCTATGCGTATTTACTTAGCAAATTCATTGTTATCCATGTAAAGTCGAGCTGTCGAACTGTCTATGAGCAGCACGACGAAGGAGTCTGAACGTAATGGGTGGTGGCCTTGCGGCGCTATCTATTGTATACGCCAATCCAGAGAAACGCGTCAGAGGTACAGACGTTGCCGAAAAGCAGTCAGATCTATTGGTGGAGTGGGGCACGCAATCCAAGGTCGCACAAATGCACGAGAAAATTGTGGAGGAGACAAGAAACGAAAAGACTGAGAAGCTACATCTTCTTGGCAACGCTAAGGAGAAGCCGTCAAAGGACAAGCCCCCCAAGCAGTCAAGACTAGCTGAACGATTGCGTCGCTCATTTCGACGCAGTGTACACAGCTCTCTGGAGGCCAAATCGACGTCGGACGATTGCCAAACCAAGAGCTGCGCCTCGGCGCCGCTGCCCAAGCCAGAGAACAACAATTTAGCCGGACGTATACCGTTTTCGGTTGCCAGTCAACTGCATCTGCCCGGTCTGGCACTAGGAGGACACATCAACGCGGCCCTCCTGCTGGACAGTCCTGACGAGTGCACGCCGCCGGAGTACGCCTACCAGCACCTGAGCAGTGTAGCTACCACGAATACGAACTCCAGCAGTTCGTTGGAGAGCAACTTTGAGCTGAGCGAACTGCGGGGCTCCCAGGCCGAGGAACTCTACTGGGCCAGTAGCCAGCAGAATATTGAAATGGGCAGCGAGATGAGCAGCAGCATCAAAAATGAGACGCCGGAGCAGAGAGAGGGTAAGCGCAGAGTCGAGCAATTGGGCAGCAATCGGATGGGCGATCAGCCGTCAGCTGTTCCGGCCAATGCCAGCCGCAGCTGCAGCATCACCAGTGAGAGCAGCTCGGTGAGGATAACACGCCTGCAGAACTTTCTCTTCAGGAGCAGCAATGAGAGCTCTCGCAGCTGTCAGGGCCATTCGAATGATGGCTTTACCGCTTCCTCATTCAATTCATCGTCCGGCGAGTGGGAGCAGCTGGGTGCCCATGTGATTTCGAGTAGCAGCGGCGTTGGTGGCCTACATGATCTAAACACGGGCTCCTTTCCCGAGGAGGACACACCAGATGAGGCTGATGTTGAGACCACGCTGCCCAATGAAAGCGGTGATGCTGGCGCCTACTATCAGTATACGTTGACCTCGCCAAACAATCCTTTTCTGCCGGAAATTACAGCACGGACGTACCACAGCACCTACGAGGAGGACGACTTGCACGAGAGCCAGCTGCAGCCCGAGGAGCTGCAGCTAGATTGCAATGTGACATCTGTGAAATATACTGGCTGGGGCACTGGTACGAGATCCGCGCAGCTGCCAACGCCCGCCTATAGTCGTGCCGGCTCCCAGGAGTCGACGTTCAGTGAAAGCGGTGTTAGCTGCCCACAGGGACCAACGCCCAGCCCAGCGTCAAGTTCCTCCTCGACGCCTGGCCGGCATAGACGCAAGCTCTTCAGCCTGAATTCACCCACGCGGCTGTTGCACCATCAGCAGAGCAATCCGACAGCAACCCAACAACAACAGCACCAACAACAACACAATCCGGGTCAGAAAATCGAAATGTCCGCCTCGCCAACCGAAAGCCTCAACGCGAGTGCCCTAGTGCGCAACCTGAATCCCTTTCTCCCGGCCACATCCTCGCCCATCGCAGTGCCGGCGGACCTGAGAAGCAAGCGCGAGGAGTTTTTACGTGCAACAATGAAAATCTGTTTGGTCGTGTCGCCGCCGACAAGCAAACTGCAGGTGAGTCAATGTTTAGCTCCAGCAAAGGACCCAACAACGACCAACGAACAGCGACATTGCCACATGCACGGCATCGCACAGCACAGGCACTTTCCTTTGCCGGAAAACAATTTGTAACATGCGAATAAAGACTTTTCAATTTCTTTCTTTGTTTTATTTACTTGCTGCTTCTTCTTCATCTTGTTTTCCTTAGAGTTTGTAAGACGCTAGCTGTCATCACTTTCTCATTTATTGTTATTTTACCCTCACAGATCCGTATTATATTTTTTGTAGAGAATACGGCATACCGTAGCTGAGGTCTCTTCTGTGTCTGTGTCTGTCTAGGAAAATTGGTTTTTATTAAAATAAAAGCTATGCTAAATTGTCGTAGTTCTTATATATTTTATATATATTATATTATATTGTTATTATTATATTTGTTTCCTCATTCTTGAATATGAAATGAGTATATTTTTTTTAGTGCAATGTTTGTCAACAAAGCTTGTTAGAGAGTCGAAATTTGGAGTATCTACTCATGTGTACTATCGTCTGAAGAAATGTTATTGAATCAGGAAAAATTGAATCAGTTAAAATTCTCTAAAGATCGTCCATTAGGGGCGTAGCAAATTCCTAATCTATATAAGTGATTTGTAAATATTCTATTCGATTTTGAACAATATCAATACAAGAGACTTATAGTCTTGAATATATCAACTATGTACAAAAGGATACAGTGATTATATCTACGCCAATAGGGCGCATGCAAAAACGGGAACATCTGTGTCTTTTCATTTTATAATTTTCAAGTTTCAATCTCAACTTTAACGTACTACTGTCCTCTATTGAAAGTTTTCTGTTTCAGTTTCGCGAAACTGTTTTGATATATAAAGATATCTAGAAAGGAACTCTAAAATTATAAGTTTCATTATGCTTATTCAATCAATATGCGATCCATTTCCTGCTCATTACTTGAGTATTCTTTTGTATTACACATGTATAGATTACAGGACTCTGAGTAAGTGTATTTTTGTGTATTCAGCACAACAAAGAAAGAAACTATGTCACATGGGAACTTCCATTTTTTCTGTGCTTGTTAGAAAAGTTGGAGATTCATAGCTGTCATCATAATTGTCATAACTTGCTCACTTATTGTTACAAACATAATTCGAATTAATTTATTTGCCAATTCAACGATTCATGTCCATTCCTCTCGAATGTGCTTTAAGTGCTTTAATTATCTTGTTTCGAGAGCTTTTCTTCCTGACTGAATCGACTGTGCATTAATTTCATTTTTATTCATTTATTTTCGTCTGTGTGTGTTTTTTTTTCTGGATGCAGTCGGACCCAGTAGCTGTAACTAGCCAAGCGCAATAAAATATTATTTTATTGATTGGCCAAGTTTGTTTCAGGTGCAATCAGCTCGAAATGGAAACATGCAAATGCAGGAATTTGCATAGTATATCTTTTTTTCAGTTTTTATTTTTTATTTTTTTGACGAGCCTGCATTCCATTTCATTGATTTATGGCAACGGACATGGGTTTGGTTCTGTGGATTGCGAATTGTCGGCGGATATAGAATGTCGGCCAGCAAGGCACACTGTGCAAATTAAAGAGTTGAAGAAGTTGAACTTGTATGTGCTCTGCAGCTAATTGTTATTAATTTTTATGTTATCTATGTATGCATATGGATATTCAACTATGCCGAGTTGATTGAGGAAGTTGCGTATTCAATTTGATTATCAAAATGTCGGATATTATTGGGTCGACGACGCTTTGCGGATTTCGGCTTTCTGTCATTCACACACTTCATTCATTTATTCCATTTCAGCTGAAATCAAAAAGTCTCACCCACTTAGATGGCCTCGACACGCCGGTGCCAGCCTGCCAGCACGGCGCCGCCGCACCCACAACCACCACCGCCACCGAAACCTCCACGACCCCGGGCATGTCAGCGCCAGCGGACACGCCTGGCCGGCAGACGCAATCGGTAAGTGAAGATATGGCTAAACAGTTCACAATGGCATTTAGTTCAAACACTGCATGTCCCCAAATACGATATACATATACATACATGCATATAGTGTGTGTAACTAGAAATTAGATATACATGCCTATGTATGCCAACATGCTATTCCAAGCGACTCCCACGACATCCCACCTGGCCGTTCCCCTCTAGTGGCACAGTTCCAAATTATGAAAATGTGAAAAAGGAAATCGTATTATTTTCGATTTATGTTTTTTTGTTCAATACACATCTCGCATCTGCGACATTCATTGATTTCCTCTTATCAACAGAAACTAGACTTTCTGTCTCTGGCTCATAATATGTTCGCTGCTTAAGTTGTGATTGATAGTTTTACATAATAGTTTTGATTAGAATTGTTTAATTTTTCATTTCAATTCTGATTGGTTTCTCTCCTTATAAATATATTCAAAAATCTTACGCTTATGCTATCTATCTCTTTCACTCTCTCCCTCTCTCTCTCTCTCTCTCTCTCTCTCTCTCTCTCTCTCTCTCTCTCTCTCCACTTTTACGCTCATTTTCTTTCTCTGTTTTCCAACTATTCATTTCAATAAAAATACTACTTTTTTACTCACATACATACATAAATACGTACATGTATATGAAAAACAAACACGCTCCTTATATAGGGGGAGGTACGTCAAGCCCCCAAGGTCTGCAAGCCGCAACCACAAACCACGCCCTCAACTATTCCACCGCCCACGATTTATACGCAGGCACCACAATTTGTGCGCCGATCGCCGTCCCTGATGCTCTCCCCGAGCAACTGTCAGGCCGGCATCGGATCAGCTGTGCGCTGCAGCGTCAGCTCCGCCCAACATCCGGCGTGCAGCAGTGCAACCGGAACAACCTATTTAACACCCGCATCTAAGAACTTGCAGAGCCATACAACCGATGTTTTGCAAACATCGCCGATCGGTTCGGGCTCCTCGATACCACATAGTCCCTATGGTGGCTCTAAGAGCGTAGCCTCAACGAGCATGACTTCGTCGTTAATGCATCGCAAGAAACCGTTATTAACACGCAGCGAGGTGAGTCATCCAGCCAATGAAGAAGAGGAGTCCGTGGAAGAGTCTCTAATGAGTGACTCCGAGTCATTCAAATAGAGACTGAATATGAATATGAAACAATTGGACTCTCGTTTTTCGTTTGGACAACTATTCTTTCATCCTCTCTCATCAATCATTGCCCACAAAGGGTCAGAAGGGTCATGATACCATATTTCTATTTTCTAAGATCGGATCTATTTGGCATATGATCAACGGGATGTTTATTTAAAAAATGACAATTAAGAAGCAGGCTGACATCTGCAGAGCTCTATATAATAATCACAAATTTTTTCTTTAGGTTTCAAGCTCGGAATATTTTTCGGTATCCTTTTGCCTGGACGCATCGCCGTATACTGACGAGGAGTTCATTCCGGCAACCAAAGGCACAACATTACAGTGAGTTGTGAACTTAGCTAACCAAATCAATGGGAATACATCTCGAGACTTGTATTATTTATTTACAGAAATGCGCTGAGGCACATGCTGCATAGAAGAAATCTGAGCTTTTCACAGATTAAAATTACAGACAATTTTCCCACTTATAGCTACTTGGATGCAGGTATGAACGGTTACTTTTGCCTATATAAATTCTTGATCTAAATAGTATTCGCTTTGGCTTAGGTCCATCGAACATGACAAGCCTTTTGGACGAGCATACCGATGTTGAGAACTTGGCTGGACATCATCTTGTGATTACGGAACGCGACAGCAGTCGGAAGTCTTTGCAAAAGGCAGCGTCCTTCGTACGTTCATGATATTATTTTGTCTCATAGTGTTTTAAGAAATTTCTTACCATTTAGGGCTCTCGACAGCGACCTCCACGCCTGTTGTCATCCGCCTCAACTGAGGAAACTAGTGAATCAGGCAATGCCCCTAGCAAGCAGATCCTTGGCCGTTGGTCCTCCATATTCGGCATAAAAAATCCGCAACAGAGTCAACTATATGATCTGCTCAATAACTATGCCAAGAATGGTGTGCCCCAGCGGCCAGATGCTTTTAACTCCGAAAATCCCGCTATCTCTGAAGCCTTGAACTATCTGCAAAACATGGACAAATCATGGCGTGACTTCGTCGACAGCAATGGGATGAGTGATAGCGAGATTAAGATACAAACTGCCATATGGGAGCTGGTCACCACGGAGGTCTATTACATTCACGCACTGCAAACGGTTACGCACGTGAGCATTCATCTGAATCCTTACCAAAGGACACCCCCAATCTGTTCATGTTCCGATTACTTTATAGCTCTTCCTTGCCTGTTTGGAGGCCGTGCAGGAGGAACGCCTGCTGACTGATGTCGATCAGCACAGACTGTTCTCAAACGTACGATCTGTGTGCGAGGCAAATATTAAGTTTTGGACCCAATGTCTATACCCGATGGTCGCACACAGCATACGAACACACGAGCCACTGAGATATGCCTTTCTCCAAGAAGGCTTCATGGCATTCGCTTCAATTTTCGCACCCTACAAGGTGAGAGCAACTATTACAACTATTATTTGTAGTAGATGATCTAATCTCGTGCTAATCTCAAGGTTTACTGTGCGGAGCAAAGCACCTGTCAGTTTTATTGCAAAGAGCTTAATCAAAACAACGCGCTCTTCACTGTCTACCTGGCCTGGTGTGAGTCGCAGAAGATGTGCAACCGCTTGCGGTTGGCTGATATCGTTGTCCGTCCCATGCAGCGTTTGACCAAGTATAGTCTGCTATTGGCGGCCATCAAGAAACATATGACTGATGTGGATGACATCGAACTCATGGACATGATGATACACTGCGTGGAGCACTTTGTGGGTAGCGTCAACAACCACTTGACAATGCGGCAGGAGAGTGAGCGACTCAAAGGTGTTATGGCACGCATCGAATCCTATGATGTGGTGGTAAATAGGTGATAATATATATATATGAATGCGTACACTCTACTCATATCACATTGCAGGACACTAACAACGAAGTTTTAGACAAGCTCATCAAGCAGTACAGTCAGATGTTTGATCTGTGCGCTCCCATGCGCGGTTGCCCGGTCAACCAGGTGCGGCATCTGTTTATGGAGGGCGACCATAAATTCAAGGACAATGTCGGCAAAAGCGATGTGCATTGCTTTCTGCTGACTGACATACTGCTCGTGTGCAAGGGCATGGCCAAGAAGGGCTTGGGTGCGCTTAAGGTCATACGCCAGCCATATCTGACCGATCAGTTGATCGTGCACCTCGGGCAGCACAATACGCTGAACTGCGTCTATCTCAACGAGTTCCAGGTGCCCACCACGGGCTTTACGCTGCAGTGCGTTGAGGCCAAGAACTGGTACGACGCACTAAGGCGTGCTAAGACCATTTACCAAAGACTGAAGCAATGCAATGGAGGCGACAGCATTCGCTACGGCGGCAGTGGCACTGGCGGTGTCACCGGCGATTCCCTTGGTGTGCGCAAGTCGCCCATCAACTCCTCCATCGGCAGCCATGTATCGAGTGCGAACAACAGCCACAGCGGTAGCGTAGAGTGGAACGATTCTCGGAATATATCCGTTGATTTTGAAAAGACTAACTCGCTCTCCAGCGACGAGGGCTCCAGCCTAATGGGTAAAACTAGATAGATAGTCTATACCAGTGAATATTACGATAATTAAACTTCACTAAATTTCAGTTAATCAAGGCCTGCCGACGAAGGGCAAGCCGCTTAGGGGCTTGCAAAAGCCAAAGATTGGCACGATTGCATCGATATCGGCGAATACACTGTCCGTACAGCCGTTAAACCATTTGGGGCAGAGTTTGCCCAATCTGAACTTGCAACATAACCAAACGTAAGTCGCCACAGACAATGATCAGCTTCCTGCTTAATAGAAGCACACGAGCAAGCAATCACATACACAAGTATTCACTACTCATCTGATTCTGATTAGCATTTTCCAGTCATTTGTTTAAGTCCTTAAGACCGTCCATATACGTCGTTAATGTTACTTACTATATAAACAAAAACAAAACAAAAACTACCATATTTATATATATACATATACACATAGTTTGTCTAATTTATAATATATTTTTTTATTTGTAATGCATACAATTTTAAAATAAATATATATATATTCTATTATACATATAATGTAAAGTCCAATTTAACTTGTGTCTTTCATCGAAGCCCACATCAACAACGCTTTCTGCCTCAAATACTCACCGCCAGTTCTAATTTGCCTGCGAACTCATTATTTATATCAGCCATTATCAACATTTCTCTTATGTTTTGCAGTTGTGATGTACATTTTAATTTCCTAGGAACAAGCAGAACGACTTTAAAGAACTAAAATAGAGAGCTTAGCTTAAACAAGTTTAGTATATAGATTAGTTTCCACAATTGTACCAAAAAATGTACCAAATTGGTATCTTCTGTTCTTAGCTTTACTTTTTTCTTTTCAAGTATACTATTTACAATGAGAAATTAACATTGAAAAAATAAAATTAAATGTTAATTAAGATCTTCATAAATGTGCCTACGTATGTAGAATGGGTACATTATGCAATTAGAAACATTTTCTTATAATTTATATATTTTTGTAAATTTTATTTCATTTTACAAGTTTGGTTCGACATGCGAGCTTTGTATATGCACGCGCTTTGATATTTCTAGATCTTTCTTGATCCACTGAAAATGTAGCTGGAAATGATTTGCGTTTTGGTTCGTTCAATGCTTCAGTTCAATGTAGTCCAGCGAATTAACGGTCTGATCGGTTTTAAAGTGAAATTTAATATACATATTTATAGTAACAATACATTGCTTGTGCCGGGCACAACGACTAGTCACTCGGGTAACTTATTGTTGTCGCCCAGTCATCGCGGCATTTCCTATCCACCGCCGAGTCCAACTAGGTGAGTCCGAACGAAGAAGGGAGCAAATGATATAAATATATACATGTGCATATATATATATATATAAACATAGCATCATTGTCGTTTAATATCTCTGTGTCAATTCTCTATATTCGCATATATGTTACATTGCATATTCTCATGATGTCTCATGACATGGCATGTCTCTCGCATCATCAACATGTGTTATATAACGAACGGTCCATCAACTTGAATCCTAATGCATTCCACCACCTAAATGCGTACCTGTGTTCGTGTCTCTAGAGTGCCGCTGAAACGTGGCATGGCATTCTCCACGTCCACGAAGAACCCACCACTGCTGAAGACCCGCAACATCACATCGCAGAACAGTATTAATTGGCATCAGATACCAGCCACGCCCACGCCGCCCAGTCCGCGATCGCAGCACAATTCGCCCAGCAGTACGACCGCCTGCAATGTTGATCCCAGGCTGTTGCAGAAACAGATATCGCATCAGCTGCCCCTGCAGACGGCCAAGCAGAGCAACTTGGACCTCCAGCGAAATTTAAGCAATGAAACTGACGTCTAATGCCAGCACCTGGGCCACTTGGCCAAATGATTGAGAGATTAGCTTAGATATAGATAATGGAAAACAAGAGGAGAATAGAGAATTAACTTAAATAGAGACGGTCAATGTACATAATCGCTAATACTGCACCTTTGGGTCCAAATACGATACAAATATATAATCAACATTCCATTTAAGTGCTATACTACCCATTCCCATTGTCTATCCATATATAAGTCTACATATGCACATATAATCATATTGAACCGTTATACGATTACATTCTTCCATGGAAAAGAAACAGTTATGAAATGCTAGTTAAAACTATGTTTAATCAATAAATAAATACGCAAGTATCTATGTAAGCATGTTTATAAAACTTTACAAAAACATTTTAAAAACTCTAAAAGCATATAGTTAAAAAATGTAACCTTGAGTTATTAAGTAGTTATTTTGTTGATTGATTATTTTTATTCTCTGTTGATAATGCTTTAAAAAAGAGAGCATATTGGATTTGCTGTGAATGAACTTAACTTTTTTTCTGATTTCTATCGTCAATATCAGCAGTAAAACGCTATATACCCATCTTTTTAGATACTTTGTACATATAAAATCCTATTTCTAATCAGTTTCTGATTTTTTCATTCTTTCTTTCCTATAACCCTGTAAGTTTGTCCTGATGAGGAGTGAGTTTTGGCATATCTTGTTTAATAGACTTTCTGTGGAGTTGGCTCGTCATAGGCAATGTAGAACGTACTTAAAACAGAGCGCGCTCAACCACAATATATATTAACTACTGTTCAAATATTAAATATTAATTAGACTTACGTACGTATGGCATGTTGACAGAGATCCATTTCAATTATTTGAGTTATTTTGCATACTCCCAATTACGTGACATCGAGAGTGGGATGTTCGTTATGCTTATCCTATTTAAACCCCAATCATTTGCCTGAAATTTAGTACAGCGATTTTAAACAACGATTTGAAATAAGTTTCAATATCTTTTGGACACAAAAATATGTGATAACTTATATACAAATTTAACATCAACAACAAAAAATGTACAAAAACTTCAAGAACTTCATGAAGGTTTTAACACACTCTAGTTTTGATAATGTAAATAATAACCGTCTAATTTGTTCTTTGTTTGTATTTGTACTAGAGAATTGCTTGGAATAGAATATGTAGTGCCTAAGGAATGATAAATGTTCTTCCTGCCATTCAAAATGATTCCACGAAATTTGAACTAAATCGGGCATATAGTATACACATACATGCATAAATCTATATATTTATATGTGGTATTGTATTACAAGTTTAGACTATTTCTAATACTTAAGATATCATTTGAGCTATCAGCAAATAATAGTTTATAATTAAATCCAATTTTCTGATAATGGAACAGTACTTAAAAATTGTACACGAAATACAACTAGGAGCAACTTTTACTTGTATACAAAGAAATGTATACACACAACTACATATATCTATGTATATCCACAAATATATATATATTCGTTTATATATGTGTATTTATTTATATATACATATATAAATATGGTTACCTAATCAAAGGGGATACTCCCGAATATTATTTAATAAACAATTCAATTGTATTTTAAATACATATTTTAATTTGATACATAAATATGTATGTATAAATATATATACTTACATGGAACACATATACTGAATAACAAAAATACATAGCTATTCCCACAGTATTATTTAGTGTGCAATTGAAAATGTGTTTTAAAATACAGTACATTATATTATATTATATTATATTATATTATATAGAGAAATGTTATGAAGAGTTCGCACTAAACTGGCGATTTACACAAATACATATATACATACATATTTGGTTGGATTCTATAAATATTATTAAGCATAGTTGTTCTTAAGCAGAATTCAAGCTTGAATGTCTTTTGCAAAAGATGCATCCAAGACGCAATCTACCTACCTATACATACACACACACACAAACACAGACAACATATGTATTCATTACAAAATACAATAACTATTCATAGTAAAGAGCGTAATACAAAATAGCTTTATTTACACCAGTAAATTAGTTATATTTACATACATATGTATAAAATGTTAAAGAATTTATGAATTAAACAACAGCAAAACAAATGTTTCTTATTTATTATTGATAACTAAAACTGATTATTCTATATTAGAATTTAGATACTATCGGAAACCATTCAAAATAAATATCAGAGGCAGAAGTTGGCTTGGCCTAACCCATAGAGTTTGTATGCTTGAGCACATGCAGGAGTCAATGTAATCCTGTCAGTCTGTTCAGGTAACCTGAAGTTTAATTAATATTACGATAGACATTGCTATGTACTATATGTCGGATATTATGTAGGAGTAAACCGAGTACATACTCAATCGACACTCCAGACTTTACTGTGACTTGCATTATCTAATCAAGCTTCGACAGCAAAGGATAAAATTGTGAGTTCTCTCTAGCACTGGTTGTGCGACAGATCTCATTCATTTCCCTACACTAGCATTTGTCATTGCTCTATTTATACCCTGAACCCACTGAAAATGGGAAATCAGGGTATAATGGTTTTGTTAAAAGTAAGTCACAGGCAGAAGGATTCGTGACAGACCCCATAAAGTATATACATATATTCTTAACCAGGATGACGAACTGAGTCGATATAGCCATGTCGGTATGTCCGTATGTTTGAACGAGTTAGAGCTAGAGTGTTCATTTTTGTTGTGTTAGGTTCGTATAATGCACGCGCAGTACGAATTTGCTTCAGAATCGAAACGAAGCATTCTTGGGATATTATTCGTTCGAAAAAGGGGTTAGGGGATCTCGTAGTCGAGCAGTCTCGACTAGAGCTTTTTTACTTGTTTATAGTGTAAGTCATATTTAAGTAAAAAGTCTTCGACATATATGTGCAGGGTATCTGCAAGTCGGGTACTTAGGGGTTTTATACTTGTTTTTGAATATCAAAGCTTTAAACTGATGTATTATATGATTCACAAATATATAGTGCGCAAATGATTTGACACGATTTAAATTTTACTCGAATGAATCGATAATTGGAGTTTAGTGTTTGTTAAAGGAGGCGTGGCTGATATTATCAAGTGTTTATGTTTCACTGCTTCATTATCAGTGCCAACAACACTCCTCGTCTGTCTGCCTGCCTATCTGGCTCTCCATTGTTGGCTTGTACATATGTACCTATAAAATATCGACTAAGAAAGATATCAAAGTACAATAAAGCGGATGTCTGTTTAGATCTAATCACTAGCCCACTACCGATAAAAGCTAGAATGCTTGCATAGGGTATCCTACAGTCAGACACTGCCGACTAGCGCACTCCTACTCAGTAGTTCCTCAAACTGAAATGAAATGTTGACTTTAAGAAAATAAATAATTGCACTGGCTGGCCGAGTGAAGGACATGCGATAAAGGACGCAGAGGACATCATTTATCAAAGCTGGGGGCCACAACGAGTGTCCTCTCGCTCGTCTGGTGAGCAGCTGTATTGAAATCTTTTAATGGTTTAATAAGCAACGCTATCCAGCTGCTTGACAGTACTCAAGCAGCAGCAGGGTACTTAAGTTTTCTTAAGAAACTTGCAAAATCTAAAGTAAGGAACCTTGAAGCTACATTCGTTCGGTCAATAATAGAGACATATATTTAGCCAAGTCCATTTCATTATAGTTAAACAAGTTGTTTCATTCTAAGTGTGTCGTTTGTAAGAATTGAAGCGAAGATAGCTTATCATCCGTTGTAAAGCAATTGCCATTTGATAAGCAGCTTGACTTGGATACGATTTATGTATTTATTTTATATGATAACTAACTGGCTTGATAAAAAAACAAAAACAAAATAAAACAAAAAATCGCTTAACTTGCTGCAATCATCTGTCAGAACGAATCCAGCAACACAGCATGAGTGTATCAAAAGTCTTTAGTCCTCGTCTTACATGTGCGCTGCTGCTCTGGCTTTGTGGAGTTGGCATTGCGACGGGTTTTGTAAGTGAATTGCATCCGGATAACAGTTCCGTGACATTCTGGCAGCGTATCAAGGCCGGCTTCACGGATTTTCAGTGGCAGCAAACGCAACCAGAGGTGGAAAGTCCGGAGACTATACAAAAGCGACGCGAGATATGGCAGCGGCTGACTATGTCAAGGATTTTGTAGAAAATGCAGCGGACTAGACCAAATCACTTGAGTCAACTATTTATATAAAAGGAAGTAATTTAAATTAAAAGGAATTCAAATAAAGTATAATTGAATGATGCTCGATTTTATTGGGTGTCGGAAAATACTCAGAAATCATCTAAACTATCAAAGATCTTCCTGAATTGCAAGATTCTTTAAACTGATTGTGGAAGCCATATCAAGTAGGGTTAAGTAGCTTCGATCAATTTTTTTTAGACGGACTTTCATATCTCTTTGCTAGTTCTGAAAACACTTGACATTCTTGGCCTGGTCACAATAGCCGGCTCTCTGATCCCAATAGAGACCCTTCGGACAGGCGGTGAGCACTGGCATGCCAGCAATGCAAATGTAGTACTTGCCACAGTCATCGGGATGCGGCAGATAGCTCTGACGCTCCGAGGGGCACTTCAAGGTACTGTGCGCCATACTTGGTGGTGTTGGTGCCACGGCAACTGTTGTCGGCTCCCTTTCATTGGGCAAACTGGGCAAGCTGGGCAAAGTGCTGCTGCTGCTGCTGCTGCTGCTACTGCTGCTGCTGCTGCTACTGCTGCTGCTACTGCTGGTATTTACAATGTAGCACACGGTGACTTGACCAGGCGAGGCGGTTGGTTCCTTAGTTGTTGCCTGGGCTGGGTTATGGCTGTTGGCATAGCACTCGGCGACGCTACTCAGCTGGCACTCGGCGCTCCTGTAGTTCCAGTGCGTGCCACGACCACACTGATGCCGATGAAGGTGACCGTAAGCGCAAATGAAGTACAGCTGACAATTGGTGGGATGGGGCAGAAAGTACGCGCCAAAGTGTCGGCACTCAATGTGCTCCGGATCGTAGCGCTCCATGGGACTCACGGCCAGGCCAGTTTGCACATCGACGGCCACAAAGACCGGCTGTGGCCTGCCCAGCCACCAATTGTAGTCGACATTCGCCAGTCCACTTGGCGTAGAAGTAGTCACTGTTGCCATGCTACCAGCTCGAGTGCAATTCACCTTTTCGGGCAAATCGCACACCGATTCGATGGGATCGAAATGAAGGCCTTGATCGCAGTAGAAGAGCGTGGTAATCGCGTGGCAGGCAAAGTACGCACTACAATCTAGCGGATGCGCTACCAAATGACCATCCGCACGTCCGTCACAAATCTGGAATCAGTAAGTCAATAAGTCAAGAGTAACCTTAAATACCGCGCATAGCGCCAAAACTTTTGACACTTACATGACTCAGATCTGCGATTTCCTGATGAATCGGCTGCTCAGCGGCTTGGGACACCCCGAGACAGATGCCCACAAGCAATGCAAAATGCATGCGTATTTCCATGCGACCGGCTCTGCAATGGGTTATTATTGATTTCACACACTTTGAGAAAAATAATTGATGATTACCGCGCGTTCGACCCTTATATAAGGCCGGGTTCCCACTCCCAGCGTCTGCTGGGTGCAGCCATTAAAGAGTACTATGCGTACACTAATTGGAACATGAAAACCTATTTTTGAGCACTTGTCGCGCCAGAGGTTAAATATGTGATAAAAAAAAAAAAAGAAACAAAACACTGAATAACCAGAGCCTCAAATTTCAAAAGAGTGAATCATCCTCAAGAGCCGAAAACGTAACATACTCTTAGGCAGTAGCGGGGAATCTTATAACAGATGAGATGTCAGCTTGAATGATGAGTGTCTACCTATCCATTAAAGTGTAGATCTTTTCTGCAAATGTACTCATGAATATCTTTATCATTGAAATATCTATTTAGCTTTAGATACATATGTGGATCATATTGCAGCTCTGAGACAATTCGTGGTTTCAAGCAATATCTTAACAAGAAATATCTCAATAACCAAATTTCTCCTATACAGTCAGCAATACGGTAGATTGACTTTTGAGAACATGTTTACATTGAAAGTTACTGCCAGGAAATGTGGAAAACTGTTCAATAGAGAGATCATCACTTAACTAAGAATAGTTTTCAAAATGGAATGCTTAATGCATACTGGGAATCAGCAAGAATCACGTTATTAAACAAATTTTGAACTGCCCCTGGTATGTGGCTCTACCCTTTATCGTGATCGGAATCTACATACAGTGCTGGCTCTAGTAGATTTATTGATGCTCTTATTAGACTGCTTGAAAGACACTTACTCTTGGCCAGGTCTTTCAGATATTTGAAAGTAAGGGGATTCTGCTAAATCGATTGGAAATCTATTAAGTCGCTCTCCTAAAATGAGAGTATGACCTTTTGCATTATACTTTTGATATCTATATATATTCAACATAAGCAAATGATAAATTAAAATAAAAAAAAATAATAAATGATAATAATAAAAATATTTTGGCTGCGCTCAGCTTTGAATCATTTATTCAAAAATATTTTTTACTTATTATAAATATAATTAATTCGTGAAAAAATAAAAAAGTTGCTCATACAGGCCTACCATAGCCTAAAAAAAATAATAATAATAAATATATAAAATACAAAATAAATAAAACAAAGTAAATGGATAATTAATATATATATTATAAAAATTAAATTAAATGAATAAAAGATCTTTAAACAAACTTTGCCATTTTAAATATTTTTGGAATCTGTGATTATAATTATTTGTAATTTTTTTTATAAATAATTACAATAAAAAAATTATAGAATAAGAATATAATTAGTAATCAACAATTATCTACATAGTGTATTTATTTATAAGCTCCTTTTAAATTACTTCTTTTTATGTGTATAGCAAGCAGTCGACCATTAATTTGTTTTAGGTGATGATTTAAGTGTCTGATGTCGTCTTTAATGTATTTTTAAACAATTCGCGAATAGCTCTATCTATGGGACGCGTGCGGTCTTTCCTAATTTATCAATTGACTAAGTCATTTGATAAATATCTGTACACTTTCGGCTCTGCTCTAATGCTACAAAAATTATGTGCCTCGTATCAGGTATGGAACGCGACAAGTTCTATATAATAGGCCTGTTACCTTCTGTTCAGTTTGTCATTGTCTCAGCCCGGTCAAGTCGCTCCTGCTCTTTTCTTTATATACCAAAAATATGAGTGCGTAAACCATACAATAATTTAAAAACATATATTTAATGTGTTCAATTGAAAATATAAAAATATAAATAAAAGAGGGGAATCATTCGGGATTTCGGGAGATATATTCCATTCTCTATGCAATTATCATTTGAAAATAATAAAGAGCTCGCGAATGAAGTCTTATCGACTACCATAAAGTGATCCATGCTTTAGTCAAGCATTTGTCTACAGTGTTAAAAGTGAAGAGCATTAGAATCATCCTAATATTGCAGGCACTACTTAATTGAGGATTTCCCTTTAAGAACTATTTGAATGTAATTTCATAAATTCTAATATAAGCTATTTATACTTTGCAGATAAAAGTGTATTCAACTTACTGCTTGGGGTTGGCCTCGGACTCGTGTTAATACCGAGTGTCGCCTCCACTTTTGATCCGGATCTCATTTGTACTTTGGTCGTCGATGGGACTAAGATAAATGATCCGCGCGCGTGCAATACTTGGATACAATGCTTGGATGGCAAACCAGTGAGCGGCACCTGCGACGAAGGTCTCTTCTATGATAGAGAGAAAGAGGATTGTGTGCCTTCTACTGATATCAAGTGCATCTCCAGCGATCCCTGTGCGGCACTGCCCAATGGCTTTGTCCCCGATCTGTACTCCTGCGATGGGTATTACTATTGTGTGGACGGTGTGGGAAAACACGGCGTCTGCAACCCTGGACTGAACTATAATCCAGCCACTGAGTCCTGCATACGCGGATTTCCGTGCGTTGCCAAAATGGATCCCGACAGCTATTGCAATATTCTGCCCGATGGAGTGTTCATCAAGGACCAGTTCAGTTGCAATGCTTATGAGATGTGCTGGAAGGGGGAAGTGGTCAAGAACACCTGCCCGGACACCTTCTACTACAGTGCCAAAAATGGCGACTGTGACTACCCGCAGAATGTGGAGTGCGCCATTACAGAGCCCCCGCCATTGACAGCTGGGCCGGATACTTGCCCCAAGGCAGGCGTCTTCATCTCCGACGACAGCAGCTGTAACGGCTACTATTACTGTAGCGAGGGCGCCGATGGTCAAATGCTGCTCCGGCATGGCGACTGCGATGACGGTAACTTCTTCACGGCCCGGGCTGGTGGCGTCTGCGTGCCCCGATCGAGTATCAAATGCGATTACAACCGATGCGTCGGCCTGGGATATACGAGCATTGAGTTGGCCAACGAATCGGATGACGGATGCACGGGATATGCCATTTGTCAAGACGGCGTCAAAATTGGCGAGGGCACCTGCCCAAATGGCGAATACTTCGACGAAAAAGCCCAGCGCTGCACTAACCAGATCATATCTTATGCAGCCTGTGCGATATCAACCCAGTCCACAACACATATCGCAATGATGGATGACGGCACAACAACGGGCACATGAGGTGCAATGGTATATCCCAATACCACATGACAAAGCAGCGCCCAATATTCTGTCAATCAATTTCATAGAAATACATTTCATTTATTTATTTACTCACCATGGACTTTGATTGGTTTTTTTTTGGTTCACAAATCGTGTGTGCTCTTTAGAGACAATGTCGACAATATAAATGTGATAAGGTTTATTATTTATGGGATTTACAAATTGATATATGTATGTGAAAAAGTGTGTAGTCACCTTGAAAAACATTTCTCAAAAGCTTTTTGTATACACGCATAACCATTATCTCAGACATTAGCTCATATATCTGAAAAGAATTTAGCTTGGTTCAGATTTGAAATGGGCTTAAAATATTTAAAATTTTTAATTACACTAAAAAATTTATAATATTAATATTCAATATTAAATTATTGAAACATTATAAATTAACTTACTTAAAAAATATAAATATTATTAGGCAGTGAGAGGTCAGGGATTGGCATATCCCGGTCGTATACTTGATGCTTTGTATAAACTCATTAATATGAAACTTAAAAAATATTCTCTATTTTTAGAAGTTTGTAGAGTAAATAAATAAAAGAAAATTTATTCGTTCTCTTTATAATCGATAAAATGAATCATTTCAGGCATAACAGTTAGAGAGCAAAAGATAAGGCTTTAAGTTTTACTGTACCTCTGAAATGTATACAGAGATTACAAATTTTCAGTTTTGGATAACTTCTACCCTCCGAAGTAGAGACTTTGGTACATACATACATTTATTTACATACATATATATATATATATATATATATATATATATATATATATATATATATATATTTCTTATTCCTATTTCATATAAATAAATATAAGCACATTTATTCAACAATTAGTTTCTCCAAGTAAAATCCGTATGTTCATAGTTCAGAGTTCAGAGAAAGGAGAGATAGAGTATGTTCTAGTCGATCAGATTTGATTATAGCACGATTAATTGCTAGTACATGTGTAATGAAGAATTTCAAGGAGTTTTTCAGAGTTGTTCCGCTTGTTCGAGTTGCAATTTGTTTTGTTCGAACCGCTAATTGAATTGTCCATGCGATGAGCGACGCAAATAATATTTTCAAGTTCCCCCGAATGTGAGATATTTACTTTGTATCTGAGATATTTCGGCAGTTCGGCAGTTGTTTGTCACCTCACCTTGCCATTTATCGGCACAGGTACAGCGACTCTTACTACCAGTTAGTTGCTACAAGCACCTGCATACTATCAGTGCTCGTCAGTATTAATTAGCAGGCATAAAGTATGTGTCGTACAAGGTATTCGTATTCTAGTACGAGTACTCGAATTCGTCGAAAATATCAAATTTATTTCTGACAGTCCGATAACACATTCAGCATATAAACTGAATCTTTTCTTGCAAATAGTTTTAGTTCTAATGAAAATTTGTACTCAGTCAACGTAAATATTCCATTATGGAGGTTCCACAAAAGTTCGATCGGACCATCAAATTTTGAGATATGCTCACAAATGACATATGTTAAGACAGAACTAAACGAATATGCAATGCTTTTTGACTTCCACCAAATTGAGGTCTAATTTAATAAGTTGCAATTACAAATATACATTTTGAAGAGGGAATCTCGCTTCGTGTTCTGGGTTTCTCTGCGGGATTAGGCTGCGCAGGCGATATAGTTGGGGTTATTGGGAGTGCATCCCTGGCTGCGTTCGTCAAAGTAATATTCGGAGGGGCAATGGCCTGTGCTGACGGTGACTCCGTTCGAGCAGCGAGCATAGGCTTGACAGTTGCCCACAACATTGACATAGGTCAAGGTGGTGTCAGCGCAACGGTCCAGTGAGCAGCGTACATTGAGACGATCACGGCATGAGAGCTTCTCGTAGTCGAAGTACGAGCCCAGAGGGCAACGCAGATGCTGGGGGTTTGTGTCGTGCTTGCCATTCGTGGGGGCCTTACAGATGTAGTAGTAGCTGCAAGACTCATCGTCCGCAAAGTAACCCTGACGCGCTGTTGTGCCGTTCACCAGACAGAAGGTGTTCTCTGGCGGTGGCAGAGCTGCAGTGGCATAGCACGTGGCATTGACGGCGTCCACGCACTGGCCGAGGGCAACATCGTACGCCTTATGGGCGGCACATTCGCGCTCGTAGAGCACTTCGTTTATGCAGACGTAATACTTGTGGCAATGCTGCTCATTGGCTAGACGTGTGTTGTTGGACAGGGATCGGCAAATCGGGGATTTGGTTTTTATGCCGCTTCCCGGGCAATGGTATTGGGTAGGATAGACACAAGAGCGCGATTTTGGATTGAAGATCAGTTCCTTGGGACAGTTAGCCTTCACCTCACGGTGGCCCTTGCAGAGTAGATAGCCCTGGCAGTTTTTGCTTGTGAGGTCTGCTAGGAAAGTGCCATCCGTTTCATTGGCACAGGCATTGACGATATTGTTGTTTGGCACGGCAATCGTTTCGTAAGGGCAATCGACATTAGCAGCGACGGTACAACGGCCCTTTTCCTTGTTATAGTTGAGTCCAGTGGCGCAAGTGCCCTCCTCCATTGTGGTGGTGTAGGTCGGGCAGTGTACCCAGTAGTTGCACGTATTTGGCCGCAGGAAGCTTGTGTCCGAGGGCAGCAAGTCGCACATCTCAGTCATCGTGAGGGACTCGAAGTCGTCGAGCTTGCTGCCACTGGTCAGGGCCACCACGGCGAGTACAAGCAGGGGCAGGACTCCTCTAGCTACAATTGACATGCATTAGCAATGTGGATCGAGTCGATCGGCGACGCAGAGAGATTACCTTGCTTCATGCTGTTCACGTTTATCACGTTGGTTATCGGTGATGGTTATAATGGTCGGTAATCGTTATCCTTGAATTGTTGCGATCGCTAGCTCCGCCTGCAGCTCAACAACTTGACTGATGCGCTGGCACCGGTCGGCACCCGCTTAAATATGCAAAGCTTCATTCGTTCATTCATTGCCGTTTAGCGAAAAATCAATTTTGAAAATGCACAGGCCCAAGGAAGGCAATGTCGATGTCTTTGCCTCTGATGTCTCTGATATCAGATATCAGTGTGCGCGATAGCACTGGCATCTGATAGCGCATAGCATGTAAATTACACGGCAATAACATGGACCACCATTGGTGACTCGGCGGTTCGATTGTTCGGGTTTTTCGGGTGTTTCGCTGGCTCACACACACAAATAAACGCATACACATCTACACATCATCTGTGTATGCCATCAACCCGCAATTGTTGCTGATAGGGAAATCGGAGGAATTGAATGAACAATTCCATACAATAGTCAAATTAAATCATTGAGTGATTTCCAGCCTTGACAAAATGACTAGAATATTCAAGACATGGGAAAAGTTTATTTTATCTTGTCGTATCAATCCAACTGTTCTCACTAGGAATTATGAACCGCTTGCTGGCCAATTGAATATTGAAAATACTTAGGTCAGAGTGCTTGATTTATAGATTTTATTTATATGTAATTGACTTTATCAATATTTGAATATGAAGGCAACATTCATTAAGGTAGTCTCATCCGTTTTGTCGTTTACCCTTGGGATTCACAAACAGGATAGTTTGGCTGTATCTGCACACATTGGCCGATCCTCTCGTCGAGGTAGGGGTAGGTCGGATTACAGTAGGCTTTTGTACCTGTTGGACAGTATGTGTACTCCTGGCACCCAGTACCAGCAACAGCTGCGTATGTCAAATTCGTGTTTGCACATCGGTTGCTCGTACAAGAAAGGCTCAGGGGGGAAACGCATTTTTGTGAGTCTTCGTCGAATTCAGTGCCAAAAGGACACGAGCCCCAAACACCAGTTGTCGCATTCTTGCAATAGTAGAATCCATAACAGGTCAAACCATCGCTTATAAACTTGCCCTCAGTGTCACACTTATCTGAGGTTGGTGGTGGAAGAGTGGAGTCAGTATTACTGTTGTTGTTATTATTGTCGTCGACGTCGGTGCATGGATTAGTCCTTTGACAGACTCCATTGACGGCGTTAAAATAATATCCAGTTTTACAACTGCCCCACACGCCGTATCCACTGATGCAATGCAGATATTGGCCACAATTGTTCGGATCGCCCACAAAGATATTGCTGGGCATGAAGCGGCAGATGGAGTTCTGCGTGCACGTTGGGCCCCACACGCACGTGTTATTGTTGGCGGCAAACGTTTGCCCGGCTGGGCAGGATACTGTCTTTGAGGTGCCGTCGCCAAAGCAATACGTGTACTTGGTGCAATCGTTGGGATCAGCCACGAATCCGGTTGTTTTCAGAGCGCTACACGTCTTTTGTGCGCTGGTCGAGCACGGCGTGGTGGATGGTGACTGGCAGCTTTGCGACTGTGGATCGTAAACGAGATTATTATTACAGGTGCCATAGCCCACCAGCTGCTGAGCCTTGCAGTAGCCCCAGCTGTTGCAATCGGCGGGATTCCCAATATATCCACTGCCCGACCACAGGGCACACATGTCCTGCATCGTATAGCCAGCGGACTGACTGGCCAGCATCAGGCAGGCAGTCGCCAGAACAGTTGCTCTCAAGTGGAAAGCTGCAAAAGTCGATAAAATTTTGATTAATTCTCCTATCCTTTTGGTGGTATCCATTTTGGTATTTTTGTATTTTTGTATTTGTGTATTTGGTATTTTAGTAGTATCACAGGCCTACCAGTCATCGCGTTCGGTTCGGTTGTAGTAGGTGACTTATTAGCTAGCCGTGTATGCTATAGGAGCACACCAATTCAATACTAAGCCTACCAATCACAAGATATGCTTTATATAGAGAGCCCAGCCAGCCTGCCTGCCTGCTCCATCTAATACCCTATCTGAGTGCGCTTAATTAAAACTGTTCGCACTTTTGCAGATAAGCTTACCCGTAACTGAAACACATTTGAAAATACTATAATTAAAATGCGATAATGCTTTGTCTCACCTAACATATTCCTAATTTTCCCTTCTTCACTATTCAGTATTCTGCAGACGCGATGAAAGTAGTAATGGGGCTCCGATTTCTACTGACTGACTTTATATGCGAGCATTCTTCAAAATGTACGCCGCGTTTGCCAGGCGAACGTAATTGAGTTATTTTTACCCCCAGTACGATTTATCATCCCTATTATCGTCAATCGTCGATAGGTAAGTGCCGTCCGGATTATCAGTTTCTTGTGGACAACTGTTTATGTGTGTAATTATTTTTTAATTCAATGACATTCCAATTATTGATCGCCGATGCCAGTTAACTGCGTTACGCGTCAACTAATCGTGTCGACCCTGTCAGCGTGTCGTTCGTCGTTTCATATCACTGACAGTGCTTACGAACAACACCACTTCCGCTCAATTATTTTCTACGAAATCTATCTGCTTAAAGGGATCGTTAGCTATTCTTTTAATTTTGTGGGCATTTCGAAATGAGTCGTGTCCATTCCAATGCATACTTTTGGGCGAGGTTTTGGTATTTGAAATATTGAATATATTAGAACTGCACTGCAGAGTTAAGGAATAAAATCTGCAATAAAAGATGATTTAAAAAAAATATATATTTATATTAAAATTATAAATATTGTAATAAAAGAAACGTATAAATCACAATTTATTTCTGAGAAATTATTTTAAAATATATATCTATAAAATATATTTAATATATAAATGATAATAAAAGAATATGTAATATCGTTATATCATTATATATATGTATGTCTAAATATAGGAAATAGCCATAAACTTTTCATGTCAGTTATCACTTGTCGTTTTTTCGTATACAAAATTAAGTTATCTTCCGCACATAAGGTCGAACTGATACGGTACTACGGAATTCGTAATTAATATATATCGTAGTAAAAAAAATGTATTCGTAATATAATTTTAGGCACCAATTTGTAAGGCATTTTCAGACATCAAAATTTAGTACTTTTGTAATATCTATAGCATACTTTGACGAGCCTGAGATATCATCAAGGACTCTGTAATACCAAACCTGAATTATCGATAAGCATTTTACATAAATGAGCGTGTAGACTGATGCATATACATATTACATGTATTACTCTGTATGTCTATGTATATATAGTAGAGATTACGCAATCCGATTCATGGCTTGTCCATTTGTATGCTGCGACTGCTTAATTTGATCCCACTCTGTACTACTCACAAATTTGTAATATTATTTGTATTTATCTGCTACCTATTTGTCTCAGTTCCTCTCTTTTTTCCAACTCTCACTCGTTCTTTATCAGTCTCTCTTTAGTTCCCTCTCTCTCACATACCCTTTCCCTGTTATTCTTCCATATCAGTTAGCTATTTCAATTATCTGGCTAGATTCATAATTATTATGAAGAACATAGGCCAACAGGATTATAATATAGGACATAGACCGATTTTCGATGAGTCTAATTCTTGATTAATTTTAATTCTTTTTTGATCAAATTTTTGTGCAATTTAATTTAATTTAATGTGTAGCTTTGAATATTGTATATATAAATTATTAAAAGAAAATAATTTAATATCAGTATAGAGTAAATTTTAAAATAATTCATATATTTTTTAATTACATTACAGGTATGAAAATAAATTAAATAAAACGGCCTTACGCACATTAAAAATAATTCCAAAAGAGTTAATGAACGACGCGTCGTTGGGCAATCAGTTTATCAATTTGAAGGATTTATGAGCAGAGAACAATTTGTTATTGTTATATTAAGTGTTTAGGCCAGCTGGTTATTATCTATCAGGCATACATCACATATATCACATATTCGCAGATTTAGCTTGTTGCTGAAATGCTTTAGACTAAACTGTCTTAGCGTTAATAAATAAAATGCCCATTAAAAATAATATTTCTCTATTTTGTTGGCGCTACACTTGTTAAAAGCTGCACATTTTTAGCAAAACAAAGATAAGATTTGAGCCGCAGAGAACATATACCCCTAATTTGTTGCAGAATCAGCTATCAAGTTATTCAGGTATCAGGTATTAGGTATCAGCGACATTCCGCTCCATATATAAATTCTCTTCAAGCACCGATCCCCATTTAGTCAAAGACACACCATTTGAACAGCAACATCGAAAGCATAAATACGAAAGATATTTCCCAATCAATCGACAATGCAAGGTGAGCTAAAAATAAATGATATTTACAATTGACAGGTGTTTTCTACTAATACCTGTTAGTACAGTTCACACGAATATTAGCAATTACAAATGTTTTATTTCTCATTGGTTTCCAGCGTCATTGAGCTTCGGAATTGGAGTACTCCTGCTTGCCCTGTGCCTGCCTCAGCCTCTGCAAGCGCTGAATAGCTTTGAGAACATGTGCCGGCTGTTCAAGAATGGCGTCCACATCCGAAAGCCCGCCTCCTGCAATGAGTATATCGAATGCCAAAACGGCAATGGCATTCTGCATACATGCGCCGATCCCCTGGTGTTTGACGCCAGCTCCCAGAAGTGCGTAAAGGCGACGGCCAGTAACACCGTGCACTGTGGCAACCTGTGCGAGGGCATAGATGGAAAGTGGGTGGCCGACCCTACGAATTGCCAAAACTATCTCTACTGCAGAAATGGAGAGTCCTTGGCCGGCCACTGCGAAGGCTCCCAGCACTTCAATGAAACAACGCAGTCTTGCGAACACGGAGTGGACTCCATTTGCGTGGATGTTGCCAATATATGCCAACTGCTACCGGACAAAACGAAGTTTCGGCAAGAGAATGATTGCAACGAGTACTACGAGTGCAAGACTGGAAAACACACGCTCAAGTCCTGCACATCAACGCAATACTTTGACGTGGAGAGCGGGTCCTGCAAAGCTAAGAACTTAGTCAACTGCAATGCCCACTCCAAGAAGAACGTTTGTTTGTCGAAAACTAAACCCATAAAAGGTTACCTGTCGGACGGTGCCACTTGCCGTGGATACTTTTATTGCGGTGACTATGGTACGGTTCATGATATTAGTCCTCTCTGGGGCCAGTGTGCAGAGGGTCTTTTCTTCGACGACACCAGGAAAATGTGTGCCAATCCCACCTCGGTGGTGTGCAAATACAACCGCTGCGAAGGACGCGGCACGATGCTTGTAACCAGCAGTAGTAACGATTGCCACAACTACATTGAATGTGTCGATGGTGTCGAAGTTGCTGAGAAAACCTGCCATTGGGATTACTTCTTTGATGAGAGAGTGCAAGGCTGCACGAAACAGATTATTTATGACACTTGCTGTGACGGACAGGACTGAAACGTCAACTGAAATATGTCAATGTGCATACGCTAGCACTTTCAAATTCTTGTATGAAATCAAATATGTTACTTACTTTCATTAATCCCAAATAAACCAGTTCGATTGTTTGCAATACATCAATTATGAATTTCAAGTCTTTCGAGTCGTTGCACTGCTTTTATTAATTAAAATTAAATGGTCAGTTATATTTAAAAAGCAAAAGTACTCGTAAAATATACTTGGTATCGATAGGCAAAGTGATAAGTATTTTACAGCACTGATCCAGCACTGATTATCAGTTTAAAGGAGAGGAAAACTAGTCTATTTTTATTGAGAAGAAATCCAATTGATAAAGAAGAGGTAAGTTTTCTTTATTTAACTTACTTTCAATTTTGTCTGTAGATGAATGAATCTCTTGTTTTGAATTGTTTTTCGCGTGAATGTTAAGTTTCGTGCCACTGTTAAGTTTCGTGCTTAGCGCTGTAAGTAACAGTGCAGTATAACATTAATAGTACACGATAAAATCCGTCGCACATCGGGATATTTGTTTTTGCAATGCTTAAAAAAACATTTAAAGTTCTAAGTTAAAGTAACAGTTACCGAACAAGTGGAGAAACCGACATTTAATGCCGGCAAATAAATTTAAGATGTGTAAAATAAAGTCATGCTAAGCTACTATATATACATTTTTTTTCGGCTTGAGTTTTGATTTTATATTACCATAAAATGTGAGTTTTAAAATAAGGAAGCGTCTATCGTTCCGATTTAAAGCACAGTTTTATTTCGAATATTATCAACAGTTCTGGCATGAAGCCTACTCACTCCGGCGGCAGTGGTACAAGTGCCGGTAAAATGGGCGAACCCATCGAGTATGTTACCCTAATTAGCGATGACTCCGACGGCGAACCGTCACCCAAACGTAATCCCTCTGGGGGTGGTAGCCAGGCCACTAGCCAATCAAAGGCGAAATTCGACGATGATTCCAATGACACACCCGCTACCAGTGACGAACGACGCACCAGCCGGCGTAATAAGCCCAAGGTCGACTACACCAATAAACCGGCAACTGCCAGTGCGGACAATACGACCTATGACAAATGCAGCTCCGGTTCATCAGGTAGCAGCACAGGGGCGTCAGATAAGCGCAGTCACGGTCAGGCGGAACAACGTACCCGCAAATCGGAGGCTGGGGTCAATCAAAGTACGGGCACTGGAACACGCAGCACTTTGCCAAAGGATACGAATGGCACCAATGGAGAGGCGCGTGATAACAGTACCCCCACGGTGCTCTCGGGACAGGAAGGTGCCGTCTTTCAGTCGCGTCTGCCCTTTAGCAAGATGACACCCAACGAGGAGGCTTGCTTCCCAGACATAAGCTGCTCGGGCATACTAGGCAATCGGGTTTTCCTCAACATACGCAACAGCCTGCTGCATATGTGGGTGGATAATCCCAAGACGCAGTTGACGTTTGACAATGCTCTCAAGCGACTGCCGCCGCCCTTTGACAGTGACCCAAATCTGGTGAGACGAGTGCACTCTTTTCTGGAGCGGCATGGCTTCATCAACTTTGGCATCTTCAAGCGGCTGTCGCCGATACCCAGTAAAAAGCTTGGCAAAGTGATCGTAATTGGTGCTGGAATTTCTGGACTGGCTGTTGGACAGCAGTTGCAACAGTTTGGCATGGATGTCATTGTGCTGGAGGCAAGAGATCGAGTTGGCGGCCGCATTGCCACCTTTCGCAAGAACAGCTACATAGCCGACCTTGGCGCCATGGTGGTGACGGGCGTCTATGGCAATCCTATGACCATTTTGAGCAAGCAGATTGGCATGGATCTGGTGCCGATCCAGCAGACTTGTCCGTTATACGGGCCTGACGGAAAGCCGGTGCCGAAAGAAAAAGATGACGTCATCGAGCGTGAATTTAATCGCCTACTGGAGTCGGCAAGTTATTTGTCGCATCGCCTGGACTTCAACTACGCCGGCAACAATCCCGTTTCATTGGGCGACGCTCTTGAGTGGATAATCAATATGCAAGATAAAGCCGTACAAGAGAAACGTGCTGCCCACATGCACGAGATCATTGCTGCACAAACGAAAATCATTGAACATCGAAAACGGCTAAAGGCCACATTACAGAAGATTGCAACGCTTAAAGCTGATCTTCAAAATCTAGTTAAACAGCGGCTGCCCAGGAGCGCCCACAATGAAAACAGCTATGCGTCACAGGAGTACACAATTCGCAACACTCAAATTAAGCTGGAGGACGCTATCAGTGCCGAAGCGGAGCAACGGGTCGAGGGCCATAAACTGGAGATGAAACTAAAGGAGATCGAACAAAACGGACCAAGGTTAGCTAGAAGATGTCTATCGATTTTTATATCTACATATCTGTTAATTCTTACACATTTCACTTACACAGCCAGGTTTATCTATCCTCACGTGATCGTCTAATACTCGACTGGCACTTTGCCAATCTGGAGTTCGCCAATGCCACCCGCCTGGACAACTTGTCGCTGAAGCACTGGGACCAGGACGATGACTTCGAGTTCATTGGACACCACACGACAGTTCGAAATGGCTATTCCTGTGTACCTGTTGCCCTCACGGAGAACATAGACATACGTTTGAACAGTGCGGTCAAGGAAATCAAATACACCAGCAAAGGTGTTGAGATTGTGGCCGAAAACCTAAAGACTTCAAATTCGCTTATGACGTACAAAGCTGACCTGGCCGTCTGTACGCTTACGCTGGGCGTCCTAAAGGTAGCCGTGACGCAGGAAGAGGCACAGCACGCCAATACAGTGAAATTTGATCCGCCACTGCCAGACTGGAAGCAGCAGGCGATACGTCGGCTGGGATTTGGTAATCTGAACAAGGTGGTGCTTTGTTTCGATCGCATATTCTGGGATCCCAATGCGAATCTCTTTGGACATGTGGGCAGCACGACGGCCAGCCGTGGTAAATAACAGACTTATTCTACATTTCATTTAACAAATATTTATTTAATATTTTCTTCATTAGGGGAAATGTTTCTCTTCTGGAGCATCAGCTCGTCACCCGTCCTATTGGCCCTTGTCGCCGGCATGGCGGCCAATATTGTGGAGAGTGTGACAGATGACATCATCATCGGGCGCTGTATGTCTGTGCTGAAGAACATCTTTGGCAATACATCGGTGCCGCAGCCCAAAGAGACAGTCGTCACACGCTGGCGCAGCGATCAGTGGGCTCGTGGCTCATATAGTTATGTCTCTGTGGGATCTTCTGGCAGCGACTACGATCTGCTCGCCGCACCCGTCATCCCGCCCACAAGCTTTGAGCCACACTTTAGCAAAGACGCCGAAGAGCTGCCGCGGCTTTTCTTTGCCGGCGAACACACGATACGCAACTATCCGGCAACTGTGCACGGCGCGTACTTAAGTGGCCTGCGTGAGGCTGGACGCATTGCCGATTACTATTTAGGCTATCCAGAAGGAACACCGCCGGACATTGGCTACTCTGTCACGGAAGCTGCTAATTCGGTGTCAGTGGGCAATGTTGTAAAGCTGCGTGACCTTTCTCCACATCTATCCGACTCGCCCGTATCAAAAAAGTCTGAGGATAATTCAAACATTGCCGATTCAACAGATGTTCAGTAATTTTTGTATTTTTTTTTTTAACGTTGAGCAACAACCGAAGACAATTTTAGATATATAGTCATGTCAAATATATATATATATATGTATGTAATTGTGATTTGTATGCTTTTTATTAGAAGGAATTACACAACAATTAAGATAAAATCAATTAAATTAGTTCACATTCGCTACTATGAATCCGCAGCCTCGTTTACCCAACATAATCACGATCACATTTTAATTAATTTAGTCAAAGTTAATAATAATCTGTTTTTGCGTAGGGATAAACTGGCGATAGACAATGCCAACAGCATCAAGCATCCGCTTGGCAGCCCTATAAACCGGCTTTTCCCCATACTTGTCAGATAAATAATATATTTGCCGGATGCCCGATTGTATAATTAATTTTGTGCACTCATTGCAAGGGAAGAGAGTTGTGTAAAGACGCGTACCGTCTAGTCCAGTGCAATTGCTGTTTAGTATCGCATTGGCTTCAGCGTGCACCACATACATGTATTTATTTTCCAACGAACTCCTGTCTTCGTCCTTCGACCATGGAAACTCGTCGTCGCTGCAGTTTCTTGGAAAGCCATTGTAACCAATGGCTACAATCCGATTATGGCTATCCACAATGCAGGCGCCCACCTGCGTGGAAGGATCCTTACTTCGCTTCGACGAGAGTATGGCGGTGGCCATGAAGTAATCATCCCACTGTAGATAATCCGTTCGTTTTTGACTGTGGATCGATGTCGAGCTTTCAATACTCTCTACCCGATCCTCTTTACATTCGGTCAGCACTTTAGACATTACACTAAAAATTTTAATAATAAAAATTAATAAATAGTTAGTTTATATATAGTTCTGTCTTGATTTCTTAGTTATATCTAAAATGAAAACAATTTTATCAATGTATCTATATAATTCCTTTTTTATTTATATTCAATATCATATAACACTTCAGAGGCAAAATAAACGTATGTATTACATATTTAATATAATTGGAATTTACATAAAATACTTTGTATCAGAATTCAAAAATTATTCAAATCGAAATGTTTCAGTAGGTGCATTAATGGGGTTATATATATTTAATATTTGTATATTTTAGGCTATTTTCTGTACTTGTATGGGATTCTGCTTCAGATGCAGGTAAATTGACCGCATGCGTGATACGTCTTTTCCAGACTTGTTGACCTTTGGATTAAAGTCGCATAGCTTGGCAATGCGTTCCCATTCGGTTCCAGGCTCAACTGCGCCATTCTCTAACGAAGCGGCTTGAGCTTCGGCGTTGCGAGATGATAATTTCGTTTTCGAAATAGATTCTTCGATTTGGCGAAGCCAGTCATCCAGCTCCTTCTTGGCCTGCTGACGTAGCTCCTCTTTTTTACGCTCCTCTTCAATGTCCTTCTCTTCTAGTCGTTTCTTCTGATCCTCGCGCCACTTCCGTATTTTTTCGGGCTCTTCACGCGACGGCGGAGGTCCTGAGATACCAACTGGTTCATTCGTTTCACTACCAATGACCTCGAAGCTGCCAGTCGATGATTCGAGACCGCCTCCCACATTGGCAGAAAGTTCGCTGCCCAGCTCGGCGCCAGTGCTAACTAACCCGCCCAGCAGTCCATCATCGGTCGCAGATGCAGCAGTTGCATTTGTAGCAGATCCACCAGTTATTTCAGCTTCGAGGTCTCCAAGGACCGATTGCTCGCGCGCCAAAAACTCTGCAGCTGGATCAACTTCCTCCTTGCCAGCAAAATCATCGCCGAAATCCAAATCCATTGTACTCTACAAGACCATGATTACAGTTAATGGGCGTATTTTCACTTACACGTAGAATGTGTAAATATCAAACTAGTGACTTTATTTCTCAATCTTGCCTACCTTTTGATTTTGTGAAAAGTTATTGGTTTACTTTTGAGTTTTTATATTTAACGTATCGACAAACAATATGTTCTAAATACGTATTTTCCACAGGTCTTTTTTTCTTTTTTGTAAAAAAAAATCTTTGTAGTGAGTAAACTGACAATCACAAATAGAGATGACAAGTTATCGATACAAGTTAGTAGTTACAAAGTCAGTCAGTATCGACTGGCATTATTTCAATTCGAATTATTAGATTATTTGTAATATATTTAATAAAACATCGACAATGACGAGCTTATAATAATAATTAATTAATTAACATTATAACAGTAAAATTAATTCTTCTGTATGAGATTTTTTACGAAATTGTACTACTATATATTAAAAAATAAAAATTGCATTGGTAATTAAAATAAGATATTTTTTAATTAATATTATTTATACACAAAATGTATATTAAATTCTTAACCAATTTCACCGGCTGGAATACTTCTAACATTTTATCAGATCAGTGGTGTTTAAAAATATCACACTTTACAACACTTGGTAGTATAAAATAAATGAATATATGCGCGTGTTTACATACATAAGTATTATATTTATGCACGTTTTTATATATGTATGTACAAGGTCTGTATTTAAGATTGGAAAATCTTCAGTGATACCGTAAATTAAACTCACCAAGCAAATGAACAAATATATGGAACAAAATTAAAAACAAAACTAACACTCAGGCTAACATAAGCACACGTCTTTCATCGAACTGATTCACGTGTGCATCGTTCAAATGAACAATAGTTCATTTGTACTTGAGCGGCCATTTTGGAGATTGTTTCACCCACAAAAAAGTTATGCAGCCCAATTGTAGTAGTTTACAAAATAAATTTACTTAAAATTGTAACGTAAATAGACAAGTGCATAATCAAAGCTAAATATAAAGATGATCCATCGCAGTGTGAACGCAACGAAGCAGTAAAACGACCAAGTTGCTTTGCTAGTGACTATCTCTCAACACACGCACACATGTATGTATGTACTTGCATACATATACTTAAAGCATATATAAGTACATAAGTATGTATATGTTAAAAGTGGTCAAAGGAAATATCAACTGATGTACAAACTTACACGCATACATATGTATGTAAATGCCCAAAATAACATTTTTGACTAATTTGAAAGAGCATGGGTTAATATGTAAAAAAAAAATGTGCCTTCGAAAACACGCCAAACTGTGCGCGGCATAATTTATCATTGTATGTATGTGTGTATATGTATAAATATCAAAGTATCTGCGAAAATGCACTTGTCGCTAGGGCTGCATAAAACGAAACTGTATTGATGTACTCATTTAAGCATAATGAAAGTTTATTTCAAAAATCATAAAACCAGTGATTGCGCCAAGTGAAATACAAATACAATACGAAAAAAAAAAGAAATTCAAACACGAATTTGTAGATGTACATATGCGTGTACATATGTATGCATGTCTCAAGCTGAGCAGACCGTGTCTGTGTCTGTTGCTGCAGCCCTGGAATCTGCATTTGATGTTTATGCCATACTGAAAATACAAAATAAATTAACCCCAAACAAAAATACCTGCTTCCAGCTCAAGCACCCCACATGGATCCCAACTCCAGCCCCTGGTCTTACGCTTACAATCGCATCGTACCCGGTTCCACAGGCAGCACGGGCAGCACAGCGGAGGAATTTCAGCACCCGCATTTAGCGACAATTACAGCAGCTAGCCTTGCTAGCTTCAATGCGGCTGCAGCGAGTGGCGGGAGCTTTGTGCCGCCGTCGCCCATCGGCAGCTACAATCCAGTATTCCAGCAAATTTATCATCATGCAGCTGCGGCGAGCGTCCAGCCTAAGCCGGCGCATTATGCTTCATCGACAGTCAACACGCCGCACCGACAGCTGCAGCAACTGCAGCTGCCCACCACGCTGGACAAGCAGCTCAGCTCATTTCAAAACCAGGCTGCGGTGGCGGCTGTGTCCTCAGCAGCTGCAGCCGCCGCTGCTGTCAATAATGTTGCCTCCAACTATTACGGCGAGAATTCCTCGTCCAGCGGTGCCTCGCCGTCACCCACGACGGTGGCCCTGACATCAACATCGCTGACGTGGAACACCCCCAACATGATATCCAACACGTTCCTTGCCATGCAGCAGCAACAGCAGCAGGCGCAACAGCAACAACAGCAGCAGCAACAACAAGCTCAACAACAACTGAATCTAGTGGCCGATAAAGTGGTGAGTATAAAATCCAATTGTTGCAACAATATTTAACAGAGTTGCAGATGGGCTTGGTCTGGGAAGAGGGGCTCAAGGGGCTCAGTATTTGTGTTGGTATCCTTGGTATTCCGTAAGCCACGCTCAAAATACATACTAATCGGTGGTATTTATTTTTTTTAATATCTCCACGAATAACTTTAGCCTAAGACATTTAGGGAATCCTAATTAGCAAATAAATATAAAATGACCGAAACTATCGAGTAACTGATTATCAATAGGATAATGATTACAAGCTGATTATTGTATTTCCAATTTAAATCCTGTTTTATATAACTGACATAACCAGGTTATACTCACAAGCAGTTTGTTAAAGTTTTTCAAAGCTTTTAATGCTGGGTCCCTCTTGATGCTCCTCTTACACATCCAACTACTAACTCTGCTTAGACTATGCCTCAACTACTTACCTATGCCTTTAACTGTCTATGTATGTAATGTACTGTATATATTTATATATATGTAACGAAATTCGAACAAAAACAATTTCCGTTTCCATCAAATTTATGTACAAAAACAAAAATCAACCAACTGCCAAAAATTGCAACGAATCTGTAGCAAATCAAACAAGAAAACACACAACAAACCAAGGCGCATCTTAAAGCGTACAACGATCTAATATACTTCACTCAATTGCAACAACAACAACAACAACAGCAGCAGCAACAACAACAACAACAACAGCAGCAGCAGCAACAACAGCAGCAACAGCAACAAGAACAATTGCAACATGAGATTGCGGAGACAGAAACCTATTATACCATAGATGGACAGAAGCTGAAGCTGGCTCGCAAGGATGCGCAGTCGATTCATATTGAACAGCAGAATGTTAGTCCGGCGTATGCGGCGCAGTATGCGAGTCCGGCACTGAGCTCGGCGGACGGATCACCTATCACGAATTTACACACAGTCGATGTCGGTGGGTCACCACAGGTGATCGTCTATAAGACGGCAACGGCACCGGTGGCAGTGTCGGTAGCGGCTGGTTCGACTGGTTCGCCAGTGTCGCGACGCACCGTAATGAACGTGGCAGGCGCGGGTTCGTCTGCGGCGCCCACAACGGTGGCTTACTCATCTGTGATACAAAGCACACTGCAGCAACAGCACCTGCAGCAGCAACAGCAACAACAACAGCAACAACAACAGCAGCAACAACAGCAGCACTGCTGGACAAAGCCAGAGGATGGGCAAGAAGAGATTAAAAGTGTATTGCAATTGCACGTTAAGCAAGAGCATCGGCAGCTAGACTATGCCAATGATGCGGCTGGCGGCACAGATGCTGGCGAGAATCTCGTATTTAACCTGCCACCGGGTCTTGAGATAAAGCAAACGTTTTATCAGCCAGCGGTCGTCGAGGTAGATTCGTCCGCGTCCGTGTCCTTGCAACAGGCACAGGCACAGGCGCAGGCTGTAGCCCAGGAGCATCTGCTGCAACAACAGCAGCAGAGTTCCAGCTCGCCACAAGGCAGGCGACAACACGTTGTGGCTAATATGATATTGTCGCCAGGAACTTCGAGCAGCTTAGCGTCACAGATTCAAACAGTGCCAAAGGTTTGTATTTCATTTGTATGTATTTATTTTTGGATTACATTTCCGTTTGTTTTGTTGTTTTTTATTTTAGTTTTGTTGTGCTTTGCTTTGTTATGCTTTGTTATTATTTTGATGTGTTTTGATTTCGCGTTTTGTTTACCACCTAACGTCTGTTATACAAATCAGTAATCGATTTCAAAAAGCAGAACTAGTTCATAATCGAACCGCTTCTAGCCGCATTTGTATAACAACGTACTTATTGCAATAATGATGTACATACATACATAATTGTATATATGGAATAGTCGCTGTTCTATTAGCATTTGTTTTGTGTGATCGCGTATTTATGCAAAGCATTTCTGTTAACTTCACCTTGTGGCGGTGTGAAGAACTGTTATCTATTTTCTGTTATTGTTATTGTTTACATTTTGGTGGCGGTTTTTTTTTTTATTTGATTATGAACTTGTTTGTTATTGCTTATTGTTGTAAATGTTTTCGTTTCTCCTATTTGTTTCGATTTTTATTTGTATTAAATATAAATACATACGTACGTTCTGTCGAAACTAATCAATTGTAGTAAATACAGCTAATTATCTTATTGGCGAAATCTTGTGGTCAATTTGAAACTGTGACGTGACGTTGTTGTTGAGGAAGTTTTATGTCATCTTTGTAATACTTATAAAAAAAAATGAAAAGAAAATATCCCAAATGCAAACTTAATATATAATGAATTTGAAATATCACATTAACTGCTGGGTTAATAAAAGGTTATTATTGGTCCAATTGCAGGAGGATGTAAAGCCGCCGCCTAAGCCAGCAAAGACGCCGCGCAAACGACAACCGAAGAAGACGCTTATTCCAAGTAGCGAATATAGTACGGTGCGAAGTCCACAGGAGTCGCAGCATCATCAGTTGCAACAACAGCAACAGCACAATCAACAGCAGCAGCAGCAGCAGCAGCAAAATACGTATTACGATTTCAACAGCAAGTGGAATACACCGCTAAAAACTGAGAATAATGCGGCTTCTGTGTCGCCAGCGACAACCATTAACATACCCACATATCCGCAACATAACCAGCAACACCAGCAGTCGTCTCAGCAGCAGCAGCAGCAACAACAACAACAACATCTTCCGCAGCCCGCACACCTACAATCATCGCAGGCGCAATCACATCTTACGCAATTAGCCCAGTACTATCCAGCGTTCCCTCAGCCCATCGCATCCCAGTACACGGCGTGTATGCAACAGCAGCAACAACAGCAACAGCAGCAGCAACAACAACAACAACAGCAGCAACAACAACAGCAGCAGCAACAACAGGTGTACACACAACAACAACAACAACAGGTGTACACACAACAACTGCAGCATCAGCAGCAGCAGCAACAACAACAGCAGCAGCAACAGCATCAACAGGACAAAGTTGAGGCTGTGCAGCAGCAGGAAGAGGAGACGGCAGCTGCTGCTGCCGCTACCGAGGCCAGCAATAAAGTCATTGTGCCAAACATAGAAGAGGAACTGAACTTCTTGGCCGATGCAAATAGTTTGGCGAAACAGGGTTACGCCAATTCGTTAGCATCCAATGGCCGCAACACTAACTCCTCGACAAACAACACAAACTTTGGCATACGTAATCCTAATAAAACGCCTTCACCGGAGCCGCCTTCTGCGTCGACGCATGACTGCAGCAATAATGGAATAACGCCGGCCACAACAGCACTCTGCACGTCTAGTTCGGCGTCGTCTGCGTACAGCCCTGCTGCACCGAAGCCTGTTAGTGTGGGCACGTCGATTGGCGAGAAGAAAACGCAATTTATGGATAGCTACCTTAAATTTCTGCAAGGTGAACGTGATGATGATCCGCCGCCAGTAGTGAAACCATCGCGCAAGCTGAATTATCCACGTGCTCCGTACAAACGCAAAGGAAAACCCGGTGCCGGCGATGAGGCGTCCACATCGCAGGCAACGGCATCGTGTGGATCAGGGACAGACGGGCAGACATCGCAGAATCTGGCCGGTCTCGTCGGCGATGATGGGCATCGTATCAAAATACTCTCACAAACTCAAATACTGCCTAAAAAGAGGCCGCATGCACAAATGGTGGCGGCGGCAGCTGCCGCAGCAGCAGCTGCTGAATCAACATCTACCTCTGTCATACAACATCCCGCAGCCGATCAGACGACATCCTCGTTTCGGCCATACGCCCAGCAGCAACAGGAGTCGCCGGGTCTGGGCGCCACACAGCATTTTGTGCAGCAGCATTGTGCGCAGTTGGGTAGCGGGAGCGGCAGTCAAGGTATGTTACTTGACCAACAGCATAATTCCAATAAGCACTCTACTATCGCAACAACTACTGCGCCATGCAACAACAATTACAACAATAACAACAACCACCATCACACACCCGCCGCCGTCGCCGCTGCCGCAGCCGCCGCCGACGCGCCAACGGCGGCAGCCACCATCAACACAGCAGTTAGCGTGGCAGCAGCACCAGTCGCGCCCAATCATCATCACCTTATTAATCTGATTTGGCCGTGGCAGCATTAGTCGCGAAAATGACCACATCGCATCCATGTGACTCGACAGACGAGACAGAGACAACGAACCTTAAACCAGGGACATGGACACTGTGCATATGTAAAAACCGAATACATAAACTTAACTTTTAAAAAATTGTTATAATGCCGAATCGCAAGAGTAAAAAAAAAAAAAAAACTAAAAAAAAAAAAAGAAAAAGTATAAGTATTTTTGAGATGGAATACCGAGAACAAATATTATTAATTTAAAAAAGAAAGAAAAAATCATCAAAAAATAAAAACTTGTATTTTTATTATTTATCTGTGTGAGATAAACGACGAACGGCTGCAGCGGCAGTGTCGTCGATGGCTTCTCGGCTGTGGGTTTATGTTGTTGATGTAGTTGTTGTTCCGCGTGTGGCATGCATTGCCGCTTTGGTTGCCGTTTCGCTCTCCACTACCACCACTACCAACCACCACCACATTGATGCTTGCTAACTACTTTTGTGCTCTCCACAGACCCTTTAAACTTGCCGCCACGGCGGGAGCAATGCTCCCGTAAGGCCAAGGAGAGCAGTATGCACGCGCTTCTGTTGAATACATCAACAATTGGGGAGGGCGGCGCGGTTGGTGAGCCAGAGGAGTTCACTGACTCGGACACGGATCCGGTTTGGACGCCACAGGAGGAAGATGTAAGTTTCTTGCTTGCTCGTCCGCTGTCGTTGGCATTTGTAACCATTCCTTACCCAACTATACAAATATATATACGTGTATCAAACAGAGTGACGATGGCAAGGGCTATGGGAAGCGCAAGGTGGCGCGACGCATCAAGGGAACGCCGCGCAAGAATACATATTGCCAGCCAACGACGCATTTGCAGCAGCACCAGCAGCTGCAACAACTGCAGACGGTACAACAGCAACATCAGCAGCAGCAACAGCTGCATGGCTCTAACGATGGCTATAATCCGCAGCAGGATCTTCAGAGTGGGGCAGCCGTCGGCTATGGCAGTGCAGCAACGGGATCTGGCACTACCGCCGAGAATTTTAAAGTACGACCTAACTCACCTATTCAATAATTGCTTTAACGACATCTTTTCTTACACAGACCGGAGACTTTATCGTTTTGCGTTCGGATTTGGTTAATGACTGGCCCACCATTTGGCAGGTGGACTCCAAGTGTATATTGCAAAAGTATGAGCCGTTTCGACAGAACGGCAAAACATTTTACCGCAACATGTCGAAAGTAAGTGAAAGTCTCCAATATCTCCAATGGCAAAGCCCTTAATATTCTCTTTGCACACACGCAGTATGCATCTTGGAATCTGGAAACGAAGAAACTCTACCTCAAAGCACCCGTTCGCATACAACTGCAATCTCACACGGAGACGATTGTGGAGTTCATGCGGTCAGAACTGCTTGCCGATGATACTGAACAGTTTATTGAGAAGATAATGGAGGATTTTTTGTCCTATCGAGATAATTTTGAGATATATATACAAACAATGATATCGCAGGCGCTTGATCCCAGTTTCTTCTCTGAGATAACACGTGAGAAAGGTAGACTTCTACCAACAAGTCAGTGTAAACCCAAACTTACTTTAATTCAAAATTGTAATTCCAGACGACTATTTTTTGGGAAGCGTGCGTGTAATAGACAATATAATGGACAATTGCAAGCGGAAATTGTTGGCTATCACTCCATGGACACGTAGCATTATTTCGTCAATTGAGACGTGGCCCAAGTGTCATGTTTTCTCTGAATGGGTGCAGAATAACTTGACCCAGAAGAATTGTGCTGGCTGCCATCAGCCAGGCATTGCAGTTCGATTTCTGCTGTTTGGGGAGCCCTATAATCCAAACACCATGCAGACCATAGCGCCGGATGCACGAATCGTATACGAGAAGGTAAAATACACTTACAATTAAATATAACTCTTGGCTGACTTTACCTTCTTATCTCACCAGGACATTGTGCTGTGTCGTATTTGTGCCGCGCGTGCGGACCTCTTCCACAAGATTGCTCATGAGAAGTTCAATCTGTTTATCAATTGTTCGCAGCGCGTCACAGAGCAGCAGCAACAGTGTCCCGGCAAAACATCGACGGAAATACTAAATGATTTGCTGGCCGAGCACAATTGGATAGATGAGGTGAGTATTGTCATGTCTTCTCTTGTATTTATCTAAATAGTCTATCTTCGTAGCTATTTCGTAATATGCGCAACTGTTGGGCGGAGGTCGAAAGCCTGGAGCGGCAAAAACGCTTTCGCGAAGTAATGCAGTAATCGACGATAGGCATTGTATACTTACTGGAGGTCACATCTGGAGCTGGAGCTGCACGATAACATTAAAATGTATACAAGAACGCTGCAATAAACTCAATGAGTTGTTAGTTTATATTCTTACCAATAATCTTAAGTTTTGGTTTTACGTTAAGAGCTTTTACAAAATTCATATCGCGTTCTTCTCAAGTCTGCGATCGAATGTTATGCACATGGCATAAGCATACTATGTTAGAGTGCTTATACTGTGACTGGTTGTAGCTACACGTATAAAACAATTGTACATAATATTATAAATCGAGTATATTTCCAACTCTCTAATGCGATTATGTTAGTAACTAACTCGTAAGCTTTTATATACAAGTCCAATGCAAAATGATTAGAAGCATACCATATAGCTCTTTAAGTTGCCCCATTGCATGTGCTACATGCGTATAAGAATGCTAGTTGAAAACAGTTTTTTATGTTAATGAACACACATCCAAACCTAACGTAGAACCGGTATATGTACACACACACTACATAATACTATTAGCACCTTCAGTATAAATGGATTTTAACAATAGACAAAGACACACACGCAGAATTTATTGTTTGCGGCCTTTTATTTTTAATGTCCATGACCGAAGTAATTGTATTTAAGTAGTCCTTATATATATTTAAATATTAAGTGTACATTTCTTTCGCTCTCAAGTTTTTCAATAATTGAAATAAATGCTTGTAAATAAAAGAAATTTATACATATAATTTAAAACAAATTCTTGTATATTTTATACTACTTGTATACCTGAAATATGCGAGTATGCCAACTTAGAAACAGGGTAGCAGCAATTTGGGCAGATTCTGTTTCCGTTTATGGTACTTTTCCATTATTTTCGCTCTAGTCCAGTTCGCATGGGAAGCGGCATAGCATGGCCACACACAATAACCGACCGGACGGTCTGTGGCCTTGACAAATCGCTTGGTCGCGCCCTCAATTCAAATTTGTTGCTGAATTTTACGTCAACCAGGATACTTTTCTACCTTTTCTCTTAGGTTACAAAAGGTAAACATTTATTTGAATTTACGCCAATACGTCTTTCCTTTACTCTATTCCTTGACTGCCTAGTATTTAACAATTCCACAATATCTGCAATATATACAATATATCCAAAATCTACTTAAAACTGTAGTTCTATAGAGTTCTAGCAGATACTTGGGTACTGCTATATGGTGCCATAGTATATTTCCACTTACTAATTACTTAACTACATGTATACGACACTATGAAACATTGTACCTATTTTTTTTTAATAACCTGTGTTTATGTTTTTTTTTCCTCCATTTTTTGTCCAATTGCTATGAAATTAACCGGATACATGACATGCGAAAATGCAAAGTAGTTGCTATTCGTGTTGTTTTCCACATAAAAAGTGGGAAGTTATAAAAAGGGAAATAAACCGCTTAACCTTGTTTACAGATTTTGTAAGGGGAGCGCTGAAGTCTTAGCCAGTTCTTTCAATGCGCTAAAAGCCGCTAAGCTTTGCCCTTTTTGGCTCCTTTGAACGTCAGGCTAGCAGAACGAAAATGAATTCACAAACTGCGCCATTTTCAATATGTGTAAGTTGAAGCCATGGAGAAAGGTTTTGATATTATTGCGGAGATAATCGCTTCAACCTGGCTGGGTGTGGCCGCTGTTTACCCCTGACATTGTCCTTCAAGACAGATTTTGAATTAAAAAAAAATACAAATAAAAATAAATTGAATTAAAAAATAAATGCATACTTATGTATACGTTATGTGTGTTGTGTATGCTTGGTTGTGTGAGAAAGTGAGAGTGAAAGTGTGTGTGGAGCACACGCGCAGCCTCCGCGCTACTAGAAAGGGGCAGCAAAAACGCGGCAAGCTTCGCGTCAGCTGATTTCGGTAACGATTTTTGTTTTCTTTCGTTTTCGCAATAACTGCGCCGTCGCCAGCGCCAGCGCCAGCGTCAGCGTCAACGCCAACGATAGCGACAGAGTCAGCGTCAGCGACATTGACTAAAAGGATTTCCGTGCTTTCAGTTCATTTCAGTTCGTATCGGTATTCCATACAAGACGGAACAGAACGGAACGCGAGCCGCTCAAATATTTCATGCATATAAGCAATATTCGCATTGCTGCTGCTGCTGCACTCAACGCTGCTGCTGCCAGTCGTGCTATTTCAGAACCGTAACATTGGTGCTCTCTCTGTGTGTGTGCGCGCGTGTGAGTGTGTGTGTGCGTGTTTGTATTTGAGTGCGCCGCATCAGTTTTCTGTTTGGCTTCTTTTAATCATTTGCCGCCTTTATACACATGTTTGTGTATGTGTAGGTGTGTTTCTTCTCTGTTATGGCCGCTGTTATACACATATCTGTCATTTGATGGTGCAACAAAGTTCGTGTTAACGTACGTCGACAGACACATACAAACAAAACATACGTATGCACGTACATGTGTACCGTTATTTCTACTGCCGAAGATTAAGATGAATCTGTGCGGTTCATTAAGCCGCGAACTCTTCCTCGAAGGTAAGCCCACATTCGCATAATTTGCATATTTTCTTAAGCACATCAACATGTCCATGAAATGTCAGGCGCTGACATTTGTTTTTACTTTCGCTGTGTGTAGTATTTGCTTAAGTGTGTGTGTGTGTGTGGGTGTGGAACATTATGCATATACTATGTGCGTACGTACGTCTTCTTAGCTGGAGGCTTAATTCAACAGCTTTTCATTATATTAACATTGTTATTATTCTTTTGCTTATGTATATACATTTGATTTGCTAGACATCCATTTAAATATCGTGAGTGAAAATATGTATACGTACGTATATATGCATCTACATATATATACTGTCTACATATTTATAAATATAAATCAAAACAAAACACCAAAATATTTCGGGATGAGTCTTTACGACTCCCAGATATGCTGTATATTTTATTATTATTTATAAATATATACATATATAGATATATACATATATGTAGATAACTAGAATTCATAGATGCCAAAGTTTTCATAGACTGCATAAGACTATTGTATATTTCAGCAATCTATTTGCATATATCAATAATATCTCTCATCATGCGTACAGGGTATATATATGCCAGCACTGCTGAAAGCCCGTCGAAAAAGTCATTTCAAAATCTATTTTATTGTTGTACAATACACATTCCTCTCAATTTGTAGAGCAAAGACATTATTTGAATGGGGATTTCGTGAATAGCGAAAATCGTCTTTTAGATTTTCTGTTGATATCCGGTAAATAAGCATTTCCCAGAAATCTTAACTCTTAACTCTCGTCAATCTTTTTTGTTCCGTACATGTTTTGGTAATTATCCGTTAGATGATGTCATTAGTCAATCTGTCTTATCTGTCTATGGTCCAGGGTCGAGTGACCTTTATCATAATGGTAATTGAAATAAATTATGCCGTAACTTTCATATCCTGGCCGAAACAAAAGTTTGCCCAATAATTAGAAGAAATGGTAGCATATTAGCTTAATTCTCTCTTCCATGCACAATTACCGCATAATACAATATTATGTTTGACTTTGCGTTGATTACGAATGAGGCCCTGTGAGTAAAAGAATATTTCCGTGTTCCATCAGCGATGATTAGCGCATTATGCGCATTACTTCCAAGAGCTCCAAATTGGACTTATGGGCCAAAGTTATGCTCAAGCAGATTCGAAAGGCGCACGGCGAGCACGTTGGAATTTGTTGAAAGTTATAAACCACGGTTAATAAAACACGCCGCCCATAAACAGCATCCAATTTGTCTTTTATTGCTTTGCGTGCTCCGCCCGCAATAGTAAAAAGTGAATTTGTAATCGATATTGAGTTTTACTTTTCCAATTTGATGGACAAACTTCAAACCAGGTGTCGAGTACAGAAAGCCAATTAAAAATATATATGTATATATAAACCATAAAGAAGAAAAGCAAATAATATTGAAGTAAACTTAAACTAAATCAACCTGTAACTTAGAAGGTTGACGTCGCGACGTGACAGCTAGGGGATTGCTATTGATCGACCCTCGCATTTGATGCGTCTGCAGCGCGCACACAATTTTTAAAAAATAATCTTATTTACAAATTGGAAATTAATTTAGAAACATTTTCACTCTCTACAAATTGAATTTTGATAAAAGTTTCGCAGGCACTTGCCTGCCTCATGCCACATGCCACATGCCACATGCCCCACGGCCCACAACTTTTGACGCCATTTTCGACACGATTTATGCGTGTTGTGGTGCTCGTTACCATTGGGGCCAGTCGAACGCCAAAGGAGCCAATAAGCCACGCTGCGGGTTTCTTCATTTTGCTCACTTTGTTGCAAGAATTTACCCGACCCAGGCGAGGAAGGCTTTCCTTTGCTTTGCTCTGCTCTGCTCAGCTCTGCTTTGCTTTACGCCTTACGAGAATACGTGTGTGGTTGCCTGCAGCTAATGTCCTGCAAATTCTTCATTTTTGCACGTTCTTTTTTCTCGTGCTCGCTTTCAAAGCTTTCACATTTTAGCTGACTATCTTTTGATGGCCAAATTATTAGCTGTTGCTCGCATCGCTGGCCGAGAAGGGGCAGCAGCAGCTCTCACACACCCCACAAAGACACACATACGCTCACATACGCTGTACAAACAGAGCAAGCGAACTTCTAAAACGCTTTTGTCACGGACAGACATTAATTAACACCGATGACACCCACAACTTAACAAATAAACGTGAAATGGGCGAATGATATTCGCTTCAGAGACTTTGAGCATTTTATATGCTGCTCTTCTCTATAGTTTTTTTTTTTTTAATTTCTATTTTTTTTTTTTTTTTAGCTGAAATCATTATTCATTCAACCGCACAGTAAGCAGACTTCCGTTAGCCAACGCCAGAAAACGGATGTAGTATGTTTTGTTTGTATGTGTATGTGTATATGTGTGTGTGTTTATATGCATGTGTATATGTGCATGTATGTGTGTTGGCATTTTAGTTTAAAGTGACTACACAGGACGAATAATGTTTGTGTATGTATGTATGTATGTATGTATGTATGTATATGTACATTCATGCATATAGCTGAAATTTTATACAGAAAACGAATGTATGTGTACAAATATGAACATGCCATCTGTATCTATGCATGTACATATACTTTTCGAATATGTAGGATAGCATGTAGATAGTCATATGTACATACATATATGTAGCTAGTTTAAACTAGCTAAATATGGGATATGGGAGCATGTATGTTGATAGGTATGTACAGGCTGTATTTGGAACCCATGCGAATATGATAAGAATCTGTGTATGTGTACGAAATATGTATATATGCATGCATATAAGTATGTATATATGTATGTAAGCTAGTTATAAACGCATGTAAGCATGTACATTCATACATGGAAAAAAAACATTTACTAATGCATGTATGCAAGCTCATTTTTAAGCATCTACTTAATGTATTCAAATATGTACACATGAAAATACGATTAAAGATAAAAGAATATGTATGTATGCAGCTATGTAACTATGTATGAACTTACATATGTTTGTAGGTATGTAAGCATGCTTGTTGTATCTTAGCTAGTTGTGGATGCAACAAATCACATGCTAATGAATGTATTAATCCATACTTTTTAAGCATGCATGTATGTATGTATATAAAAAATCTATGTAGTTATGTATGCATATTTATGTAAGCATGTAGGAAAATATGTGAATATGACAATACGATTATATGTACATACATATGTATGCAGCCATGCAGACATGTTTGCATACGTAGATAAGAACATAATGTAATAATGTACGTTTGAAGACATGTAAGCATATACATATGTATCTAAGTATGTATAAATAGAATTATGTAAACATGCATATATGCCTAAGTATGTAAATACGGATGAATGAATTTAGATATGTATTTACATATGCATATAGACTCACATGTATAGCTATTTACATATGTATGCTAATTTTAATTCTAATTTAGTACTTCGCTGTAAATAGCAAATCTACATATCAATATTTACATATATGTATATATGCATAGATATATACACATACATGTATGCATGTGTACATATGGATAGCATACATTCTAGGCTAAAAACTTTCGGTTGATCGCCTAAAAGTAAACTCTTAAATTGAAGCAGTTGTGCGAGCTTAGAACATGCTATTAACAATCCGACATAAACATAATTGTTGCAATAAAGTGAATTTCCGCTTTTATTTACTTTCAGTTAACCGCAAGACTTAGATAAATATACATTTTAGTAATATGATAAGTAAACTGAATAGCAGCGCAGGAAATAGACAAAACAGACAGAACAAAACAGCGAGAGCAGAAAAAAGTAAGTGCCAAGATACGTAGACAGGCGCACACACACACACCCGGTCGTAGTTGAAGGACGGATAACGCATTTTCCGGCGGCAAGTATGGTCGCATCAAATTACGTGGCGCAGGGCATCATAGGACAACACAGTCGTACCACATGGCACTAAAACAAAGCCCAAGGCAAACGCAAACACTCATGCATGTGGCATGACTACGACGACGACCACGACCACGATTACGGCTGCGACCAGAAGCGAGTTGTGTGTGGAGCTGCAATTAAGACAGGCCGGGCCGGAGGCCGAAGACAATAGGTGCGCCCCATCGTCCTCGCGCTCTACGTCCTCCTCGTCGTCATCATAGTCGACCTGTTAGTGCTCTTCAAGTTATACAACATCCACGCCACGCCACGCCGAACCACACCACGTCGCACTGAACCTTGCCACGCCTCGCTTCGCCTCGCCAGACCACGCTACACCACGGCACGCCACGGTCATAGGTTAGCGCCTGTGCGGGCTTAGCCAAATCCCAAGCGCCAACATGTTGCGCAGTTGTGTCTGCCTGCAGCGAGCTGGCGGCGGCGGTGGCAAGCGACGCAGCTCCTCCGTAGAAGACGCCTCGTCGTGTCGCTCGTCGGAAATAGAGCGCGTCGGTGCCAGCATGCAGACAACCACACTGGGCACCAATGGCCAACCGCAAACACTCACTTCTCAGCCAAATACGCGCGCATCCAGTCTGCTGCAACTGTTCCAAAGGAAAGGTTGGTGCAAGCACTTCCGCAAACCGCTCCGAGGCATGAGTGCAACGCGAGTCGAGAAATGTGAGTACCAATTTTAATTAAATATATTCTAGCAACATCCACTATAGATATGTATGAAGGTAATAAAAAAAAATAATAATAAATAAATAAAATAATCTAGCATAATTGTTCTGGTCTCTGTCTGTTGTTTCTCCTTTATTAGCTTATAGTTCTTACAAACACCTTTGCCTCCCCAGCAAGTGTTGTTTATGGAGAATTTTAAATGTAAATCAGTAATTCAATTTAGCTAACGGCATCGACTGTAATTATTATTGGCAATTAGTCAGTTAGCAAACCGATTGGCTACAAGACGACGTATCATTCAATCAGCCAATCAGCCTGTCAATCGTTCAACCAGTCAATTAGTACATTAATTAGTCGAGCATTTAGTAAGTCCATTACTCACTCTGTCAATCAATCGATAAATGAAGCGATTATTCAATTTTTATTTGTATATGTAATAGTCAAATAATTGTTAGGATCAAGTCAATCAATCAAACAGTTATTTAATAAAGCTGAAAATTAGTCAATCACTCAGTCAATCAGCTAATTAAACGGTCAATCATTCCATGAGTTAGATGATGATGCCTGATGCTTGATGCCTCTATATAATCAGTAAAGTACGTTGAATCAGTCAGTAAATGCATTCAATCAGTCAGTCAGTCTACCAATTCATCCGTCGGTTCGTTTAGTATCAGAGTTGCCAAATCAGCTTTTTTCCCGTCAAAAAAATCCAATGTCGTGAAAAATGGCGAAAAGACTTAAGTGATAAGACAAGAATAGATATATTGCAGTCATTGCAAATGTAGTATAGCTGCCAGTTGACCACATAACCAGTTTGTGCTTGAAATATTTTAGTAATAGATTTGGGAGTTCTTTGAAGTTTCAATCTTTATTAGAAAAGTTTCTTGTATAACCTTCATTTCGATATTGGCTATACAAAATATAGTATTCCGATTGACGAATCAACATATATAAGTGAAGAAGGATTGCTGTCGTGACTACGAGCTGCCATAAAATATGATTGGCGCTATGGAAGAATACGATAAAGATAAAAATTGTCACGAATAGGACGAACCACTGGACTATTCGTAAAAAAAACTTAAAATAAAGTAAAAATATTTAGCTTTCTTTTCCGATTTATTCCCCCAAAATTTCCTTTTTTTTTTTTTTTTTTTTAAGTATGTTCCCACTAAAAACAGCTTTTTTTGCTCAACGAAAATTGGCAACACTGTTTAGTAGCCTTACCATTCAATCAGTCAGTCCGTCCTTTTGTCGATCAATCGATCAATCACTCTGTATGTCAGTCAGTTATTTAAGCGGTCTACCATTCAATCAATCAGTCAATTTGTAACGCTTTTTAGTATTTGAGTCATCAGTCAGTCAGCTTGTAAATCAATTAATCAGTATGGATGTAAATCATTTTAGCAGTCAGTCAGTTTTGCCATTTAATCAGTCAGTCAGTTTGTAGATAAATCACTCAGTACGGCAGTCAGTTATTTTGGCAGTCAATCAGCTTCGCCGCAAATCAGTCTGACACTTAATCATTCCAGTCAGATAATTAGTCAGCTAGCTAATCAATTGCAAGGTCGATTAACTAACCATTCATTTAGGCAATTGGCAAGTCAATCCTTAGTAAGTTATCAGCGCAACTGTCCATCGAGCAATCAGTCAATCACGACTGAAATATCTATTTCAAATCTATTTTTGTCTGTTGTGGTAACACCCAAGTCCCATCTGCTAAGGCCCACATTTCGTAAATATAATTCCGTGATATCGATTTGCCGGAGTGTGGGAGACGCAGTAAACAAAATATTCAACTGAACCTGATCTGGCTGTGTGTTATGTTAAAAGAAAAGCAGACCCAGTGTAGTCCTTAGAGCAGCTAAGTGGTCTACTTATTGCAGCACTCAACAAAAAAATAATATAAAACAATAGCAATGCCAATACCAATACCAATACCAATACCAATACCAATACCAATACCAATACCAATACCAATACCAATACCAATACGAATACCATATCCGACGCTACACTGACCCCCGTCTTCCACCCTATGTTGGCCCCCATCCAATTTCAACCTTATTTCCAAGGGTCAGCCCCATTGTCGCGTTTTCAGCCAGCGACTGTGGTCGTCTGTATTGTGTTACAATTTGTGTGGCTCCCCAAACGAATTTAGCAGACGACGACAGCCAAAGCCCCCAGAGCCCCCTCCACTTGACACACTGCTTGACCACATTGCTATTGACCAAGAGGGGGCTAAAATCGACTGGGTCGAAACACGTACACACATATAGGACAGACAAATATAGGTGCTACGTAGTGCCAGTGACACACTGAGGTACTGAAGGGTGTTTCCACTAGAGAACCACTGAAATACCATTTGCGGGTCATTCGAGTCGCAGTCTTGCATGGGATTCCGCGTGAACAACAGTGAAAAAAGTGTATTCTAATCTATAATAATAATTGATTTTTACAAGTTTTTGAACACAGTGGACGACGGAGGCTCTCTCTATGAAAGTGTTGAAAATAATATAGATCCAATCGACACTATATCATGATAAATCGGGCAATCAACTATAGCTGACCGACCGATCAATGGGTTGTATTGAAAGTAGAAAAATACGTAAACAAAATTTAGAAGAATGTATGCAATGCAATCTGCAATTGAAACAACATAAAACACTTGACCATTGACTGCTATTCAATTATTTGTTTGTATTATTATTATCATTGAATGTTTTGCATAGTTTAATGAATGTTTAAATTTAGTGCCAACAATACAAAATAACAATAACAACAACAGAACAGCGACAACTCACATTATAAAGACACTCTTGTTTTAGTACTCCTTTCTTCGCCTCTATTACATAATAATGGACGAGAACGGCAAGTAATAATTTAATTTAGCAGTAGGGAGCACATACTATATACATGTATATGTAGCATATATGTATATGTACTATATATGCAATTTGTGCCTAGAGGTATGCTATGCAGTCCTTGCATCCCAAAACGTTAGAGCAATCATTCAATTAGTCTGTCCGTGTCAACTTTTCCGTCCTTGTTTGCATTCCACAGGAGTTTCAAGGACCACGAAAAAAGCGTCTGCACCTCGACAAATACTATTATATGTATATGTAAATATGTTTAAGTGCATTTTATAATATTAAGTGCCTTTTCGTACTCATGTTGTAGTGTTATTAGGTTAAGTGCATTTCGGAATCGAATTACGTTGCCTGATGTCAACTGATGGAGCGTTAAATAGCTAAACTAACTCAAAGTGACTTTTGTCTCCTCTATTCGATAGCAATTTAATTTACTGTAGCTCGTTGCATGAAATGTAAATGCAGCTGGAATATTGTAGAATAATTTACGCTTCTTTCAATTCAGTTCAAATTAAATGTACAAATTCTTTTCAGCTATCCGAGCGGCAATATTTATACAAAAATGGTTTCGCCGACATCAGGCGCGTCAAGAGATGCGAAAGCGTTGCAATTGGCAAATATTCCAGAATGTGGAATATGCCTGCGAGCAGGATCAGGCAGAGGTAAGTAATTGATGAGATGTACATATATAAATATTTAATGTGGAGATAATATAATATCAAAGTGAAATTGGCTGAATTAAATTTCTTCTGATTGAATCAATTTTTATTTGACTCTCTAAACTTATTTGAGACGTATAAAAGTGAAATACATATTTGAAAGTATATATATAACAATACGTATATTATTGATTTGACGAACATATTCTGATGTCTATCTGTCCATCTGTTCATGCCATATAATAAAGCTAGAAACTTGAATTTTAAAATATATATTTTAATACTAGGAACTCAGTTTAAGTTTATCAATTAATTTTAGTTTTTAATTGTGTAAATCAAATCGACTAATTATATTTTAATAATTAGTCAAAAAATTGAAAAAAAATCACTCTTTGTTTTGATAGCGTATCACATTTCCAAAAATCGATATTTCATCTGGACATAGCTTGAATATAACAAAATCTAACTAAAACTTTGTTGATAATTAGTTTCTCTTAATGAGTACAGTATTACAAATATATTTAATTTGAGAGCGTATTTTAAAATCAAGATAATTATAAACAATGTTCTTCGAATCGAGTTTGGCCTGGTTTAGTCTTTAGCCTTTATCATGGCCTTAACAAACAAGGGGTAATTGCCATAGAAGTTATATGGTAAACTATCAAGGAGAACTGCAGCAAGAACAAGAACAGCTTTTAGTGCAGCTCGTGCCTAGGTGTGCGTGTGTATATGTAGAAGAGTCCTTCCATGTGGCTAAAAAAAAAATGTGGCTTTAACTATCTTCGCTATATATAGCAAGGCCTAAACATTATCTTATTTATATTTTTGAAGCATTATTGAAGAGAATTTTAAAGATTAAAATTGAACTTTGAGAAAGTCAGACATTATTATTAATATATTTTATAATAATAACATATTTATACATTATGGGGTTAAGGCTCAGTTAATGCAATTGCTCTAAATAAAATTAAATTGCGAATCGGTACTGTTTACCCCAATGAATAGAACAAGTGTTCTGGAATGAGCATTAGCACAAAAGCTCGGTCTAAATAGAAATGTGCATTTGTTAAGATTCGAAAGTCGATAATACTTAAATGGGCTAAAGAACTAAAGCATGCACAGACACGTTTCCTTTATGTAGATACATAGACATATGTATATGCATGTAGAGAGAACATGTTTTATAGGTCAAATTAAATGTTTTATGGTAATTTATTTTTAGCTATACTTTTTTAATTGACCTCTATTTTTAGCTATACAAGTTCTTTAATGACCTTATCAAGCACATGCCTCAGGCTGTCGAGGCTGGAAATAAAACTAACTTACAACGATGTAGGTCTTACTGCTGTGTTTATTCCAATTTCTCGCACTGTTAACTGATCTATTTGAACTAGGTTCTGGCTTGGCAAAGAGCGGCACCTTGTATGAGGAGAGCGGAGATTTGGCGCGCATAGAACTAACTGTACCCATACAGAAGAGTCACATAGATCTCATGATTGATGTGTTCCGCAAGAAACGGGTAAGTCGTACACAGCTTTTCTCTTAAGTTTGTTTATCATTTATTTATAATTTATCTCAGGGCAACCGTCTGCATCCCAAATATGTGTGTCTGATATTGCGGGAGGCTGCCAAGTCGCTCAAGCAGATGCCGAACCTTTGGATGGTGTCGACTGCTGTCTCCCAGCAGGTAACCATTTGCGGTGATCTGCATGGCAAGCTGGACGATCTGCTGGTTGTACTCTATAAGGTAATATTACATAAATATGTTCGCAACTCCCATATTTAGTTGTTCTCATTTTGCTTTGCAGAATGGTCTACCGTCCGCTAGCAATCCTTATGTCTTCAATGGCGACTTTGTCGATAGAGGCAAAAGGGGGCTGGAGGTGTTCCTGCTGCTGCTATCGCTGTATCTGGCATTCCCTAATGCAGTCTTCCTGAATCGTGGTAATCACGAAGACAGTGTTATGAATGCCCGTTACGGCTTTATTCGCGAAGTAGAAGGAAAGTATCCTGTAAGTAGAGCTAAAAGATTGTGACTTGATTTATTCTTTAATTAATATCTACTTAATTCTCTAAAGCGTAATCACAAGTATTTGCTATCGCTAATCGATGAGGTTTATCGCTGGCTTCCACTGGGCTCTATTCTAAATAATCGTGTGCTAATTGTGCACGGCGGCTTTTCGGATAGCACCAACCTTGATCTCATCAAAAGCATCGATAGGGGAAAGGTAGGGACATTGCTGCGAGTTATTGAATAATAATATAATAATATTCATATATATAACATTTTCAGTATGTTTCCATTCTGCGTCCCCCTCTAATGGATGGCGAGGCTCTGGATAAGGCAGAGTGGCAACAGGTAAGTGTAGCTGGCTTTAAATTTTCCTAATATACCCAACTCCTAAATATGTTTGCAGATTTTCGATGTCATGTGGAGCGATCCGCAGGCGTCGCAAGGCTGTAAGCCAAATCAGCTACGTGGAGCCGGCGTTTGGTTTGGCCCAGATACAACCGAATCCTTTCTGAAGCGCCATCGACTCAGCTACGTGATACGCTCGCACGAATGCAAGCCAAATGGACACGAGTTCATGCATGACAACAAGGTAAGGATGCTACTGACTGACTGAACAGGCTTAGTTTATAATGTGGTTTATATTCCTTGCAGGTCATCACTATATTCTCGGCCTCAAACTACTATGCTATCGGGTCCAATAAGGGCGCTTATATGCGCCTGAATAATCAGCTGGTGCCGCACTTTGTCCAATACATTTCGGCCGCCTCGCAGACCAAGGAGCTGTCCTTCAAGCAGCGCATGGGCATCGTTGAGTGCGCGGCCTTGAAGGAATTGGCCGTGCGAATGCGCGAGCACCGGGACGAGCTGGAGGAGGAATTTCAGAAGTACGACCCAGATGACAGCGGCTGCATAACCATTGCCAAGTGGTGCTTTGTCATGGAGAGTGTCACCAAGTTGGGCCTGCCCTGGCGGCTGCTGCGTGAAAAGCTGGCCCCAGGCACGGATAGTCAAAGCGTGAACTATATACGAACCTTGGATCTGCTGGACACGGATGTTATTGTAAGCAAAGAAACGAAAATGAAAATGATAATGAAGTTTTCATTTGATAATCATATATCCATATCTTTTGCAGATGAAAGCAGAGGCTGATGGCACATCCGTCATGGACGCCTTGTATGCCAACAAAGCCAGCTTGGAAACCATATTCAATATTATAGATGCTGATCATTCAGGTTCAATATACATAATTCCCTTATATAATGAGATTTAGATTAATATTTATTTCCTGTTCAGGCGAAATAACTCTGGATGAGTTCGAGAAGGCAATTGATCTGCTGGTCACGCATATGCCTGGCGTTTACTCCAAGAACGAGATGTTGGAGAAATGCCGTATGATGGATCTCAATGGAGACGGCAAAGTGGATCTGAACGAATTCTTGGAGGCATTTAGGCTAAGCGACTTGCATAGAAAGGAGCAGCAGGAGGAGTATCTGCGCAAGCGTTCAACAACCAAATCCATTATATCGCAGCATCCCTCGGACTCGGTGACAAAGCTCGCTGATACGATATCCAAGAATACGGTAATCATTGAACAGGATATCGATCCGACGGACTGTGAGGCAAAGGACGTGAAGCAAGGGTCGTAAATATTATAAAGATTGAGTAGTACAATATATGCAATTATTTCTAAAAATTAAAAGAGGTCAGATCTAACATATTGACACTAGAATTATGCTAGGATCGAAGATTAAGTTATAAACAAGCAGAAATTCCGAATTGCTTTTAAAACCAAGCCTAAATAAATATGTCTTCAACTGTTTTTAATCCACTCAACACTCTCAAGGCTTGCTTAAAATATTCCCTAAAGCGTTTTCCAGTTGATTGGCTCTTTTTTTGCACAAATTTACAACTAAATTTCGGGGTATATACCATACTTACATACATACAAATATATCTTAAACAATTTGAAAGGCAATTATGAAGCTGTGGATGGAGGAAAGTGTTTGTTGGTGATTAACAGAAAAGAGCAAATATTTATATATATACATATATCCATTAGATAATATATGATAACTAGCTTTAAGCTCCATTACCTCTGCTAATATATATTTCCAAAGCATTAGGAACAGGCAAGCAAAAGATGGCAAAGCACGCCACATCATTCCCAGCCTTTAGTTTCCTCTCAATTGCATTCAATTACAATTAGCAATAAGTGAAAGGATGGATTTTAAGAACTGCTTTTAACTAAAATATATTTTATTTTATAATTACCCAAAGTACAAAAGATATATAGAGTCATAGATAACAGCAATTGATAAATGAAACAGCGGTACTCGAGTATATAATGACGCTATCATGTTTTACTACATATATAAATATATATATATCGCAATTGTTTAAACATATTGTTCAAGCCAAGGGATCAAAAACTAACATTTATAATTGTTTTGAAATGCTTACCTAATACAATAGTAAATATATTGTTACATATATACGCTCAGTTGGGCAATGTTATTATAATATGCAAGAAAAATATATTTATGTTATATGCAAAATACATACATACATACACATATATATAAATATATATATATATTTTGATAAGTCCAGTCTTTCTACATTGATAAATTAACATAATGAAATCAATTAACGATATGCGAATATACAGATATACACATACACATATAATCTATTATAACTACCTACACCTAATGCTCTCAAATGAATATTCGGAAACTTGGATAATTAACATTTGCTAAGTTGAGCACATGACAAGTTTACTAAATCAAACAATGTAGCTAATATCTATAATCAAAACTAACGATCTGGTCCAAATAAAATTTAATGCGTTTGCCTCATATGCAAATAATATTTTAATAAATTCATCTTTTGAGTCTACAATTTACGCTAATATTGTTTTTTTATTTTTACGACTTTTGAAATTTTACAGTGCGTAACATAGCAAGTAGCTTTATGAAACTGTTAAGGACAATTTCCTGTCAACGTGAAATGATTATCTTAGCACTGAGACCTTAACAGTGGTCTAACACACTAAGCGGCAAATTCATTCTGTTAACGGAGCGTCAGTTAACAGAATGTAGATGGCGCAATTTTGTGTTATATAGGTTAGCGCCAAATGTAAATTTAAAACTTCTAAGGTGACCATTCGTCGCAAATATTTGAATATTGGTTCGCAACGTAAAAGAAAGAAAATATGGTATATTTACTTTTCAGGTAATTTAATAAGCAGTTTATTTAAACGAAATGTAATATTCTACAAATTCCTAAGCATTAAATTATTTAGTTAATTTTGATTACAAAAAGTCACAAACATTTTCATAGCCTATCAAAAACAAGCTAAATCGATTCAATTATAACGTAATCATGTTTTAGTTTAGTATGTCAAGGTAGAAGAAGGCCGCGTATCACGGCACATGAAACTCATAAAGTTCAAGTTTTCTTTTTGCAATCTACAAGTTCGCAATTACCGAGGATATGGACGAAACACTTGTTGGCTTAAAAATGCAACAAGTTCGATGCCTGGCAACGGATTGTAAACAATAAACTAGGCCCAAGTTCAGCTGTTGCATTGGCAACGCTCATTTCGCTGAAATGTTTAATCGATGCACAGTCGAAGGATAAAAACAGATAGGAAATTCGAGAATATTGCATAGACAAAACTAAGTTAAATATTAAAAATGTCGCGCTATATAAAAAATAAAAATAAAATGAACAAAAACAAATAAACTGGAAAAGTTTTCTCGATTTTGAACAAATTTCGAATTCTGTGAGTAGCATCCAATCGGGACACAGCTTGCATCATGGGAAATACCGAGAGCAATGTGACAAGTGGCGTCAAGAAACAGGCGGGAGTCTCCACCCAGGCGCTCTATAAGTTTGTCAACCTCAAAGGTGGCGGCCTTCTCGTGGACATGATGAAGCGCGCCTGCCAAACCAAGCAGTTTGCCGAGATCGATCATGCAATCAAAACGAAAGTGGAACCATTTTTATATAACAAGGGCGCTGGCCGTTACTTTCCCATATCGAAGCTGGTGCTGCTGCGGAATCGGGACAGACCCCGAACGAGACAGCTACCCGAAATACGCGCCCTGGAGAATCCCGATGAGGATTTCAACATACACGACTATTGCCCCGAGGTATCCGAGGCCGAGTACATATCCAACCCGTCAGCCTATCGCTTTGTCTGCTGGGATCTCAATGTGAGCTATGTGGGCTAAGATAAAGCTATCTAGCTGAAGTTTAATTGAGTTATCTCTGTTTCTGTAGATGCGAGGCGCTGTGGGAGAAACGATTCTGCATCTCTGCCTGCTGAATGCCTCCTCATTGCACGCCGATCTAGCTAAGCGTCTGCTGAAGTTCTACCCCAAGCTCATCTTGGACATCTACATGAGTGACGAGTACTACGGCGAGAGCGTGCTGCACATTGCCATTGTCAATGAGGATCCGGCCATGGTCAAGTATTTGCTGGATGCCAACGCTGACGTGCAGGAGCGGTAAGTAGTCTTACGTAGTCTGACTCCTTCTCTAATATTTTTTCACACAGCTGCTGTGGCGCATTCATGTCTGCCGAGGACACCAAGGCCTCCCGCACAGATTCACCCGATCACGAGTATGTGGCGCTGCAGCCCATGACCAACTACGATGGCTACGTCTACTGGGGCGAGTATCCGCTGAGCTTTGCCGCCTGCCTGTCTCAGGTAAGTGAAGAATTCCTATACAGCTATGCATAACATTCTGAGATTAACTTGTGCAGGAGGAGTGCTTTCGGCTGGTGTTGGCACGCGGCGCAGATCCCGATTTCCAGGACACCAATGGCAATACGGTCTTGCATATGCTGGTCATCTACGAGAAAATTGAAATGTTTGACGTCGGCTACGAGGTGGGCTCCAACATACACGTGCGCAACATTCAAAATCTGACGCCCTTGACACTGGCGGCCAAGCTGGGTCGCGTGGAGATGTTCTTTCACGTGATGAGCATTGAGCGAGAGATCTATTGGCAGCTCGGCAGCATAACCTGTGCCGCCTATCCCCTACTCATGATCGACACCATTAACGAGGAGACGGGCAACATCAACAAGGACTCGGTGCTGAACTTTGTGGTGTTCGGCGACAAGCTGGAGCACTTGGAGCTGCTGGATGGCGTGGTCATCGATCTGCTGAAGACCAAATGGGACACCTTCTGCAAGTCGCGGTTCTACAAACAGTTCTACATGTTTGCTTTCTACTTTCTCATCTCGCTGTTCAGCTTCATATTGCGCCCGGGTCCGGAGGCCAAAGAGGACGAAGACGAGGATCAGGCAGGCAACCCAGCAGCAGCATCGAATGCCACCTCAACCCACGATCTGTACAGCAATCATAGTCTAACACAGCTGACCAAGCGTGCCACCTCCACTACCGAATACAGTTTGTTATCTGCATCATCTTATCTCTATCATTGAGTTCTAATTCTCTGTCTACACAGAAACCTTTTGGCTTAACTTTACGGAATACTATGATCCCAACGAGGTTGAGACTCTGCCCGCCTGGTGGCAGACCTATGCACAGTGTCCACTCATGAATCTGGAATCGGATCTGGCCAAGCTTCGCATTATAGCCGAGCTCATCAACTTTGTGGGCGCCATTCTTTATCTGGTCGTAGCGCTGAGAGAGGCGCGTTTCCTGGGCTACAAAATGTTCATAGAGAATCTGGTGGGATGAGCTCTGTAGACAGCCTTTATCTTCTCAATTGTATAATTAGGTATTTGTCTTTTTAGATGACTGCCCCATCGCGTGTCATGTTCCTGTTCTCCTGTGCTCTGATGATGACCATACCCTGGCTGAGAGTCTCCTGCCTGACCGAAATCGACGATCACGTTACAGTTGTGATCATGCTGACGACTGCGCCTTACTTTCTCTTCTTTTGTCGGTGCGTGTGATGGCTACATGTCAGCTGTTCATACGTTACTAAAGATTTGTGTCTCTTCTAGGGGCTTCAAGACCGTGGGACCCTTCGTTGTGATGATATATCGCATGGTGATGGGAGACTTGTTGCGTTTCGTTTCCATTTACTTGGTGTTTGTAATGGGCTTCTCTCAGGCCTTTTACATTATTTTCCTGACCTTTGACAATCCCTCTGCGGCCGAGGATCAGGATGCCGAGACGAATCCCATGCCCTCGCCCATGGAGTCCATTGTGGCCATGTTTCTAATGTCGCTGACCAATTTCGGAGACTATTATGGCGCCATGGTGTCCACTCAGCACGAGTACGAGGCCAAGATTCTGTTCTTTCTGTTCATGGTGATTGTCAGCGTTCTGCTGGTGAACATGTTGATTGCCATGATGGGCAACACCTACCAGAAGATAGCCGAGATTCGCAACGAATGGCAGCGCCAGTGGGCACGCATTGTGCTGGTCGTGGAGCGCAGTGTGCCGCCAGGAGAGCGTCTCAAGAACTTTATGCACTACAGCCAGTCGATGTCGGATGGTAGACGAGCGCTGGTCTTACGTCTGAATATGACTGTAAGTGTCGGATGGCATGCATCAAACAGAGAAAGAGAAAGAGAAAGAGAAAGAGAGAGAGGGAGGCGTCTAATTTGTCCATGTGTTTGCTTGCAGGATGAGGAGAAGGAGGAAATGAAGGAGGTGCAGGAGATGAAGCGCATCCATCAACGTTTCTCCAAAAAGCGCCAAATGGAGCGAGAGGCGCGTGCCCGTCGCCGTCAGCAGGAGTACGAGAAGTTCTTCGGCACAGCCCCCAAGCCGGACAGCACAGAGCAATCCAATTTGTGAATGGGCCTTCCACTGCTGATACCACTATTAACTAGTTCAAGTTTTATTGAATCGAACGCTTCGCTCTTCGCTATGCTGTTAGAATTTTGTTCGCATTGTGCAATAAATGTTTAGTCTACGAGCCGTTTCAACCCCAACTTTTACGCTAATTTAAATGCGTCTCATAAAACTCTCGCTTTACGACATGGCAAACACAAACTAGCGCGACGCGTCGTAGAGGGTGCCAATAATGCGACATTTGAATGATAATAACCATTTTTATTATGGACGTCTGGCCAATAAATCCACTTCAATGGGCTGGAGAGGGGGTGTGTTGGTATTGGTTGCTCAACATATGCTTTATCCTTGGGAACATCCGCTTATCGCCTGGCACAAAGAGCCGAACAACAAGGCTCTTGTCATGCGCATATCACCGGCATCTTGATTACGTAATTGAAATTGTAGCAACAGATTTACGGGGCCCACGACACCTTTCATTGTGCTTCTACCTGCCTTAGACGAGCGCAAGTGCGCCCAAACAATGGCCATTAGCGATAGTCTGCATTGATATCTAGATCAGCGATCGATGCTGTTTGCTGCGTGGGATCCTTTGGCAAAAAAATGAAATAAAAAAAAAAATATATATATATATATATATACATATATGAAAACATTGCTGGCACCGGAAACGTTTACTCCTTATTGTTGTGCAACAGAAAGGATCTCTGTAGGCATTATCCTTAAACTGTGCACTGTTGCAGCTATTGAAAGTGTTAAAAAATAAAATTGAAACAACGATCCAGCTCTTGAGTCTGCAAGCCTTGCCTGTTCAGCAGCTACCCAGCTTGACTCTAATTGCGTCTGAATAGAGCAATTTAGAGCATGCTGTGCCAGCGCGAAACAAACTTTTTATACACTGCACAAAATTGCTGTGCATATTTATGCACATTCACGCAGTGAAATGAGTATATTGGTTTGCAGCAATAAAATTCTGAATATGCAGTCGTAATTTATTAGTTTTTCTTTTGATTTTTCGCTATCAGAAAACCTTTTAGTTGAAAAGTTTGGAATGTAAACTTGTTTGAAAACTCAAGATCTACAAAATATGGCAGTTATATCTTCAATCATTGATGGCGTGTGAAATCTGAGAAAAATGTATTATCCACAGTTTTTAAGCTACATTCTGGCTTGACGAAATTATTAATATATAATATGATAATTCTAAATCCACGCTCTTTATCTCTCTTTCAATCTTTGTTCATATTCTGTTATATTCTAAGCACTATCAGTGCTAGCGACTTAAAATTTATAATATTTAATTAATATTTAAACTCCTTCATTGATTTGCCAATAACTATATATATTCACGAATTGGGGGCGTGGCAAATTGAAAAGAAAAAAGCTGTTAGCATTTTAATCGTAAATGAGTGTTCCGCAGTCGATAGCACTCGACTGCAGCGTTGTCAACGTGTTTGTATTTATTGAAATAAAACTACCCTTCCATTTGCAATTTTACTATTTATTTAGCGAATTTGATTATTTTCTTTCAGTGTAGATGCTTCGGTCAGCTTTGGCTGCGCAGCGAAATGTTCCCAGTGGCAGCTACAGTGGCTACAGCTACAACCCTTGGACTGCGGTCGCACAATGGGCACCACAGCGCGGCGAGCGGCGATAATGATATGGTGGCAACCCTTGCCGATCATAACAAAGGCTTAGCCATCCATGATTTGAATATGTCACACCAAAAGTTTCCCAGATTTGGATTGGCTTTAGACTCTCCTTCGTTTATTGTTAGGCATTTGATTCTTTCATTCTCCCGCTCTCGCTCTCTCGCTCTTGCTCTTGTTCTCTCTTAGAGTCGGCGTAATTATAGAGTCTGTTGGCACTGCGAGCCGAGGTGTCGAATTCGTTGTAAGCGACAATTTAATCACATGTTTTGCCAGCAACGTCGCCAGGACCTTTGTTGGGCCTCCATTGTGCCCGCTAATGGGGCAGCTGGCAATGGGCTTCGAATTTTTTGTTGGGTGCAAATTACGCCCACTTCCTTTTGTGTGCGCTAAAAATATTTATGATATTATTTTATTTCTTTATGCATTTCTCATTCTTGCTTGCATTCTTTCTTTTGTTTCATTTTTTTTTTTTTAGCAAGGTCCTTGTGTGACCTCCTCGGCGCGGCGTTTTCCAGTCCAAGAATAACCGTGCGAGTTTTGTCATGTCCATAAATGTTGGCTGTTAAGATCTCGATCTTGGTGCTTGTTAATTTCCCAGTCGTAAAATTGTGACTCGGGTAAAAACTGAAGTTCGGACTGGTCGAGAAAGTTGGCAAAACTGTTTAATTACTCACGCACACAAACATTGTAAAACAATAAAAACCATTCCCGGAAAATCGAGGTTTATGAGATCCGTTTAGCGGGCTTGCGAGGGGCGTTGCAAATGACTTTTAAATGCGCCAGTCGTGGGCCGATGATTGCT